>LKNJ01000550.1:0-186809 GCA_002120245.1 Maccullochella peelii
ATATGGCGCTATATAAATAAAACTGAATTGAATTGAATGTAAAGGACATGTAGGTAAACTCTATATGGGGAGCCATTCAACTGATCAACAAGTAATAGATAAGAACAGGTTTCTTCTAAGAGACTTTTGCTTGTAAAACATCTCCAAATGCATCACAAATGAGTCTGTTAATGAATGATAATGGAAGCAGCACAATGGTCCCCTGGGCTATCCAAACCTTTAATTAGTGGTTTTCAAAACTATTGGGCACTCCTCCCCAGGGGGCCCATTGCTTGGGGGTGCATGTGACCCGGGGTGGAAAAATGTGGAGCAGAGCTAAATCTGAATGAATCTGATTGGTGTGGGAACAACAAACAAACAAGAGCAAGTTTCATGCTGACAGCAAAATGCTGCTTACAATACAAGATGGAGAGATTTTTGACAAAGAATAGAAGAAAAAGAAGTGATGCTTGTCAAGAAAACAGATCTGTTGACAATGTTCTTTCAATAAAATAACATTCAGCTAATTGATTATACAAACTTAACGCAATATTATTACATTTAAATTGGTCTACAGGGATTGAGGGGCAAGACTGTTTTTCTGTTTCCAAACAGAGGCCATGACAGAAAACGTTTGAGAGCCACAGCCTTAAATCAAGCTTAATCAATTTACACCAGTGTGATCAAATCAGATCAGGGCTGTCTCTGTTCACTGAAGGTCAGGAAGCAAATCAAGCTCCGATAGTGACACACGATGTTAATACAAGTTCTATAAGTTAAGCACAAAGGAACAGCACGGCGTGGTTTGGCTTATTATACAGAAAGAAGCACGCAAGAGCTGGTAACTCGGCATCTCAAATATTATTGATGATTTTTCATTGCTGAGAGACAACATGTAAACTCTTTGGGTGGTAGCAGTGCTAAACGTGTAGCGCCTCCCCGACTTCCAGCTTCCAGAGAGGGGTACTTGTCTTGGACAGTGATGTGGATCTTGCTGACACACAGCAGCAGCAGACTCAGCCTCATCAGTACAGAGATCACTTAGCATTAAGAAAACCCCTCAGGGGGCATGTCAGCAACAGGACTGAAAACATCCACGACCACAGACCTGCTGCCAACATTAAACCAGATAAATCAAAGCTAATTTCATGCTTCACACAGAAACAGAATAGATGCAGTGTGTGTGGTCAAACTGTGACCAAAACAAAGGCCCCACAGCCATACAAACACAACAGCACCAAGGATGTTGATGTTTTTCCTGCAGTGCCGCTAAAGAGCCGTGACGTTTTCTGCTGTGTGGTTGTCATAAAACACATGGGACGAATCAGAGTCAAAGAGCACTAACAGTGCATCAGCTCACATGCACCTTGCCTCTCAAAAACATGAACCCAGTAATCAGGATTTTAACAGAGCGGTATGATGGGCTGGGTGCCATATCAGACTATAAAAGGTAAACTCCAACATGTTCAATTCTGGCCTCTAAACACACTGCTCCCCAGCAAAGCAAAATCATTTATCCTGTACAGCAACACTGCCACATACAATAGGCACTTCTTTATTTCCTTCTATTACACCGAGTTTGTCTCCTGGTGAGGACAAAGGTGACATGGTGATGACTCTTGCAAAAAAAAAAAAAAAAAGCTGAAATCTGCAATCTTAATTTACACAGGTTGCTGCCCTGTGGAGCTAAAAGAGGCAACTGAAATGATGTTCAAAGTACAGCAAAGATAACAGAGTTGTTGTGGAAATCTGAAGCTTAAAAACCCTTGTAGAGTGTACCAGACACCAGAAGACAAAGAGTAAAACTACTTTAACGTTCCTTAGGAAGAAGATGTTACCTGGCTTTTATTAGCCAACGGCAAAACACCAAAACAGTTGTGCTGTTAGTTCTGAACTAGCCTCTCATTAAGACTCCCCCATAAAGACTAAGGGTGCGTTCCAATACCCATACCACCATACTATTTAGCATGCCAGAAAAAGATTTTGTGTGTCACATTTTTCAAGCCAGCATGCTTTTCTTGCTATTCTGAACCACAATCCTCTGCACAGCGGAAGATACGTCACATTGACTGAGCAGCCGAGAGAGCACAGATAGATGACAGCTCACTGACAGATGACAGAAGTCGCAACGGACTGCGACGCAAAGTTCAAGGCACAATGCTATGACAAAGTAGTATGTCCCAAGTATATGCATGCTGCATGCAACAGGACGTACTTTGTAAGGGCAGCTGCAGTATGTACTAAAAAGAAAAAGTATGAGATTTGGAATGCAACTCTCACTCCTGAACTAGCAGGAAAAAAAAAACACCTATTCCCGTCAGCTCTTGGCCAAATCCCAGGTACACTATGTCACATAATTCAGTGTCATAGGTAGCTAAATTGATTGACAGGCTTCACATGTCTAAGCTGACAACATGCTCACTGACACTCTTGAAATCTGCACTTAAACTTTTTATCCTTAGTTCTCTATGTGAACTAACATCTCTGAACACAGTGATGTTCACAACTATGAAACTGTCACCAAGTCCATTACACTATTATAAAAACTGCATTTGAACATACATACAATATTTTATTCATGTTGAAGAGAAAATCTTGTTCAAACTTTCCAAACAATAAATTAACTTTTCCTTTTTTTAGAGTATATCTCCAGTTTTAGTTTCTTTATTATGTTTAGCCATTATCTCTCCAACAGACTGCCAAGATGCCATCAGCACACACCAGTGGACTGTACTCACCGACAGACCGGACTGTGCCGGAGGTGAGGTTCCGAGCGCAGACAGCGGTGCCGGGGCCACAGCTGGTTGTTGGTGAAGATTCACAGAGCTTTAGCGTGTAGTTCACTTTATTGTCCTGGTCTATAGCCTCCCATTTATAACTACAACACAAGGAATAAAAGAAATTAAGTAATGCAGACAGAGTAGAATTAAGCCGAAACATTTAGGCAATGCACACACTTGGTCTATATCAGACATAGACCTACGTCAGGTCTGCAGAATCTGATCAATTTCAGTCTGGAGACCTTTTCCCTTATTGTTGATTTTCTGATTTGCAGAGCTCTCTACAATGCTGACAATGGTGAGCGTGAAACCTAGAACAACACGTCTGGAACTATTATTTTCACTACCACTTAATCTGTTTTCTTATCAATAAATTCATTTTTTAGTCTTAAAATATATTTTTTTTTAAATTGTGAACAATGCCCATCAAATTGCTTCTTTTGTCTGACCAAACCCAAAACATATTCAATTTATAATAATATGCAGGAAACAAAAGCAGCAAATCTTCACATTTCTGTAGCTGTAGCCAGCAAATGCTCTGTATTTCTGCTTGATTTCTGCTTAAAATTACTTTATGATAAATCAATTAGATTGCAGTTGAACTTGGTGTCAATTACAACAACTTACTGGTTATTTGACGTATTGTTTCCGTGCTACAATATTCATTATTATACAGTGCATTCTCTAAATTTGATTGTTTCTTGTTAAATAACTAAGAAAATGGTATTTTAGAGCTGAAAGGAAAAATAATCTGTAATAAATAAATAAACTGTTTGGATAATCGTATAATCATTTTAGTCATTTCTCAAGCAAAAATGCCAAAATTACCTGGTTCCAGCGTCTCAGTTGTGTAGATTTGCTGCTTTTCTTTGTCTCATGTAGTAATAAACTGAATATATTAAGGTTTCAGAGTGTTTGTCAAAAAAACGAGCCGAAATTGTGATGGTGTTTAGACATTTACATCAAACAATTCATTGATTAATCTAGAAAATAATCAGCAGATTAATCAATAATGAAAATACTTAGTTAGTTGGAGCCTTGGTGTGTTGCATAATAGTCTTTAGTTAGTTGTTTATGCTTTGTCTTGTCACCCTTAAATTATTTCCTACTTGCAAGTACACTGTTTTCCTGCTACTCGTGTGTGTTAAGTTTGTTATATTGTCCTGCATTTAAAACAGTAAAATACAGATAAATTAAGAATGACATTTAAGCAACTAACTCTGGAAAACCACCAGCACTGAATTATCCCTTTAACACAATTGCAATTAAACCTGCCAAAGGTTTCTTGTCAACTACTGTGAACAAGCTAGCGAAGCAAATGCTGCCAAAACAAGGAAATGAAATGCAGCCGGACCTTACAGGCTGAGTGGCCCGGTGATCATTTCTGCCTTAATGCTGTGTCAATATTTGGACAGTAGCTGCCTCGACAGAGCTCCAGTAAAGGACGACACTGTATTTAGACAACAAGTCGTTCAGTATGTACTCCTTACTTTAGCTGCGATACACATATATAGTGTTGTTCCCTCCTGTACGGTTGTTTTATGGAGATAGTTGTCATGCCATTGTCCTTTTCAGAGACCTGTCATACGACCCTGCTAACATTTAGCGTTAGCTGTTGCATGACTGTTTTCATGCAGCGTTAGCGCTTAGCTAGGCTACACTTTAGCTTGATAAAAACAAAAGTAACCGTTAACTCCTTTGGCTCGAGACAATTTGAATCAAGCTCATTTAATTCAACAGTAAGTTGGCCAGTCGATTAAAACTTATCAAGCAGCACGCTTTTCAAACAAGACAACTATCGTCACCGCTGTGTCAGCTAGCTTACACCGTTGAGAGCGGTTACGTTGATCCTGAACCTATAAGTTCATATCATAACTAAAAGAAAGAGCTGCCTGACTGATTGTTTGTGAGCTAAATTTAGCAGGAGACCTTCGCATGTCAAGGGTCGTGTGGTACCGGGCTAGCATGTCTAGCAAAAGGCAAACAAATCAACTGACATATTTCTGAATTAAATTTAGCTTGACGATCTCTGTACATAAGATGATGAAATGCTGAAACCTTTAACGTTATTTGTTCTGTTCATAGCTGCAGTGTGTTTCAGCCGGAGGTGTGTTTGTTACCTGCAGAGGTCCTGGTACCACAGGCTGCTGCTGCTGCTGTCCTCCTCCGCTCCGGACCGGACCAACAAACATCCCAGACACGCCACTAACCAAAGAACCAGCTTCAGAGACGAACAACGATTAGATTTATACTGAAATAACATGTTTACTGTGGTGGTTTCTGTCTGTTGGAGCCAAACTAAGACGACATGATACAGCAGAGTCTATCCGTTCTGGACCAAATCAGTAGGAAGTGACTGCACCACATGACAGGACATCACATGACTCTCATGATGGTGACTAATGCTGCGTTCACGGTCTGTAGGACAAATGTAAAGCTTGGAAGTTGTTTTTATGTTTTACAACATTTTATTGTATTGTATTATATTTTATTCTATACATAGCCCTAACAACAAAATAAAATGAATTCATATTTTTTTTAAAGAAAATAAAAAATAAAAAAGTGAATGTTAGCTCAGTGGTACAGCTATGATGAACATCAGATTTATTTCAGTTTGGGCTTGGTGGAGGCTACAAGTTTTTAGCAGAAAGCCTGTTTTACAAACTAGGGGTGTGGTGTTTGAAATACATGGATATTTACCAGTCAGGGATGAGTTTGGGAAAAGGCTGCAACTGTGCCTGAAAATTAAAATTCTGGGCAAAAATGCCCATGACATTTAATTGAGAGCCTTCAGTTGTTCAGGTGTCATATTGCGCCCTCTACTGGCCATGTTGAACCACCACAAAAACCCTCACTCATTCATTTTAGGGCCAGCTGTCTAAACAGTGTTTGAAGTTTGCCATATTTTCCTCTGTCATGTTCTAGCGGACAGTGCAGGGGTGACAGGAAATGGGTGGAAAAACAGGAGGGATGACATGCAACAAAAGTCCCCATCCGAACTCAGTCCAATTACACAATCAGCATCTTAGACCCTTAGATAGGTTCACAATTTTGTCTTCATGCTGGTTATTAATCCTCATGCGCATTCAATGTAAGTGATGGGGGGCAAAATCCACAGTCCTTATCCCTCTACAGTTCAGGCTGAAGCTGAAAGGTCATAATTAGTGTGAAGTAAGTGATCACACCTGTTATGCCTGATGCCACATGGGTTATCACATGTCTATCAGCAAGCCAATATAAGCTCTGGGTTCACAGTTTCTTTCTTTATTGAAATTGTTCTGTGTTGCATCATGTGGTCTCTGGTCTTTATTGCTGTGTTGACAGGTACAGACTGAAGCATTCAAACTACAGATATTCTGCTAAATAATGCTGGTTTATTTTATTTTTTTCACTCTTTTTTTTCCATGTATAGTAGTTGGTGGTGTCCTGGTTAATCTAACCCAGGAGGCCTCTCATGTCCCAGGTAGGTGTTCATTGGATTTATTTGGACTTTTTACATTTGCTACAATATAAAGAGTTTCAGGTATTCACTGATATCTGTAGGTAATGTTGGTGTGCTGCAGCCAGCCATTACAGAAGCTTTAAAAGGCTGTCTAGTACACACTGAACATGCAAATTTTTTTTAATAAAATTAGCTTGTTTCTATCTACATTTCACTGTTTTTCCCTTTTCCAGTCTCCTTAAATGACACCCAGAATACAATTAGTCATGCTCCAGGTTGGTGCTCATTGGGTTTTTAAGACTTGGAATTTCTTCTGCTTCCATATTTTAATCAATGTGATTAACTAGTCAATATTTCTGCAGGTATAGCTGCTTTGATGCTTGATATGCCAGAGGAAGACAATGCAGAAACCTTACAAGGTAAATTTTAAATATGTTTATACATTTAAAGTCATTATTTTCCATATGCACAGTGACTGTTTTCATTCTAAACTTTGACTGTCGTAGAGCTTCAAGACGACATCCCTGTCCAAGAAGGAGACATTTTGATTCCGGTAAGATGGAGAACCTTTTTTCCATGTGGCTGGAGTTAAACTGTAGTTTCACCTGGTAATTTTAAGAAATGTCTCCAAGATGCATGCTTGATATAAATTTGGCTATTTTTGAATGTTTTGATTTTGTTTAATGTGTATTTTGTCAGGAAGCTCTTTTAAATGTTGGCACTAGACATGACATGGAGTGTTGAAACTGCAGATTTAGGTTGTAATTGCTGGAAACAGTGTTGGGGTTCAAATTGTGGTAATAATAACCTAAAATGTTTTTTTGTTGTTTGCACTTCCAGAGCGATAGGAATGCTGTGGAGACCCTGTGGGAACATGGCATCGTACCTTACACCATTGGTCATGAACTGGGTGGGTTGTTGTGGCTTTAACCAGCCTCTGATGTATGACCACCAGAGTGTAGTTGACAAACGGTTTCTATGTTTTCACCCACAGTTGCTCTCCAGTCAAACATTTTTGCTGCATTCAAGATGATATCAGATGTCACGTGCATTCGCTTCCATCAACGCACCACAGAGTCCAACTACCTGGAGCTCATCAGTGCCAAAGGGTAAGAAATGTATTGGTATTATCTGTTATAGCATATTTTCTATTGTCTTTAGTGGTATCTAGCCATGAAGAACATTGTATTTGCCAGCATAAAGCACTTAAAACCCAAATTGTTTCACATAGGGCAGCTAATTTTAAAATTGTATAATAAAACCAACTCCAGTAATGTAAGATTAGACAATTCAAGTAAAATCAGGGTAGGCTATTTAATCTCCTTCTTTTTAAGAAGAGATGTCACCAAACCTACGTAAATGAATCAAAACTGATTGCATGGCTTAATGCCACTGGAGGCAAGACAGAAAATACTTTAATTTCTAAATATAATTTGGGTGAGTCGACTCTTTAGCTTACTGGCTTTTGTTTCTCTAGCTGTGCGTCCTTTGTTGGTTGTCAAGGAGGACCCCAGCCGGTGTATTACTCCCGGGTATGTAGTGTGGGGAATCTCTGCCATGAGCTCATTCATGCTCTGGGACTACACCATGAACATACCCGTGGGGACCGGGACCAATACGTCACTGTGGAGTGGCAGAAGATCATGCCAGGTAAATGCCTGAGTAAACTTTTTTTATTTTTTTAATTGTTTTGTTCCCTGTATGACAAACAGTAGCTGTGACCAAATTGTTTGTACATTCTGTATATTCAGAGCTGTATTTTCACTTTCCATATTGGAAGACAAATTGGCATCCACTACAGCAGTTGCTAAAGTTGAAACGGTGATTGTTTTGTTTTTGGACCCTTTGGTGCAGAAAAACAAGCCAACACACAGTTCCATTCATTGTATAAAGTTAATGGATACTATTAATATAATAACTTGAATCCACTTCTCAAAGATATATTGAAAAGACAGTTGCTGATTGTGTTCATCTCTGCTTTGCATTGTTCCTTACAGATCTTTATACTGTTATAAATGGGCTGAGCTTCCTTGGCCCAAGGACAAATAGTGGGTCACATATGTTCAAGATCAAAGGTTTGAATAAAGGGTGAAATGGTACAAGGACAACGCTATCTAGATAACAGACATGTGATCTAGGTTTTGGGGAAAAAAAAAAAAACACAGGGTGGAGGGTTTAAAGAACTGGCGTTTTCTGGGTCTAGAAGCAAAAATCCATTGACCTTAGCAACAAAGCTAATAAAAACTCCAACAGTATGTTGTGCAGATTGCTTCATATGTTTAGATGATGGTGGTTTGTTTTTCACAAACTACCATCAGTTCAATATTTGTTTTTAGCAGCATTTAACAAACACCATTTCCCATAAGTCATAGATGTTTGCAGGCTATGGGGGTCCATGAGTGAGTTGTGGTTCGTTTACATGTCTGTAAAACAGCACAAGTGAGATGACTGTAGATGTTTTTAGACTTTAGATTCAACAGGAAAGTTGAAATATCTCTTGAGATGAGTAGAGTTTCATAAATATGGATGAAACTAAGTTATGATGGCCTGAAGCTGTTGGGCTTCAAATTTTATTTTTTTTCCATGGGAGCTGTAGGTTTGTTTGGGTTTTTCCCCTCTGCCAACAAACTAAACCCTGTTGATTTTAGTTAAAATCACAACAGTTGCCACTATAGCAACTGCTGTAGTGGATGCTGATTTGTCTTACAATATGGAAAGTGAACCCCAGGACCACACTTTATTTTATCAGACTGATAAAATAAATGCTGAATGAGATTGCACTGAGTTACAGAGGCTAGACAAAATGACTTCTGGTCTCTAATTAAATGACAAATGAACATGCTAACGTTGCGCGCACACACACTTGACTTCAGTGCTACTAGTGAGTAGTATGAAACATTTGGACACAGCTGCTGTATTTTCCACTTGTCTTTATGGCTTCAAAAGACCAAGGTGCAACTTTTTTCTTAAAGGGAAAGAAGGTAACTTCAAGGTTAAACATGGAAACACCCTGGACCTGCCATATGACCTCAACTCCATAATGCACTATGGACGGTAAGTCCTAACAAACCTAATTTCTTTGACGTTATTATCATTGTTTGAACAGTGACTACATGGTTCAAGATGCTCCAGGTTGGCTAACATGGCTTGTCTATATAAAATGTTTATAAATTTAGTTTAATTATTTTGTCCTTGGTCATTTTTTTCTCTCTGCTTAACAGGATAATATTGAATAACAAGATGGTGCTTTCAGCAGTAAGGACTAGCTTCATTACACACAAATTTAACACAATATTCTGTTCTCTTGTTGCAGGTATTATTTTAGTGTTGATGGAAGTACAACTATGTTGCCCAAAAGTGACCAAGCAACAATAGGTCAGAGAACGCATCTCAGCCAGCTGGATATAACAAGACTGAACAAACTCTACCACTGTGGTAACAACCTCTTAACTACTCGTCATGGTTTCTCATCAACTCTGTTCTAACAAATTTCATATTAAAACCTCTATAAATATGCTACAACTCTGACGCATACAGAAATCATTCAACAATATTCATTTCTTTCAGCTTCCTCGTAATGGCTGAGCGGGCTTGCTGTTTCTCATTTGCATGAAATTTAATAAAATTATAAAAATCCTACTGTGTCTTTATATTCATGAATCACAAACAAAGTACATGATTGCAGTGTTGTATAATCCTCAGTGTATTAAACTATAGTTTCTCTATGATAACAAGCATAAAAACAGACCTAACAAAAGGCAGTCAACAACCATGGAAACCTCCTGTACAAAACCTGTCTGACAGACCACCTACAGTATGAGTCTGGTTTTGTCTGTAGGAGGCGCTACTGTACACTATGCAAGAGTCAAAGGGAATGACTTTTGAAATCACTCTTCATTTACCTGGCAGAACACCCATTGGTTAATGTGCATTCAAAGGTGAGACAAACTTACTTAGGAAATTCCTAACTGGTGTACTTATATTTATATGGGAAGTTTCTGGCTTGCATGTTTTAGGGTTTCCCCCTTAAATGGCTTCTTGATTGTATTGAAAAGCCTCTGAAATAACATGTTTGCATTCAATATGAAATAAGAATTTTAATTTTGTGTTGCATTTTGACTTCACTTCTAGAGGAGATATCTATTTTCTGCTCTTGTGTCTGGGAAGTGACCACTGTGTGGAGTGTATGAATCTTAATCAGTCTGAAAAGTAGCTCGTTTGTTTTTCCTTGTAAAGGTTTTCAGATATTGAAGCGACGAGTTGGTACACTGGCAGAGTGAAGCTCGAGTCTGATCCCTCTGTGCAGACGGGTAACCAAAGTGTCAGGTTTGTTTGGGCTTCTCAGATTTACATGTAAATGCTTTCTCAAATTCACACAAGGTGCTGTGAGACCAGCCAGGGGATGAACTGTTGAGCTGTATTTTTATAGAAGTGCAATGCGGCTCGACATTATTGCCTTTAGCCCCATTTAGGTTGGATTTCTGTAGGGAAGGGTGGGGTGACATTAACATTACCTTATTTGAATAATCTCGTCCGGAACACTTATGTGGGTAACTTTTCACCCCACTCTAATTACAGCCGTTGAACTGATTTTTATTTTTTGCCCCCAGCGGGAAGAGCTGCTGGTCCAACTTTCTATTCCTATTTTTTTCATCAGCTCAGTGTGAAATTTTACTTGTTTAAAAATGTTTTTGGTAACCTAATAGATGGGAACATGCCAACACCAGAATATGGGCCTATCTAGGAACAAATATGACAACAGAAAAATTAAAGCCTGTAAAAGCTCATCAAATGGGCTGTTGTAATGTCAGCTACAGGTAAGTACTGGTATTCTCTTTTGAGCCCCACGTTTCTTAGCCTGTATTTGATTACATTTTGGCTAATTGTCGTGATTAAAAGTAGGCCGAATTAGCTATTAGCAGTTCGTTTTGCAGTGTACCCATGGATGTACTGACAACTATCACTGGATTACTTTGATACTGAAGAAAACTTAAAAATGTGATGATTCTCAGGCAAGTTCTGAAGCTTTTTTATTTTCCTTCTATGATGATTTCTAAGCAGATTTATGGACATTTTAATGATACACTTTGAGGATAAGTCACACTGATATCAGTATGTATTTCATGTCTGTTAAGATTTGACTGAGTTATGACTCTGAAGGAGCACCGTTTTTGACTCAAATTCACTCTTGGCTTTGTCCTGCTGAATGTTCATGTCTATTACAGACCATATTCTGTAATTTCCCCGATGGTTAAAATGCCATCCAGAATGATGAGTTAAATTACAGAGGAGCACAGTGAACATTCATTCCCCACCACCCCTTGTAATGTTTGCTGTCCAAATGGGGCTTTAGTGCATGTCTAAAGCACTTTGCAGATTTTTTTGTCAAAGAAAAAATGAATAAGGTGATTTTAAAAAAATGTCTCCCACGTAAAGACTTGTATAAATTATCCACATTTCTGTTCTATATATATCTGCTGTATCTTTAGTTTACGATGCTGCATGGCTGCATCCCTGGTGTTCAGATTACATGACAGAGGTCCAGAGCTGGTGAGGGAGGTGCTATTGGAGCGAGGATGGGAGGAATATGACGGAGGAGAACAGGAGGCGGAAGACTGGAACCTGTACTGGCGGGGCTCTGCATTTCGCAACTCAGAATATCACAAATTGTTGCCATGGCAGCGCCTCAACCACCATCCTAAGACTGTTGGCATCACACGCAAGGTGATAGTTTAACGTGTGTTAAATGCACAGTTTTTGGCGTCGTCCGGTAGTGCAAACTAGATATAGACACCAGAAAGCATCCATGTGTTTGTACTTGATATTAGGTGTAAATGTGGCTATAAACAATAATACCAAACCAAAAAACGTTTCCAAACAGAAAAAACCCAGAAAGCATTTCCTTTTAGTTAAAATGATCACACTCTAAAAGAATGATTTGTAATTCTTTGGAAGGACTGCTTGGCACGCAACCTGAGGAGAATGCGAGCCACATTCGGTTCAGCTCTGTATGACTTCAGCCCCACCGCCTTCATCCTCCCCAACGACTACACCCGCTTCCTGGCTGAATACAACAAACTGCGTCTGACCAGAGGGCCGTCGGTCTACTGGATATGTAAGCCTGTGGATCTCTCCAGAGGCAGAGGGATCTTCATGTTTGAGGATATTAAGGACTTGGTCTACGACTGCTCTGTAATCGTACAGAGGTACATCAGTAGCCCTCTGCTGATCTCCGGCTACAAGTTTGACCTGAGGATCTATGTATGTGTGAAGAGCTTTCACCCACTGACTGTTTACATTCATCAAGAAGGCCTGGTGCGTTTCGCCACTGAGAAGTACAACCTGTCATCTCTGCATAACCTGTATGCTCATCTCACCAACACCAGCATCAATAAGTTTGGTCCTTTCTACAAAACCGAAAAAGAGAGAGTGGGCCAAGGATGCAAGTGGACCATGAGCAAGTTCAGACATTTTCTTCACAGCCAAGACATTAATGAGCTTCTTTTGTGGCAGAGGATCAACAACATTGTCACTCTGACCCTCCTCACCATTGCCCCCTCTGTCCCCTCCTGTCCAAACTGTGTGGAGCTGTTTGGCTTTGATATCCTCATTGACGGCAAGTTTAAGCCTTGGCTGCTGGAGGTCAACTACAGCCCTGCGTTGACTCTGGACTGCCAAGCAGATATTACAGTGAAGAAAAGGCTAATCAATGATCTGATTGATTTGATGAACTACACATTGACTGACAGCTTGAGAGAGGGGGCTTATCAGAAACAAGGGTACAAGCAGCCTTGTTCCCGTGCTAACCGACCTTCACATGTTATACCTGTGCTCTCGAAGTGTATAGAAACCAAATTTCAGAAGCGAAGGAGTGGTAGTCAGTCCTCTCAAACTCAGAACCTCCCTCTGCTAAAAACTCTTCGCCAGCCTGAAAAGATGAACAAGAGACAGTCCAGACAACATGTTTTTGTAGATGACTACCGCAGACACCTTGCCCCTGTTGACATAAACGAGATATATGCAGCCAGGGGCAGAATGGTTCAGGCTGCTACCAAATCCCACACCGACAAGACCCTAAACCTGATACTCGGCCCACATTCAAGGACAAACAGGTCAGTGGTGAACAGACAGACATGTCCAGCTCGTGCACCACGGCTGATGGACAACAGGAGTCTTCACGTGTCTGAGGTTACAAACCGTGACAACACTGAAACAGAAGCTGCGATGGAGTTCTCAGGAGAGACACACGTTTCCTCTTCGATACATGATATCCCACAAAGGGGGCTGGGATTCAGACATTCTGCTGTGTCCTGGAAGCTCCCAAACATTTACAGGTATATACAGAACTGCTGTGTTTTCTGTGCAATGCATTGTTTTTGTAGTAATGTGGGTGAAACTGGTCACTATTTATTTCAGTGTTTTAGTTACGAGAGAAATTTAAATCATTATACAGATATGATTGGATCGCTCAAACGTGGACGTAGCTTAGTTATTACAACTAGAATGTTAAAAAAAAAATGACGAGAGTTTTATGGATATGGACGAAACCTAGTTACAATGACGTAAGTACCTGTGCAGCCAATAGCTGCATCGGGACAAAGAGATTGGCACTGCTTTCAAAAGGTCCAACCATTCATTTAGCATAACAAACAAATGTTGTGATTGTTTCACAGTGGGAATCAAAGGCCAGTAAGGAATCCTTCAGAGGGAACCACTGCACTGAATGGACAACATATTCCTCCACTCAGAGTTGGAGACTTCATACGGACATTCCCATTTAATACAGCCACTCTGAGGGCCTCACAGCACGAACTGGATGTTAAGAGAGTCATACGGGAGCTTCACAAGCTGACTCAGTTGGCCACGTCACGCGAGAAGTTGAGGGGAGAAGAGGAGATGAAGAAGGACAAAGATGGCAAAGAAGACTTTGATTCACTGTTGTGGGGGCCAAAGGATCCTCCGTTGCTCAGTCAATGCTTCAGACCCACTTAGAGTGGTGTTGCTTTTTTTCTTTTCTTTTTCTCTTCTTTCTGGATGTGTTGCTAAGCCCTGACTTGTTTGGGAAATGTAAGGCACTTCACTTCTGTACGCCAAAGGATTTTTCCTGGAAAAATCTTCAAGACAGCATTTACAACAGTATATGGAAAAGAGGTCATAATTAAATTGAATCATTGTTGAGTGATATCACTTGTCAATCGTTTTTATTAGTGAGTGGTATATTACTTTCAACAGACCATTTAGATTTGTGTAATTTAAGACATTAACTCATTGAACTTTTTTTTATCTCATGAAGAGTAGATAAAGAGAGATCTGCAATGCCTAATCTCTAATCTACCATCTGTGATCACTGGTCTACTGATTGCTATTTGAAACATAATGGAAAGGTATTTCTTCCCAGCACTACATCCCCAAACACACACACACACACACACACACACTCTCCATCTCACACACACATATTCATTTAAGATGTCAGATGGTTACTTTGTCCTTTTCCTTGATGCGTACTCGGCCTGATGCGTACTTGGTTTCCTGTTGTCCGTTGGAGTAGGTGGTCTTCACTGTCCCATCAGGATCCTCTCTCCTCTTATACTGGGAAGTGTGGATCTCTCTCTGACCGTTGGGGAAATCGACCACCTTCTCACCTGACCTGGAAGAGACGACGATCCAGAAAGCACAGTGAACAAATTACTTCTTTAATGCTCTGGACAATGTTTCTGTAGGTTCAAGAAAATCAAATCATAAGGCTTCGTAAGATTCATGCATGCACTTTTAAACAGGGCTCCGGTTGTAGCCCACATCTTCACAACTTTCTTCAGCATCTGTGATAAACAGGAATATTTTAAATATAGTTAGTATAGCTGCTAGAACTATCTAGACATATGCACCTTAATCATTAATTCCTCCCTAAAAAAGCCAACATTTTTTATACTGCTCATTGAATTGTCTGCCTTTGCCAGTTTAATCCATCGACAGTATTTCACATCATACAGCTTAGAGAATACAATACTGTCAGACAGTGTGGAATAAGAAGCTTTTTCCAACCCCTTAACAGTATGTTAGTGATATCAAAATTCACTTATGTCAGTGTCTGTCCTCTTACTGGTCACCTCATGGTGTACTAATATTGCTTATGTATTTATGAGGATACCTGTTAGCTGCTACCTTCATGACAGCTAGTCTTCCTAGGTTCCACTAGCTTTCTGACCCTGAAGCTAAGCCTGAAATATGGTAGCGACTCCAGTCTTACGGTGAAAGGTGAACAATGGTGCCATCGGGGAAGATTGTCCTCTCTCTGCCGTCAGGCTCCAAATACTTGATGGTCTGGTCTGGAAATAAGATCTCCCTCTTGCCCCCAGGGTATCTCTTCTCTGTTACAGAAGGAGACATGTTACATATTAAGACTATACTATGAACTGTAGTCGTATACAGGAGAGTTTGTAAACTATATCCATTTTCTGTTGGGGATGTTAACAGACAGTAAAAAAAAAAAAGAGTCAGTTTGTCAATAAATCAACCGCTTTTGACTGTTAAATTAAAAGCCAGATCCTGTTTGGTCAGTTCTATAATAGACATTTTGATCATATTTGTATTGCATGGTTATTTAACAGCACTCTGGTTGCCTTCACGCTCTTTTACCTTTGGTCTCTCCCAACTCCTGAGGGAAAAATCTGGCTCTTTAGCTGCTGAATGTTCAACTATGTTCACCAGCTTGCCACTAACTGTGTCTGTCTGCTGTTTGCTGCTGAGCAGGTAGTGTGCAGTGGGTTTTTAGAGCTCTTTCGTTGAATTCAGCTGCCTGCTGCAACCAAAAATAACGCTGTGAGAGAGAACCAAAACAGTAGAGTTGTGGGCCGGATGGCTAAACAATGAGTTTAAACTATAAAGCTCCGTAAAGCCGAGGGGAGCTGCAGATTCACGTGATAATTCTTTGTAGGTGCATCACCTCGAGCGACCGCTTTCACATTGTCATTTGGTACACTATTATAAAAATATAAATTATAGATACTTTAAATATGAGAATATAAAACTCATGCCCTGACTCATGTGCATCTCTTACCAATTTGCCTGTTGGGGAAGTGAAGGATCTCCAGACCACTTGGGTAGGTGGTATGTGATGTCTGTGAACCAGCATAGTAATACACCTGCAACACACATACGCATGATCCTAAGTGATCCAAATGAAAAATGAAGACACCATTATTAACATGGTACAATACAACCACAACACCCTAACAATGACAGATTATTAGTCCACTTAAAGCCCTATTGTTAAGTTTTTAAACACACATAAAGGTAACAAAGGTAGCCACAGAGCTCACCACTTTCCCATCTTCCAAAATGTGTTTGATATCTCCATTGAAGAATGTGACCGTTTTTGTCTTCTGGTCTGCAGAAATTACTTTCCTCGTCCCGTTGGTGAAAGCCTCCAGGCTGCGTGCTGAGAGAAGTTGTTCCACCTCGGGAGATAAAGAAATCTTCGTCAACAATGTGATATGCGTCATCCAGTTTTTGGTGATGTCGACTCATTTCTACAAGCTACTTTAGCAGTTGACCACATGTTTAATTGCCTGTTTCTGACTTATTTTGAGGAAAATGCACATCTTTATTAGGAAAATTATGTTCATTATGATTATTTTGTGTGTGTGTTTACTGTCATTAATATATTCTAAATAGATAACACATCAGTTTGGAATTTAGTTTAGTGCACCACAGTTAAATACAACAATACACTTTGCTATGAAATATTATCCCTGAAAGAGCTTGAATCTTTGATTTATTTAAATTTCAATCCTGTTTTTTCTTTTTGCTTTGACACATGGTAGTAACCGTTGAAGCTGGGGAGGTAAAATCAAGTTTGGGCAGTGACAGAACCGGCACAGGGACCGTATCGACTTGCACTGCACAAACATGTAATGAGGTCAGGCAGTGCTTTGACACCATCTTTTGTCCGTCCTCATAAATTATTGCCAGGGTGCTTAAAGACCACTTCACAGTGTATTATATACTTGAATAATTCGATACCTACAGGATTTACAGAGCACACACACAAAGGTGAGCTCTGGAATTTCTGTACAAAAGAAGCAAGTCTCAAGAGTTGTAAAGTGGAAAAAAATACACTAATAACAGCGTCTACCTTAATATGATATACGCTTAGAATTGATCATTAAAAGTGCAGCTTCTGTTAGTGTTTCATCTTTTGTGTTTTATGGCATTTTAGAGCCTAGTTCTAGTTCAGTAATAAAAAATGATGAATGCTTCAACAAAGCAAATATAGTTCTGAGAAATGTCAGTCTAAGCGTTTTAGCTACGTGGACTAGCCTTGTATGTATCTCTAGTGTTGCTTTCACACATTACTAGCTGCTCTCAACAGTAATTCTCTCATCAGAGAAAGTAAGCTGAGGGCCAGTGGAGGGCAGCAAAGCTTCATTTATTTCTACTAATCAGCTAATGAAGCTACAGCAGAAACTGAAACCATCTCTACCTCTGCCTCTGCATTGTGCTGCTTAAAAACATGAGAACCACAGACACCATAAAGTGATTTGTTTTGTTAATATAGATGAACAGCTGGACATTACCATTTGATTGTTGGCTTTCAAATTTCGGGCCAGCAAATATAGATTTTTAGAGCTTGCTTTACCATTTTTGCAAGAACCACTCGTACAAACAGATTTGTGGCACGTACGAGTGATTTAAGAGAATTAGTGGACTTTCTCTTTGGTATGAAGGATGTTTTCAAGTGGTCTAGACCCATCTTAGGAGTCATGTACAGACAGTCTTGTCTTTCTTCACACAGGCAAAAAACACTAATTTAACCTGAAATCATAATGCCTTAATGTGAATGATTTTGAAGTTTAAATACGACCGAAATGAACTAAAATAAAATATATAGCCAAGACAAACTCAATGCAAAATCAATATTCTGTTCACCAGATCATCATCATCATCATCATCATCGGCCAGTTTATCGAGATTTTTTCTCCAGATTTTGACTTTGGCACAGAAACTTCTACATTTCAGAAGTTGTTGGTAAAATTCTCTCACTCTGACAGCTGCCTTTCTGCATGTATCTGTTGTGCTTTATATTGACTTTTTTTTTTACAACAAAAGCTTGAGATATTGCGATGTCTGCTTTCATGAAAGGGACAACAATTCTGGGTAAATTATACTGAAAAAATGCTCTGACAAACAATTTATAAGGATAAAATAGGGGAGATTCCATGTTGATAGGATATATATGATTAGTGACCTGAGTAGAAGAATAGAAGAAGACCACACAGAATATTTTACCTCCGCCTGTCCTTCCTGGTGTACGGTGTGTGTTTGTGCAGTGCATCGTCCGGCCACTGGACAGCACTGTGGTGTAACTGTGAGTTTCTTCTTCATCTCAGCCTTTTCTCTGATCAGCTCATCCAGCTGGCATCGAACTACGGACCAATCACTCTCTCTCTGCTTAAACTGCTGCTGAAGGGCCTCCATCTGCTGCCTGAGGGCCTGCACACACACACACACACACACACACACACTCAATCAGAGCACCAACGTACAATGTGACCCTTTCCAAAAGCACGTACTGTAGCTCTGTATGTGACTCGTGTTGACTGAGTGGGAGTATATTTGTAAATGTTTGCACAGATTTACGCCACAACGTGTTTAACCGCTCTGCATCACACCTCATCAGGAAAATCCATCCATCAGAAAACAGGAAATAGCTTCAGGCTAATTTAAATCAAAAGTGCGGTGTGTCACGCCAAACCGTCCAGGTACTGATAAACTGAAGTTTCCTGAACTACTCAGTGAAACCATTTTCATCATTTAGCATATAATAGTGCAACACTCGTCTTCTTCACCACAAATTTTGGGGTCAAAATGCAAAATGATAATTTTTCAGCTGGAACACATTGAAGAAAAAGATATATACATATATAAATAAAACTACTGGCATCAATGCATAGTCCCTGCCCGGCTCTTTATTCCCCTCACATGAATATATTCTGATTACTGAGCTGGAAATGTGTCTAATCACATTATAGTCAAATGACAAAAAAATGAAACACACAATTCATTGTGATTATGAACGTGCAGCAAATAATTCATAGTGTCCAGTAACGCTGCTGTTTCCTCATATCCTCAAAATGTTATAGTGACAATATAATATTCTACAGTGCTACTAACACGCTTAATGTTGTTCAAATGAATGAGAGTGAAAATATATGTTGAATTGATTTAGTCACCATGATTGAGACATTTTACTTAATGTTGAAACTGCTTTAAAGAGGTGTTTATTCAACTTCATGGTGGAGGAGATAATAAAGCTGAGATTAAATTATGTCTATCGAATATACTTCAGTGAAACCATTTCTCATTTTGCTGAGGACTACTTGGAACCTTCACAAGCACTCTGCGACCCTTTAAAAGGTCCTTGGAAAACAACTGACACCTACAGCCTTATTTCACTTTCTCTATACAAAAACACTGTTTGCACAGCGCTGCGTTGGTATGTTCAGTCTCTGTGGCTGTCAAATAAAAGCTGCTTTTACCACGTCTCCTGACATTCATAAAGTTTCAAAGCGGCAATGATTATCGTTTCCAGTATGGCAAGCAGATGAATGACATCAGAGAAAAACAGGGAGCAACTCGTCCAGGTCCGCTCCAAAGGAGAAAACACAAAGCTATTAATAGGAAAATATGTGCTGCACACAATTGCCCGAGGGTAATAATCAAAATTTGCAGAGAATTCGCAGACACCTTTTCAGTTATCCAGAAAAAAACACCCAAAACATTAGATAATTACACGTAATTTCCCATTCATGAAACCATCTACAACAACTACTGTACAGTACACAACCTACTGTGGTCCAGGGGAGGCACGTGCAAAATCAAGTTTCACATTTGCTTCAGACTCTTAAGCCTTGAAAGGCTGAAATGGTGCCTGAAAGAATTGTTGAAGTACTGGCATTAAAGAGCTTGTTATGTACTAAATGCAAAAGAAAATGCAACCATGGTGGTACCAGTTCTGCAACATACAGCACACGCTGTAGGAGTGGGCAGTATTCGTGGCTCAAGGGAATACTGCAAGGAGCTTTTCAGAAATCCGGTATAGTGAATTATTATCAAGACATGCCTCCATCATGCCTATGAGGGGCAATAAAATGTGTGTATACAGGTTGTGCTTAAAACACGCCGATGAAGTCATGAGAAACACTGAAGCAGTTTGTTATGCAATCCTGCAGCATGACAGCTACCAAACCAACATGTGTGTGGCTTAAAGGATACGCAGGCGTTTAATCTTTTTATTAATGTTAACAAATCCCCTGAAAAGACTCAAACCAACAATGAGTTTAACCAACTAACAAGTATTGTCTGTGTTGCTACAGCCTGACATAGCTCATACTCTACACCTCTGTGCTTCACTGTGATCATCATAACAGAGGTGGACAACACTGAGTGGACCCAATCCTATTTTTTTATTGAAGCTAGTATCAAATCCAAACGCTGGTCTACTCCTAAAACACCTGGTCTGGCACAAAGCCACATTTTCTCCCACCAAAAACTGACCTGGACTTCCCTGGATTCCTCTTTGTGCAGACTGTGTGGATTTCTCATGGCCTGGCTCTCGTCTCTGTCAGAGAGGATGTCATCTCCTTTGCAGCCCCTCTTGAGCTCATCCTTCTGATCCACTCTTTCTCTGCATATAAACAGAACAACTTCTTAGGAAACAATGCAAAATATTAGAAATGATAAAACAAGACTAAGAGTCTACAGTTTACTATGTTCACCATCTTAGTTTTAGCGTGTTAGCATTAGTGTTGGTATATGCTGATGATGGCGCCAAATAAAATTCTTGTGACATTGCCATCCACAGAGCGACGTCACTAGTGTGGATAAAAAAGATTTTCAGGACCTAAAATATTGGAAATGAAAAAGCTACAGGGTCTTTTAAGGACTCAAGAAAACTTCATCCTCCATTATTGCTGTCGTTATAATCTTGTGAAACTTGACAACTGTTTTGTTTTGTTGATACTATGACACTGCATTAAGCTAACTGGAACATGCCAAAAGGTCAGTGGCATTTTGTTGTTTAGATTGCATATCCGTTTGTGTGCATGCACTCTGCAGTAGGAAAGAAAAGACGATAAACCAGAAAGGAAGCTTATATTGGCATTACGCTAAACTGATAAAATGACATACTTGCTGTCCAATTCAGTGCTGCTTGGATGTGGCAGATTGTTGATCAGTTAGTAGTAGATGTAGTAAAGAATAATTTATCAAAATAGCGTGCAAAAAAAGGTGTTTTTACCTGTGAAATCCCCATGATGTTTGTGTCTTTTTTGTTTCATCTGTGTCATCAGGTTTCCTTTCTGGCTTCAGTGAGTGTATCTTCAGCATTTTAAGACCCCCTAGACATTAAAAGGTACACAATGGACTTTTAAGAAGCAGAATTATGGAAATTAACTGCATACTTAGAGGTTTTATAGCTTGTAACCAACAAGATTGTACAACGTGTCGTCTAACCAAATGGTAAATGAGTACATTTTGGTTTAGTTTTAGAATTCCCCTCGACACAACAACATATTGCTCCAGTACTTACTGTACTGTGCAATACGTTGAATATGGCAGGGTAGTTAGGTCAGCCAGCAAGTCGACCCAGATATAGATCCCTATGCAGTCAGCCATAATGGCGGTTCCACGGGGCTACTTTGTGCTTAAAATGATTCATGTAAAAATCAGTTTATTTGGACAGCTTTCCCCGATATACGTGAGTCCGAGTGACCCATACTGTCACAATTGCCACATATATATGGAAAATAAGGCAGGTTGAAATATCCAGGAATTTTCCTGCAACTTTAGGCTTATTGGACAATAAACACTCGTACCCACATGAAGTTGTTGTTGTTTTCACAAGCTTTGCGTGGGGAGTTTATTTAGTGAACCAAGACAGGTGGGGGCAAATCCAGTGCTGCTTCAGAGAATGTTAAGCTGAGCTCAGCTAAACTGAACTTATCAACTGTGCAACTAGTGTCCCTGTGGTTTGCATGTGTTTTATGTATTTATGCATTTTCTAACCGATGCACTGTAGATACACTATTATTCAATTGCATGGCACGGAGGTCCAAGAGTTTGCAGGTCTTTGTTGTATTGAAATTTTTCTATTGATGCAATTAAAAGGTGACATAAGACAAAAAGACATTGAGACAAAGCAAGACAGATACATAACATGAGTACAAAATAAGACAATACAGTATCAGTGTTACCCTGTGGTTGTAAACAAAAGCAGAGAAGGTGTAAGTTGGATTTGGCATGTTTATGTGGTGTATGTGGTATTTATGAATATGTGTTTGTGTGTGTGAATGTGTGAAGGAAGTGTATATATATTAAAAATGGAGGAAATTAATGTGGGAAGGGTTGGTTATACTCTGGATAGATATGGATAATAATCCATATTTTTGACTACATAAAAAAAGTGGTGGTGGTGGTCTGTAGGTATTCACTGTAAACAAACGCCACATCAGCTGATTTCACTGATTACAACACCTTTAAATAGAAATGGGGACTTTTTTCTGTGGAATTCACTCTGTGCATTTTGAACAACCTGTGTTTATTTTGGCCCTGCACGCAACATTGCCTATCCTGGTCTGCACCACCTCTCTAACACTTCTGCCTCCCACTTTGCTTCTTACCCCTGTCAGACGTTCGTCTGTGCTCTGAGGAGGTCAGATGTTCTTGGTTCCCTGTTGTTTCTCTCCTGTAGTTCCTCTGAGGTTTGGCTGTGCTTTCTGTGGGCAAGCTGGACTGGATTTTGTGCCAGGTTTCATGCCGTGGCTCTGCCAAAGAAATTAATGACGTGTAAAAAGTAGATGGATTTTATCTCTTTTGTAGCACGAGGAATAGTTTAAAGTATAGGTTCACAATTTTTCAAGTCTGTCTTAGAACAATAGTCAGGTGTCGATATGAAGATTGAAACAGGTTTTGCTTGCTGTAATCATTCCTCCTGTTCATACTGGCCATTAAAAGACATCTTCCTAATGCACTTTCAATCTAAGAGATGGGGGACAGAATCCACAGTCTTTGTTTTCTGCAAAAATGTATTCAAAAGTTAATCTGAAGCTAATGGAGAAATTTGTGAACAAGCTCCACTCAACTCAAAAATGTGTTTTGTTTATTGTTACTTGACTTGGATGCTTGAGCTTCACTGTGCAGAATGATGTAAGTGCAGAGTAACACTAAAAACCAGAATTTTGATCAATGAAAACAATTACGTTATTAAGTTTAAGATGCAGATTCAATCAAAAATATCAACACCAGACCCGAATATATATTAAATATATGTTAAAATTACCATCATGAGTTTTATCATCTCTGTTGGAGCCGGAGGAAAAGGTTTGTTGCCAAGGCTCTAGTCCAGATCCAAGACTCTGGTCCTGTTTCAGTTTCTGGATCCCCGGGAACATCCATCCCTCCTCAGCATCACTGGCATAACCATCCTCTGATAGGTTTAAATGGGAATCCTGGAGGCCGAGGCATGGAGGAGGGGGAGGGGATGGGAGCTTGGGAAACTGGTGACACTGGGAGGGTGGGTTATCTTCATCCTCACTGCTACTACCACTACCGCTAGTGCTTCCTGTAGTGGAATGCATGGGAAATGTACTGCGTTTCAGAGGTGTTGAGGCTTGACTTGTGTTGTTTGGCGCACGAAGACAAACTGCAGTTGTTGTTGTAGCTTGTGTTTGACCTTTGACCCAATTTGAGCCTGTGTTGCTTCCTGGTCTTGACTTGCTGCACTGGCAGAGATGAAATTGTGTTTTTGTTTCATCGCAGCCTGTGGATAGAGTTTCCACGTTAAGGCTTGAGACTCTCTCCATGTGGTCGTTCATGGTCTTAAAACTAACAATAACTTCCTGATTTCTCCAGGCCCCAGGGGAAACTCTGTTGTCCCTCAAACGGGGTGAAATGTTGAAGTTTGATTCACGCACAGCGCTGGGATGTTTGGGTGTCCAGATATGTGTGCTGTGCTGCTGCGAGGATTGTTCGATTCGATCCTCTGAGGTGGCACCAGATGAGCTCACTGCCATTTTTCTATGAGGTGCTGTGAATTCAAACTGACCTTTTGCCTCGTCTTCGGCAACAATTTTTCCTGCAGTTTC
Organism: Maccullochella peelii; assembly: GCA_002120245.1. NCBI lineage: Eukaryota > Metazoa > Chordata > Actinopteri > Centrarchiformes > Percichthyidae > Maccullochella > Maccullochella peelii. The sequence continues at coordinate 24,348 of LKNJ01000550.1, forward strand.
ACCCATGTTTTCCATTTCTTGGTGCTTCACCCTTTTCGTTCTGAAAGACTTGCTAACAGAGGCTGTCGGCTTAGAGAGTGATAGACTTATTCTGCATTCTGTCCCTCTCGAATGAGGGTTATCACTGTTCTCTTTCTCTTCCAAATTAGATTTCTCTCTGGACTTTCTTTCTTGTAACTGGATAACTTTCTCTTCACTTTTTTCAGGTTGGGCCAAGAGAGATGTATTGCAAGTTTGTTCTTGGCTGTGGACTAGGGAAAAGACCTCAGCCTGAGCCTGGATCTCTGTTTGGGTCTTCCTCTGGCTATACTGGGGTGTCCGAGGATTATATGAACCAGAGCAGTCTTGTAAAGTCCCAAACTTGCAGCTATGCTCAGGCTGTAAGGTCAGAGACGGGAAGGTTTCAAGCTGCGTTCCCTCCTCTTTAAAGACCATAGCTGGGGCAGAGGAGCGCCTCTGGATGCCAGAGGTTAACTTCCTGCTGGGCTGCTGCTGGCTGAGGGAAGCCCTCCTCTGGACCTCCTGCTGGCCAGTGACCTTGAAATTATTTCTGTCCATCCTGTAAATGCCCTCGACCTCCCGCAAAAAGTAACGGCTCTCTGTCGACCTCATCATCCCACTAAAGTTCTGAAAAATAAAGTTTGAAGAAAAATAATTTCAGTCACATGCACTTGTTCATGTTGACATTTAATAGAATGCATTTAGCAGTTTTCTGCCGAATTGGGCTACTTTTTATTTGATTGGACAGGCAAAACATGTTTCGGGCAGCTAATAATTTGGGCTACTTTGTGGATCACTGAGTGGTTTTCGCCAATTAAAAGTTAAGCAATATTCTGATGAAACGGCCCCTCCAATTAATATGATTTAGACTGAAAGGGCTCGACACACAATGACCTAATAAATGACTGACAAAACCAAATTACATTACAACATTATAGCTCTGTGATGAAAGCCTGGTTTTATTTGTTGAATATAAGAGACGTTTTATGTTTAATGTACCGTTATCCAAAATATGGCAAATTGTTTTAACATTTATCCTGTGATATAAATAATTCTTTGTGTTCTTTATTCTTTGGTGTGTGATTTGATATGTTTTAGTTGTTTATTATGTACCTTAAGGTCATCTAGGTGGTGTCGAATCTGCCAACTGTCCTACAGTACTACGGGACACTATGCCACAATAAACTGTATACACTATAGTACTATGCAATATACCTGCAGCTGTTTTGGTTCAGAGATTTCAAGCGTTTTCAGCTGCTCCTCTACACACTCCCTGAAGGTCTCTTTCTCCCTCAAAGCAGATCTGATCAGCATTGGTGCCCGGAGAGAAAAAAGAAGAACAATTTAATTATATTTTGGAAATGAGGAAAAGAAAAGACCACATAAATGATATCAAAGTTGTAAAATATTCCTATGCAGTGTCATGGACAGAAGAAGTGGCACACGATGTTCTGCCATAGTAATCTTAGATGTGCAGTCCCAGTAGGTTTACAACCCCCAAAATCTCTAGAGTTGTAGGCCAGCTGTCTGAGTACCTGTCTTCAGGATTAGCAGGCAGGATGTTCCTCGCTCCAGAGGGGATGACTGGGTCCTGGTCTTCATCTCTGTGTACAATCTCGTCAGTCCCTGTGATGGTAGGTAAGTGTCTCTGCTCTGCTGTATCTTTTTCGGATCTAAACGCATCTGAGTGGGAGACAACAGGGCAGGGCAAACTTTAATATTCAGTATATAATGCAGACCGATCAGAAAGGAGTGAATCTGCAGGATAGCAGGTGAAGGAAAGCTTCACTGTGTGCAAGCTGGAGGCCAAAAGCATTTGACTGGATGAGTGCCAAACATCTCAGCCTACTGTGAGATAGTATGGATGAAAGTGAGAAAACTCTACACCACTGTGAGTTATAGTGGCAAGTACAACTTTACAGTAAGTGTTACCGGAGTCACAGGCTGGCTTGACAATCTGAGTACAGTAGTCCGATTGTCAATCTGTCTGACAGGCTGCAGAGCTACACTTCCCAGAGTCCCAGAGTCCTGCACTCACAATAAACAAGCCATGATCGCGACTTTGGAATGGCATCTGTAGACACCAACTTACGCAGGAACATGAAACTAATAATCTAGGTATTTTATGTGTTATGAGCCAACTTTGCCAATTAAAATCTGAGAGCACAGAACTAGAGGGTAATGCAACATAGACATAAACTGCAAGTCCATAGCAAAACATTCATAGATGATACAAAACCTTTTATTGAATACCTACACTCTTTTAAATTATTTCTGGGCTCATCTGTCATTTGTTGACACAAGATCTACATGTCAAAAAGTACATAAAATAATCATTATATGCATAGCAAAATATCTTTACTTCCCATTAGAGAGGTAACTGTAAATAACTATTTGTGTGTGTGTTAACAGTTTGATCTTAAATGAGTGTTAAAATACGACATGGAACTGCCCTACTATCAATCCTAGTCATAAATCCCTCCAATAAGTCACAAATCCTCCATGCCTCTAAAATGTGTGCCTGCAGAAACTCTGAATCTCAAGAGTTGTCTGGACTTGTAGCTGAAGTAGAGAAGGTTTGAAGACAAGTTTGAAGTTTGAGACATGCAAAGTTGAGTATGAGGCCTAGGGTTAACCCCCTCTCCTCCTCCTTTAAAGAAATCCTCCTCCCTTAGGATGCAAAATTCCAAGCAAACTCATTTACTTTTCCTTACATAGTAGAAAACACCGTGTCCATGTCTTTGTGCCTACATGTAAATCTATCGTCAATTCCCAGGGATCCACATCTGCGTACTCTGAGAATTTTTAGCATCTGCAGAGGAGATACAGGTACAGTTTTAAACACTGAGCCAGGGAGCTAAGAGCTGAGGGTATTCGAAAGCTGTCATTCATGAGAAACAGCAAGTTATAAGTAGCTTCTGGGTTTTACTGAAACCTCAGAATAGCAAAATGCAAAATTCTCACAGTTTGGGCCAGGAAACGGCAGAAGGCTTTGCTGGAAGGTGAAATGTTTCCATACTGGTTCTCATATGGTTGGCTGTCTATCAAAAGTCATATCAGCCTGTGCTTCCAGGATCTGACTGTTTTGACATGGTTCACACAGGGACATGTCAGGGCTGAACACGACATTCATGACACCCAGACTTTAAAACAATCCCTGCACCTTGGTGCTTAGTTTGAGGTTTAACCAGTCTGAGTTTCATTTTAACAAAAAGAATTAGACTGATTGTATTTTAAATGTTACAGGCTGGTCTTGGCCCTTGTAAGCCCCATTGACCACGCAGTGGAAAAGCAGCTGGTGACTCACCTCCCCAGGCTATAAGGCGGAGCTATGAGTGCGAGTAGTAGGCTGAACAGCAAGGCAAAGTCAAAGAAGCCGCCTACCATTTGCTCTGCACAGAGAGAATTACTTCCAGACCACAAATCAGGACCTAACAACTGAAGACATTGAAGAAACTTGGTTGGCGGGATTTTTTTGCAGGGTGAGACTAGATTTCCTTGTCAGTTTGGAGAATACTCTATACATGTGGGACAGAATTTCTTTCTAGCTTGGCAAGTGTATTTGACTGTTCAAATGGCAACCACTCTGTCTACTTACCAACTTATTGAAGACTGTGAAGCCACAAACAAGGCACTGTATAAATTCTATGCAGCTGTCATGATTGTGATTTTCATCTTGGCTTTGCCTCTGAATGCATCTGTCCTCCACCTCTTCATATTCAAGCTGAAATTCTGGAAATCCAACACCAACAATGTGTTCCTTTTCAACCTGGTGCTGGCTGATTTTCTCCTGCTCTTCTGTTTGCCCATAAAGGCATACAATTTCATCCAAGGGGAGCAGAGGAGTGGGAACGACACAGTTTGCAAAGCTATGCTCTTCATGTTGTTTTTAAATCGAGGGGCCAGCATTGCCTTCCTGACAGTGATTTCCATTGATCGATACTTTAATGTGGTACATCGTGGTCGAAAGAATCTCCTAAGAGCTCTCAAGAAATCTCCTCAGATCTCTTTCCTCATCTGGCTGCTTCTTCTGCCTCTCACCATTCCCACCATGCTCAAGAACTTTGATTGCTGCAACAGCCACAAGAGCGATAAAGACAATACCTTGATTAAGGTAATGTGTAATTTGTGTACATTGTCACTATGCATCTCCCTTCCAAGTTTAGTTTGTTATTGGTAGGTTTTCAGCATCACTCCCAGAAACTTGGTAGAGTGCATGCGATGAGTGAAATGAGTAGTAATGAGAAAGCATTTAAGCAACCAAATGATTCATCCCGAACCGCTCTGCTTTACCTGAAAATCATTCTGTAAGGGCGTGTTCATGACGGATGTTCTTCACACTTAAGCGCTGTCACTTTCAGCATCATTCTCATTTACACAATACAGAGTTCAAACTAAATTATTTTGCGCAATCAGCAGCAGAGCAAATAATGATGTTAAAGAGAATAAAATGACTGAATTTATGTGATTAAGGGGATGAGAGGCCTAATCAGAAGCAAAGAATGTGGGTCCATGGCGTCCTCCTAGAGAGAACAGAGTACTGGGGGCTATCTCATCCAAGAGCTCCACTTAGGTAGAGCCTGTTTCCAGAGCTTTTTTTGCACAAAGCAGTGTCAAACTGCACATGACAGGGCCACAGTTTGTCCAAAACTATTTATTCACTGTGTATTGCACCTTATATAAGATTCTATGCACAACAAGGTGCCTCGTTATGAGAAAATAATGGACAAGATGGAAGCATGTCTATTATTTAAACACCTCAGACTGCATTATTGTGTTTATACCATGGCCACTTACTAAGCAGAGGTTGTGTTTAAATCTCCCTCCATTGTTTGCAGTCAGTTACATTCATGATGAGATTAGTTTCACTGCTAAGTTAACTGGTAGACTGAAGCATAAATACTGTTGGCTACTTTTACATATACGTGGCCAGTGGTGAATAGTAGAGGAAGTAGATGATTTACTTAAGCTAGGTATTTAATAACAATGCTGAATACTTTATACTTCTACTCCAATACATTTCAGACGGAAACATTGTACTTTTTACTCCCTTTTATTTATTTTAAATATCCCTTATATTTGACAGTTGTAGTTACTAGTTACTTTGCAGATTACTATACAAATACTATAACTATGATAAATGATGCAGGATGATTTAATTTATAACAAATGATTTAATTTAAATAACAGTTTGAGGCCTAAAGAGGTAAAATTATTAAAATTATTTCACAACAAGCACATTTTAGAGAAAAGTCCAAAACAATTTGTGTCTCAGAACTTTTCAACAATTAATCGTCTCACAACCCCTTAAGTTTATCTTGTGAGCAGTTGGAAGGGGCCAACTACCAAACTGTATATAAGGTAGTTAAAACTACCTCCACCTCGACCATACCAACAGTAAAATGCTGCTTACACATTAATGCATCAGTCTTAATCTAATAATGTCATAATAATATACCAGCCACAGGGACTTTTTTATTTTATTTTTGCTACTTAAGAGTTTGAATGCAGTACTTTTACATGTAATGGAGTCTTTTAAATTGCTGTATTGGTGTTTTTTATTTAAGTAAAGGATCTGAGTACTTCTTCCACCACTGCCTTGCACAAGGATTTAAAATAGTAGTACTGTCCCCATAAACAATTTGTAGGGACACTAAGGCCAACCAGTCAAGAACAAGAATTTGTTGTTGATGTATATGACAATTAAGTTGATCCTTTTTCTGATTTAAGGATGTGGTGGACAGTTTGCGAGAAGTGGTCTTCTTTACCCAGATTCTCATCCCCTTCGTCATCCTGGTCTACTGCACAGTGCACATCGTCAACCGGCTCAGGAAGAAAACAGTTGGGAATAAGACCAAGCTGAAGAGAGCAGTCTTCTTGGTGATCTCCGTCATGGTGGTCTTCTCCTTCTGCTTCCTCCCCTGCACCATAGCCAGGGTGGTTCTGCTGATCGCCCGGGTCCAAGAGTGGAATGAATCCTACCAGGATAAAGCTGCTGTGGCCTTTGATGGCCTCATGGTCCTCTCCTGCATGGACTGTCTACTGGATCCGCTGGTCTACTGCTTTTGTAGCACCAAGTTTAAAGCTCTTTATCTCTCCACTTATTTCCCGTTCTTAGTGAAAGATTCATTGTCGCCAGACAGCTCAACAGGAAACACACTGCATCCGCCGCGCAATACTGTCATTTAAAATTCATGGGAAGCAGAGGATGGATGGCTACTGTACAGTGTGTTGTCTCTGTGTGGTGACGCATGTACAACCCAACAGGACCTGAGACTGACAGTGAACCCCAAAAATGTACCTACTTATTGAAAGAGGTCTCTGAGGGTTAAGAGTTTCATGAAGACAAGACGTACAGTAATTATTAAAGTTTGTATTTTCTATTGATTCTTAAATAGAAATATACAGAAGTACATATGTAATTGGGAGGGATGTGTTCAGCATTGTATACAGTATAAACCGTATAGTGACTCAACAGATGAAATAGGCTCTTAAGGGTCTAGAATATATTAATGTTGGTGAATTTTATTTAGTGAAACATAATGTGTTTTTTTAAGAGGAATGCCCCTCAGCTAAAGTATGCACATCTGTACTTCTGTTTGTCTTGGACAGCGGAATGAGTAGTTATGACCATGAAACATTCCTTTCAAGTGTTCGAGGCCAAAAAAGAACAGGAATCCAGTCTGTCAAATCATACCAGTCTCACACAGCCTTCACTAAGCTTCCACGCTCAAACAAGAACTAGTGTTTAATGCCATCAATTAAGGCTCAGAAAAGATAACCATGTCACCGGAAAATGTTTAAATCTCGTCAAATACATTTTCTACAAAGCTGTAGAAATTCCAAACTAAGGGAGCTAAAAGGGGAAACTATATTTTTACACAAATTATATTCACTAACGTGGATTCCTTCCGCAGGGGTATCAAATGTGTGCATGCAAGTGACCCCAAAATAGATGCATATTAGGCCATGGTGAGTCCCCTATTACCTAAGACTTAAGGCCTCTAAACACCGGAGGATTAATTCGCACGTCAATATATTTTTTCGAACTCTTGTATTTGTCATGAGTACTTTCACACAGAAAGCGAATATTATGCGGCGAAAAAGCGGAACAAGGTCGATTTTTCTGAGCTTTCCCACGGCGAATAAAGGCATCGACCAATCACGTTGTGCGGAACAGACGTCACATCACAACCCCCGACCTGTTGATTGTTTGTGTTTCTCATCACCCTGTATTATATGACAAAAACTACAAAGACAATGAACCCAAGGACAACGTGTGGAGCAGCACCACCGGATGCAGGATAGTGAGTAGATTAGTTTATTTTGGATGTAGTAGAGTAAATATTCGCAGGCGAGTATTTTGCATTTTCATGTAGTTTATTCGTTACGTCCCCGGTGTGTCATCAGCTGAATAACAAGTAGGACAAGTTGTCTTTTTTTTGGTCTTAGCTGTATTAGCATTATTAAATGGTAATGATGTTATTTGTTTTGTTACAAATAGAAATAAGTACTGATAATACTATTAATGTTATCATATGTTATTATATGGCTACTCAGGCTTTGTAATAATTTCAGGTTTAAATCACCCCATAAAACAGTTTGTGTGTAATAGAAGGAATTATGGGTGCAAACATCTTCTGAATTCTTAGGATTAGTTATGTATAACACATTGACATAATGTGCTCCTGTACATCATATGTCCTAACATATTATACTTTTTTAAATTTTTTTATTTTGTTATAAGTGTCCCAGTAAATGTATTAGATATTTACCCCTAAGACACGATAACCATCACTGTATTGAGTGAAGTTGTCAATAGGAATGTTTGTAAATGTGGTAACAGAAATGTATAATAGAGCAGGATCACAACACTTTATACCTCTGTTTTGACATGTGGCATTGTGTAAAAATTTGCCTTGTCTTTTATGTGTTTTTACTACTGCTGCAATATGTGAATGTGTAAATACTTTTTTTTATCTTTGAGTACATTTCTGCTGACTTCATCTTCCTTCTGGTCAGAAAATTATGATATAAAACTTGAAACTTCAAGCTTGAAATATCTTGACTTGCTGAAAATTCATTTTAGCAGTTTGAACTCAGTTCAAGCTCAGCCGATCACACAAACATTCCCACAAAATTCAGATATGAGTCGACATATATTTAAGCAATCCTGAAGCTTCTGTCCTGGGATAAAGAGTGGGTGTGATATTGATTACTGGCTCTATTGTGTCTGAAAAGCTCCATTAATAAAAGGAGGAAGCAAGTAGCTCACGTCAGTCTTAAAGCAAAGCTGCTTTACTTTTGTGGCTCCAAATGAAACCAGAGAGGTAAATATTTGAAACACGTTCACTTCAGTGACCATAAAATCTGTAAGGTGACTCCTGACAACTGCAAATCACAGCACGCTGGCCTTATAAATAATCCCGAAGGATAACATGGAAAAAAAGGAAGCTAAAGATCTTACATTGGTGCTATATAAACTGAATTAATAGCATTATCATTAGAACTACCTGCTGTTTTGTCAGTGTAGTCTGTTTCTCTCTGCTTGCAGAAAACGAATTGAAATAAGATTGCTAAGGAGGACTGAGGGGTCTTTCATTTTGGCTGTATTATAGTCACATACAATACACTGGATATAAAAATTGTAATGCGGTGTAATTATTTCAATTGAAAAACAGATTTTTACTTACTCTATGGTCTTTTTGCTTTCAGCCCATTCATATCAGTTTGCCAGTTTGAGTCTTTTTCAACGTTAACCATTCGAAGTCTGCAAAGTGCGAACTTTTCAAATCCTACACATAACAGGGCCCTACATGTTAATATGAAATCTGGGCCAGATGAGACCAGCTGTTTTGTCTGTGTAAATAGAGAAGTGGTGTCGATATGGTTTTGGGAGGCAGTAGCTGGTTCTTACCCTGGCTGGGATGATCCTCAGGCCTCCTTCGACCTGATGGAGGAGATGACACCGGGAAAACCGGGAGCTGTGGGGCCACACAACAAACCCAACGAAGATGGAAAGACAGGACGGGGATGTGAATGAGAGGAAACAGAAGACATAATAAGCTGTTTCGGCAGGGGTTCAAGGAGAGAGTAGAGAGAGGCACTTGTTGGAGTTATTGGAGTGATAGAATTATGAAAGCTGAAACTGTTAACACTACTGAAGCGGCCAAAAAACAACGTTTTGAGCCAATGTTTAGGAACTTTATAAATGGCAACAGAGCTTGTTTGTTGAAAACAGCTGCCTGCTGCTTCTGGAAACAGGCTTGATAAGAGCGGTGAGACAGAACCATAAACACCAAAACAATCTGCAAAGCAGCACAGTTGGGGGGATCGTTTTCTGTGGGTTCATCACTATGAGTGACACAAGAATGCAGTAAATAACAGAATTAAATAAAATCACGCTGTACCGCACTTAAATGCAAAAAAAACAAACATTTTAAATATATCTATTATGTTTTAAATATACTGTATATTACAGTTCAAATTAAACTGCTCACCTTACGTGCACAACCATCACATTTGACTCAAAGGTTGTTTGCATACGGCTTAAAACTGGTTGTTTGTCTACCAAGATTGGTGTAACTGAGTGGACCTAACTTTCTTTCCAACCTATTTTCAGTAAAATGTAGAAAGTTTGGTGACCTAGACTTTAGTAGTTTAAAGGAGTCCTGATCAAATACTCAAAGGAAGCACTTTACCCGTCATAAAGTACTGACCTTCTCAGAGTTCATGACAGGCGGCGCAGGCGGCAAGCCAATCCACCGCGAGTGCACACAGACAGGAAACATCGGACCTTCAAGGCGGACTGAGACAGATAAAGAGAGAGTAGGAGAGAGAAGCAGATTAGATTGTGAAATAAGAGGTTTCATTTTAACACCTAGTGCATGTGAGTCCAAACCACTGCCCAGAAATGCTCCTTGGCCACGGAAACCGATTATAATCAATTTAAGAGTCTTCCAGAGCATCTTACTCTAAGTGCGGACAAAGTAAACAACTGAGTGTCTGTATACTATCGTCATCATCACTAGTGCTTTAAAAAAAGGTATGTAAGAATAAGCAAAATGTCCACATTAACAAACGTGTAATAAAACCTGTCAGTGCCTGATGTAAAGCTGATGTTATATATTTTCTGCCGTGCTTGAGACGTTTGGCCAAGTCCTGCGAGATTGAAGAGTAGAGATATACATAACTCAGTGCACAGGGTGAACTTCTCCTTCATACAGATATATTGACGCCAGCATAACTTCTGATTTTCCAAATGCTGTTCAACCACAAAGCTTAACAGAGAATCAGGGCAGTGCACGCTCCTACTGTGTGGCTTGTGCAGCTGCTCAGGAGAGCGCAGCCACATTCTCCATTGAAAATGATGGCCTTGATCTGAGCAATGTCGGACTTTGGTGTGAAAGCAGGGTAAGTAGACTTAGCTACATGGTCCGAATTAGAATTAATTAGCACCGCTCTAATGTGCAATATTACATGATGTCTAGGACAGAGTGTGTTAGTCATGCTAGCAGGCTTCACTTGAAAGTCTGCTAGTAAGTGCACGGCTTTACAGCAATTCAAGTTTATGTCAAAAGTTTGAAATCATTAGTCTGTAACTCGTTAGGTCTCACTGTTGTTTGTCAGTAAGGGCAACAGAGACTGGGAGGTAGAAGAGTTTAGTTAATGTTTGACTATAACGGAACAAGATGTTTAAAAGCTGATCCACCTGTCACGAGCTTCTTCTGCACACATGTAACATGAGCAGGGAAAATTTCTCATCCAAAAGGTTGGATTTAAAACAGTCGACCTTCCAACATTTTGAAAGGTCAAGGTTCATCTCAGACATGTACAGTATATTGTACATTTATGAATTTATGAAGAAAGCTGAATCCACATCCTTCACTCACTCACTCGTTTCACTGCTGTTTGCAAAAAAAAAAATACTTCTAGCGCTTTTACTGAGAACCCCCTTCCACCATGTTTGAAAGAGGACGAGACTGAAAAAGATGACTTGAATCATAACGTCATTCTACCATTACTCATGTCCGTGTAGTAATATATACTTCCACTGAACTGGTGGAATATTCCCCAGAACAGCTAGAAGTGAAGAGATCCTTCAGACGAGTGGCAAAACATGTTCATGTCCGGTGGATTCAGCTTTCTCCAGTAGCAAGCCAGCAATAACTATACACAAGCATGAGTTTAGGATCATATTCCTGCTGCACTGTTTTCTGGCTTAACTTCATAGCTGTACCGTCTGCAACTCGTGCGAAACACTGCAACCCGGCTGCTAACCAAAACCAACCATAGATCCCACCTCTCACCAATCCTTGCATCCCTTTATTGGCTCCCCGTTAAGTATACAACAGATTTCAAGATACTGCTTATCACATACAAGGCCCTACATGGTCTTGACCCTTCATACATTTCCGAACTTTTGCATCCCTATTCCACCTGTAGGCCACCCAGATCATCCGACCAGGGTCTGTTATTTATATCCTGCGCCCCCTGTTAATCCAAGGGTGACTGTCCCTCTGGAACAGTCTCGCCCCCTCTGTTAGATCAGCGGAGCCTGTGAACGGCCTTAAAAAACTTCCCAAAACCCATTTCTACCGACTTGCCTTTTCTGAAACGGGGCTGAAATTTTACTTTTCTGTTTATTGCTGTATATGTATGTTGTTTATTTTTCCGTATTCTTTATCTGTATCCTGTGCAGCACTTTGTAACTTTGTTTTCAAAAGGTGCTATATAAATACAATTTTACTTACTTTACTTACTATTAATCATGATTTAAATTTGAATGCATGTAACGTAGCTTCGTCATAATAAATAAAATACACAACATTTATGTGCAGTACCTGCATATAGTATATTTCATACAATTGCTTTTGAGGCTCGCTGCATATCTGTTTTCAACAATTATGTCCTTCCATAGGCTTTACATAATAGATTTTGTATCTAGAGAACTTCATACGTAATTTTCGTTTAAGGTACAACGTTTTCCCACTCCTACTGTCATCATATCCAAGCACAAAGCTGGACATGTGCAGGCACGATAGTTTCTAAAGCACCTGAGGACTTTCACAAGCGTCCCCCCCCCCATTCTGCTGGGAAACACCTTGAACTGCAGGTTTCCAGTCATTTTCTGTGTAATATAGAAATTATACTGGGAATGTCATCTTCCCTTATTACCATACTAATAAATCAACCATGTCATCAGGCTTGTTGCATCGAGGCATTTTAAGGTGGAAAGCTGAAAGCAGCATCTGTCATGTTGTGCTTCTCAGTCAGATAAGCCCCTCTCTTTAAACCACACCTCCAGCTGACTATAAATTCTTCCTCTCTGAACGATCGGTGGCAGCCTCACGCAAAAACACAGGCTGAGAGACAGGCTGTTTTCTCCTCTCTATTTTCACTGCTTTTTTTCAGTGTACGCGGTGCATGTTTTGGCACGGCAAGTTGAGTCTTGACAGAGCGCCAGAATCACTGTAAGGCTCTCAGGAGGGGACTGCTGAATTTGACGGATCACAGTGAGAACGGGAATCGGAGAAGAGAAGATTGTGGGTCAGACCATGTCCAAAAGGAAGGATTTAACTTTGTGATGCCAGCCTGGAAACACCTTTGACCCTTATCCTTCATATTGCTTTGGAACTGCTTTGACTGCAACTTATCCTGCTGCTACTTCCACCACTGTTAAGTCCAGTCAACAAAACATGTCTAACAACTCATCAACTGACCACTGCCAAGCACCCAATCAAGTCACATACGAGATCCTCTCCTGGCTGATGATTGGAGAGTTCATTCTCGGTCTGCCTCTCAACCTGTCAGTCCTCTACATCTTCGTCTTCAGGTACGAGGAAACACAATCTCTCTACCATCTTGATTATTGATGTTTGCGCGACTGCAACAGCTGGTGGGAATTTCCTGGCATTTAGCCTCTCTGAGTGATTCACACCTTGATATCACAAGAAAGTCGCTGAGGTCAGACATTGATAGCATAGAAAGTCCAGTTGCCTTTGACCTGCTACTAAATAGATGACTGACCATTTTCTCAGACAAAAGCTGAAGTTATGCCAATGATAAAATGAGCGCATAGTGGTGGCGAGCATCTCACCCACTGTGACCAGTTCAAGTTGTGTTCAAGAAGAAAGGGACAGTATTAACATCCTTTTTGGATTCTCATTTGTTGGTAGAAAAGTTGACAAAATCTGTTCATTAACAGTGCATTTCTGCAATAAAAAAATTCTATACTAATAATGTGAAAAACAAGGCTGGACTTGTCTTTAAAAACTTGTAAGCATTCCTAAAGTGGGTTGTTTAAGTTGTATAGGATTCAAACACCTAATTTTAATTTGTGTAATAAGACAAGAACTATCTGAAATGCAGTGGTAACTCAAATCCAATTTAGGATGCTATTTTAAAATTAAAAACATGTATAACAATTTTACTTCTTTAAAACGTTACATTCTCTTTTACCATCAGGAATGTGTTGTTTAGTTTTTATGTTGAATGTCTGGTGTTTTCTTTGGCACCATTGTATATTTCCACCATTGAAATATACAGTGCAAAAAGAAAACCAATGGCAATTATGAGATACTAAAGAAAAATGTATATAAACATCATATTACTACACTAAGGCATGCATCAATTTGTCGGCAGAGAACGCCCAACTTTTGACCTGTAGATCTAATTTCAGTCATCCTATCTTAAACTTTAAGCAGAGTGCATAAAATAACAACAAATAACTGTTTTGTCAATTACTTCCTCTTTAGGTTCAAGTTCTGGAAGAACAAAAGTATCGTCTTGTTCAATATTGTGGTTGCTGATTTCTTGCTGGTGGCCTGTCTTCCTGCCGAGGCCTATCATTACCATCATGGCCTTCGGCGCAGCAAGGATGACGCGGTGTGCAAGACGCTGCTCTTCATGCTGTTTCTCAACCGAGGAGCCAGTATTGCCTTCCTCATCACCGTGTCCATCGATCGCTACATCAGTGTGGTACATCTTGGAAGGAGGAATTTTGTCAAAGTGCTGAAGAAATCTCCTCAAATCTCCATCGTCATCTGGCTTCTCCTGCTGCCCCTCACCATCCCCACTATGGTCTCGACCTTTCAGTGCTGTAACAGCCACGGCCGTGAAGTTGAGACTTATTATCACAATGTGACAGACACCTTCAGAGAGGTACCGTTTTGGTTTCTTTTGTTTAGATTTAGATTTGCATTAGAAAAGCTGTAAAATATTTACAACCAAAAAGGCCTTTAATCAATTCATTACAATGGGAGCATAAACAATAGCTCAATATACACCCTGGCACCAGAGAGCCAACCCTGCCAAAGCTAACCATTTAACACGTTTAAGAACTACAATTATTTACAGAACCTCATACCTACACGCAGACTTCCTATAAAGTCGACAGTCATTACAGTTTATTAGCTTTAATGGTTAAACTAATTTCCCCTAACTAACAGCTCGCCCAGGCAGCATAAACAAGCTTGTCCAGGCATCACAGCATCTTAAACTCTGGACATATTATATTTCATGTGATTAGTTGATTGATTGATAAGTCAATCAAAAGAAAATTAAACTGCAACTTGATTACTGATTATCAACTAATCATTTTTAAGCAAAAAAAAACCTCTCAAATGTACATTTTTGCTGGTTTTCTTCCCTTTCTGTTAAAATTAACTGAATCTCTTTGGGTTTTGGACCACTGGTCAGACGACTGAAGACATCACCTTGGCCTCTGGAAAATTGTGATGGACATTTTTCACAATGTTTGGATATTTTTATATAGAGCACACAAATAGTTAATTGATTGAGAAAATAATCAGCAGATTAATCGATAATGAAAATAGATGTTAGCTGCTGTTAAATATTTAAATTTTTTAAATTCCAATTGCTTGAAAAATTTCTGATTAATAGCAGTTACGAGCACATTGTTTCCGTGTTTAACTCTAGAAAAAGTCGTTTTAAAAATCACAACAACGCAGTACTCCAAAAATCTGTATAAAATTTAAAATTACATTTGTTTGTCTATCAGACAACAAGTTCCTACAACAAACGTTTCTTTAATGTTCTGCAAAAAGACAATCTGAGTTCTTCTAAATCATGAAATGAAGCGCTGTCCAAAGGTTTAGTAAGGGCACTGGCCATCATACTCACAGTCACTTTTCATTTTTTTAAGGTTGTCTTCTTCACCCAGATCATCATCCCCTTCATCATCCTTGTCTACAGCACAGTGCGCGTCGTCAACCGGCTGAGGAGGAAAACAGTAGGGGAAAAGACCAAACTGAGGAGAGCAGTGTTCGTGGTCATGTCTGTCATCGTCGTCTTCTCCATCTGCTTCCTGCCTTACACTATAGCCAGAGTGGTGCTGCTGACCGTCAGGCTGAAAAAATGGCAGGCTGCAGAGGACGTAGTGGTTCAGGTCTACGACAGCCTCATGGTTTTGTCTTACATTGACTGCCTGCTGGACCCGCTGGTATACTGCTTCTGTAACTCAGGGTTTAAAGATGCTTACGTATCCACCTTCTGTCCAACGTTTCTTCAGAAGAGACTGCTAAAATCTGACTTCGGCCTGGGAACTACAACTTCTGGAACTAGAACCATTTCTTTGCCGATAGTAGGTCTTAAATTGTAATTAAAAGTGTCTCTGAGGGAGCACAGGCTGTTTACTTACGCCTCAGCCACTCAGATACAGCAGCATAACCACTGGTCCACCCACACAGGTGTTTTCAGCTTCTCTGGGAAATCAGACTTATTCTCTGAAAATGGTGGGTAGAGCAATACTGACATTTCCTCAAAGGATGAAAACACACCAGATGCGGTGATGCCGCCCGACATCACGCCTCCTCCATAGAGTTGGTCATCTGCGGGCATAACCGTCATCTGGTCAAACATCATCAATCTCAATGCAGCACGTGCTCATGGTTTATCTGGAGCCCGCTTGGGTCCAGATGTAAACGCACAAATGCACACTCTGTCCGGTGCACAAATAAGTTGTATTTAGTTTTATTTTTATATAAAATAATATGTTAAAATTATGTTTCAAATGCAGGTTTTTTTCATATAATATGCCAGCAAAGGTACAGTCATGTAATTTCTTTGTGTGTTACCTGATTAAATATTTCTCATTGTAATCCTCCATTATAAGACAGAGATAATAATATTTTCATATTACTATTTGTTTGAATGTATTAAGGCATTTTAATTTAATAGGATTTATTTCAAGCCTGGTGTCAAGGAGCTGAGATGATATAGCATTTCTCTAGTGATTGCATATGATGGCCCCTGCAATAAGTACAAAGTACTCAGCAGTACAGTGTAGAAAAATGCAACATACTTGTTAAAGGCTGCTGCACTGTACGTTTACCCTTACAGTGTTTTCACAGCTCTCATTCATCACTCAGGAAACTCTATATCTCTGTGTTCATCATCAGTACCTCAAACCAGTTGTACCTGTCCTCATTGGGGTTTACCCTCAGTGCAACATATTGTGAACTCCACTACATTTAACTACTAAATGACTTAAAAATGTACATTTACGTTTCAATATCTCACAATTGCTCCTTGAAGCTTTTAGAATTTCATTTCTTTTTGTGGTTGCATTTCCACTTCTCGTCTAACACTGATGTGTAACTAATTGCTCATGTTATTGCCTCTTTTATAATCAGAGTAAACCAGTCTGTCTACATTCTGGTGTTAAAAGGTTATGTTCAACAACCACTACAAAAAATGTCAAACCTGAGTGGACTACAGAAACCCGGAAGAACTCCTCATTCACACTGTGTACAATTTTGTGATGTTGATTATCAAAATTGAATTATTTGTATAAAATCAAGATACTGACTGGGGATCTTTGTATACTGCTGCTGTAAATATACAGAACGCAGGCAATACAGTTAATACAACTGCACTACAGTGGTTTTTAAGAGCCTGCAAGAGAAGAGTGTTTTCTCAGCAAAACATTACCACAAGATGCAGACCACTCATACATAAAGTACACGCTGAGCAAAGCAGCTTTATCTGTAACACCACCTTCTTCTTTTTCTAATGGTGCAACATTATCCCAAACAAGTACAAAAAGCAATACCTCCATGTCCCTGTTGGACCCTCCTACATCATTACATCCAAATGTTGACGTTGCTGATCGGCCTTTTCCACCCCTTTGGTGCTACAGTTTGTTCAGGTTGTATATGTGCACTCCAGTCCCACTTAGAATATAAAGTCCTCTGCAATAGGTGGAATACAGCAAACTACAGCAGCTCACTGAGACCCTGCGGACAGACGCATTATCATTTTGACTTTTCTTTTTTCAGTTATGTTTGGAGCATTATGAGGTGTGTACCCTTTGCTCTGGGCAGGCTGTGTGGGTGTTGCGACAGGTTAGGTTGACTGGTGGTGGCTGTCAAGTTGAGGCTAGCAGCCTCGGAGCAGGGACATCCCAGCAGTACAACAACAGAGAAAAGAAGTATGAAAACAAAAACAAACAAACCCCAAACATAGAAAAACACTGATCATCAGTGTTATTGTTGCCGCCTTCTTTGCAGATTGGCTCCATGTCCCGTCTGCTTGTTTTTAAAGCCTGTAATGGCTTAATGTCTCAGCCTCAGGCTGAAAGCAGTTTTAAGGAATTTAGCTCATTAAGATGAGTGACAAGTGTTGAGAAAAAGTAACACTACACTGTAATTTTAATTAAACCTTTTTAGTTATTCATTATAGGTATCTCCTAAACTGAATCTGGTTTGAGTTTGTTGGAAATATGTTGTAGAAAATGTTTAATTCCAATTCTGAACAACAGTTTTTTACACGGGATGTAGTATCAGTAGTAGCTGAATATTGGCTCTCGTCTCCCGATTCGATTCCATTTTGATTCACAAAGTGAATTATTTTCATTTTCTTTTGCTTCGTTTTCGATTTGATTCGATTCTTGATGATTCAGTGACATCTGGTAAATATCTATGTTGCATAAAGCGCTTCTCAGAATATATCCTAGGAAGTAAAATTTCTTCTACATTCAACAAGTGAGCAACACTGTTGTTTCCTTGAATATAAAATTGGGTAAAACACACATTATAGGCTAAATTGTAAACACATTTGCCGGTTATAAAACTGTGGATCAAGGATTTGTTTTATTTGGCAAATGCAAAACAACTAAAACACACATACATTTTTAAGCCTGCATGTGCAAAACAGTATAATAAAAGATCTGCACCACTTGCAAGGGTGTCATCATTATGCATATTTAAAAAAATAAATGCACAGATACAGCTACGCATGGACTGGCAGTACCACATGCTCCGACTAAGTACAACTAAGCTAAAATGCAAGGATCAATCTTGGAATTTTAAGCAGCGATACTGGATCGTTAAATAAAATAAAAATGGCAATTAATCGGAAAATCAATTTTTTTTTTTCCCAATGTGTCACTGACCTGTTCCTAGTAGACTCAGCAGTCTACCCTGCTCCTGTAGAACCTTGTGGATCTGCTCAATTTGCTGCTGAACCACCTCATATGGATGATCTGGAGCCTATCAACAGACAAACTTTAAGAACTTGACCAATACATGAGAACAGAACATGTTCCAGTGGCTGTGTTTCAGAAGCTTTACAGGAGAAACAATAATCTGATGTTCTACTGCCACCTAGTGGCAAGAAGAACTAAACTAAGAATGACCATAGAACAGCACTGTATAAAATATATCCTTGCATTATTTCTACATAAAGTACTACAAATAATAATAACTAAATATAATAATAAAAAAATCACAATTTATGATGTTCAGTGGACTCCTGTGGATATACAAATGATACACGTGTACAAAGAGAAAGCATGCGCAGGTTTACACACAGTGAGCAGAATCTACACACAAGTACCTGCTGTGATAATATGTATGTGTCCACACATGCCTACCGCAAAATAAATGTGTTACTTTGGGTGACATTTTAGTTGTAGTCCTTAGCTTTTCAGCACCCTTAATGATGGTTGGCTTGCATTCTAATGTTGCTAATGCTAACGTTGTCAAGAAATAGTTGTCTGCTTGTTCTGCAGCTTAATTCTTTTGCATGGCTATCGAACATTGGTGCTCTGTAGATAAATAAGGAAATTACTACATAAACAAAACAAAATGAGGAGTGCAAGGTACATCATCAGTAACTGTTCTTACAGTATGAATGTATTTTATAGTGGACTTTTCCTTTGATCGGTGAGACTTTGTGTAATACAGAAAAGTAATACTTACTTGTTGCATAGTCTGATTTAAAGTCTGAAAGGCATCAGCAGCCAGGTTGGCAGCGGTTGGCTGGTATTGTCCGGTGGGGGTAGCATCATCGGGGCTCAGGAGAGAGGTGAGGTGAGGGTGAGTCTTGCCCACCATTAGTTCACCCTGAAAGGCCAGCGGGCCCAGTCTGTCCCCTTGGTGCTCCACCCCGCTGATTCCAGAAGTGGCAGGAAACTGGACTGACTGATTTGAGTCTATGCACATCCTCTGGTACGTCCTCTCCATGGGTATTTCAGCAGACATCGTTCGACACTCACTCGGCTTGTACACAACTTCTTTACACCGAGCTTGTCTTCATCTGAATGTCGCCAGCTACGAAAAATTATCACAAGTGGATTGTAAATAACATAAAAATGCCACAGTGCAAAAATACAAACAGCTTTACTGAGAAGAATGACTTACCTTGGCCTGAAACAATATTTGTTTGCAAAAGTGGGACAAAGCAATTAACTGGGAATAAAATAGGCTGAAAGTCACTGAGACACTTTCTGTAATTGATAACTTCATGTGTCATACATTTATAAGCCAGTCTCCAACAGGTTGAAAAAGTTATTTATTGATAAACCTACATAATTTATTTATGAATACACAAGAACTCTGGAAATGTATTTAAAGCTGCGTACCATACAGTAAGTGTCAAGTGATTTGTCCTCATAGGTCAACAATCTCAGTGCTGAGTGACTTGAATGTATTAGCTTTAATCATAAAGAAGTCTAACAAGTAAAAATGATGACACTAACTACAGCAGCATTACTAACGGTGCTTTAAAAACTCTGCTACAAGTTCAACGACACCCAACTACATTTAACTTGGCACAGCCAGTGTCAAAGTCGGTTTCCCCATACCTTAACCTGAATGTAACCTTTACCTAACCATAACACCTGAATTGAGACACAGCTTTCGACACAAGACTGGAATAACAATTGAAATTGTATTGAAAATAAATGAACCCTAAAACAGTTTCAAATGAATAACGAACAGAATCTTAATTTCTCCCCTCAGGAGAGTCAAGATCTCCAGAAGCAGTGACAGATCACTATATTTTAAGATAAGTTAGTCACCTTTCGTCTCGGGTCGCGCTGAGCGGAGTTGCAGTTGAGGGACGTTGACCGTTGCTACAGTTACCGACCTTCATCATCTCCGCCACAACACACGTTTGGCGGCACAATTAAACAACGAACACTGAATGCAGAAAACAAAGATGTGACCTGCACTAATGTGAACCCCTCACCGTGTGTGGAGCACACATGAAGCCCCACAGAAGTGGGATTGTAAGCGTTAGAGCTCCAACGGTTACTTTTGCCTCACAACAGGTGTAAAGGTGGCGATGCGACACACTTCCGATAAGACCCTTCAAAATAAACCGTTAGTAACGCGTTTTAATTAGAAAAAAACTGGGTTTAAGGTTAAAATCAAAACTATTATTGAACCAAAATTCTGCCGTTTTGCTTCTTGGGGGAACAATAAATAAAGCTACTGGTGTAAGTAGACTTTTTGATATTGTACATTGGGAGAATTTTTATGCTAGAAAATAATCTGGTTATGTGGCAAAATATGCACATGTCTTTTGTCACCAATGATTAATTCAGCCAGGAAAAAAAGGAGCAGGATGGATATAGATTGAGAACATTTTGTTGAATGTTATGAATTGTAGGTCTAGAATAGATGGACGATGTTATGGCAGCACCATTGGTGCATTATGAGGCTACATCATTCTTGTGGCATCTGAACTGTTTTTTGTATGAATGCTTACCATTCTGGCTCAAAGGAAAGCCTCATATCCTGTGTGTTGGTTTATGTTGCCTTTGTGGGCTTGAGCCATGTGCTCATACCTTGGACATACCATATGATGGCAGCAGAACCATGTGTTCTAACCAGGGACAGATTCAGGAACAGGCCTAGTGTGAAATGGGGGCGAATTAAACAAGTGATGGTGTTTGTATAAAATGAAAGACTGTAATGATGCTGGCTGTGTGTTCTGTGTGTACAGTGTAGAACAGAGAGGATGTTGTTTCTCAATAAGTGTCTCCCCAAAATAAAAACTCTGTTCACCAGTCAGAAATTCCCATTGTCACAATCGACGATCACAATCAGAGTCACTAGTTGGCCAGAGATGCACAAACATTTGCCAGATTCTTTGTGCAGGTTTTTCTGTGCCTTTGCCTTGTTGAATTCTGGTAGCGGCTTCATTTCTTGCTAACACAAAGCCTCCTCCCATCATCTCTAGTGTAGACTAGGACTGGGTATTGTTTGAAAATACTAGTGTTAATACATAGTTCTCTGATATCAGAACAATACTTTCATACATACAGAATACAAACACAATTTCCTAGAAAACCCTGCTGATCATTTAACGAAAGAAGCTAAACTTCTCCAATGATAGGCTAGCTGTTAGCTAAAGACGAATATTTAGCCTAAATAAAATAGTCTGAAATTGGAGCTATCAGATTTAAAGGATAAGTCAAGAGATTATGAATGAAGGAACCAGATATTAATGCCAGGTTTCAGTACTTGACAGTTTTTAATACTCGGGCACAGTCACAACGGACACATTTTGGTTGGTACCAAAAAAAGTACTGATGCTATTAGTGGAAATATGTGAAGCCTGCTACTTTTGCGAAACTGACAACATACAAAGTCAACAAACGGGATTACATTGCTCTTGGATTGGACAGACATTACTCAAGGACACCGTGTCCTCACAGTGTCCAACCAAGACCAAAATTGGTTAAATAATTGTGTGAAACCTTCTATGAAATTAATCTCTACAAGCACACATCGTCATCATATCCCAGATGTATCATCATTCATCACATCTTACAGATCATTATCTGAATATTGTCCAATCAAAAGCATTGAGGCATTTCTCAGCATTGTGAGAAATGAGAAAGTATCATTAATTTCAAAATAAATGACTCATTTGTTTTGACCAAGCAAATGTGATACACTTTCACAAGAGAAAGCTGGAAAGTTTGAGTTGTTTAAACTTTTATTCTAACCAATCACAAGGCTCTTTGAGTTCTTATTGTTCTTTATACAACCACAAACGCAACCAAGAAACCCTGGAAGAAAAAAGGCTTGTTTTTTTCTGTGTGGGGTCACTCCGATATATATTGAGCCAATATTGGACTTATATTAAAAATGGGATGCAGTCCAGCTGGTGTCATCCTCGTATGACGTGATGGATATATGGTATTGTGCGATTTCTTTGACCACACATTTATTATAGAATTGATGAATGCTACACGGATAGTTTTTCCGTTACCAAAAAACACCCTGACAAGGATTAAAAGGAGCAAATGCGAATTTTTTTTTTTTTTTTTTTGCATTTTGCTTAAAACAAAAAAAGGACAAATTTAAATATATACAATATTTGCACAAAATATCAGCCTTCAACAGCTTCATTCCAAAAATAGTGGTCAGATTTGGTTTTGGAAAGCCGGTCGAGCCGTGGTCCTGCAGCCTGCATCGTGGAGGCGATCCAACGCAGCAGAGATCCAAGATGGCGCCCAGCCATTTCGAAAGAGACTGATCTCTTCCCTCTCTTGCTTTTTTTCTTTTTTTTCTGACTCTGTGATGGCGATGCCAAGCTTTGGAGGGCCTGGCACCAAACACGCTCTCCTCCTGCTGGTGTGTGTGTTTGTGTGCTGTACCATCAAAACACACATGTGCTGTACAAACACACACGCATGCAGATTAACAGCGATGACAGATGAGTCACGGACGGGAACATTACTTCAGGCAAAGATCAGAGGAAGGAGGTCATCCAAAATCCTGCCCCGAAACACAACACACACACCACGCCACAAAAGAGCAAACACAAACAACGTTCACCTCGTCCGCTGAAAATTCAGTAACAAAAAATAATAAAAATAATACAAAGGATCCAGGTAGCAAAGAGAGAATCTTTTGAACTGCGTTAGCAAACCCATGTCATTAAGCTGACTTTGTATTTGCAGAATCCAAATTTATTAAATTCCCCAATTCACACTTGTTCTTGTAAAGCTTCGTGCTGCCATTTTCTCCGCCGCTCGTAGGCTGAGAGTTGGCCTTACAAATTGTATAAAGTGATGTGAGCCTAACAGATATTCCAGAGGATCATTTACTATTTCTTAATTCTCTTACAAAACTGACATACATAGTGCAGTGAGTATAGCTTTACACCGCTCTTACAAGCCAGGAAACAGAAAAAGACACTGTAGACTTCTGATTTCAGTAGTTTTTAATGTGTTTTATTCCTCTACAGACTTTTAAAAAGCAAAGAGCATCTGTTTCAAAGCGACCCCCTCTTAAATAATCATCGTTTATAAAGAAACCTGAGCGATAAAATCATCATTTTTATTCAAAAGTCGAACAAAATCTAACAAAAATGCAAAACTTGCATGGATACTTCATGTATGAAATCAGTGAAATGTGGACTCAAACACACCGTCTGTCCACGCTAAATGTAATGCATTCTTGAATACATTTTCAAGTTCAAGTTTCGAGTTACAGGTGTGCATTAGATTAGATGTCACGTGTTACATCAGGCAGAAATCTGCAACGCTTTCCCATTATTTTTGACAATCACAGTTTCTTTTCAGAGAGATGGAACAGTTGGGTTCATGAGATTAATCGATAAAAGATACAAATAAGTGATTTTTATGTAGTTAAAACCCTAAGCTTTTTACATCCTTAAGCATTTTAAATCTTAAAAATCACTCCATCCTTGCATCCTTACTGAACAGACTGGAGATGGTTCTTGGCTGTCATTGGCTATCTAAGCCTTCGTCTTGATTCCTATTGGACAGGAGACTCCTGTCCCTCCCAGACCACAGTATCCGTCAGGGTTTTTACTCAGGTACTGTTGGTGGTAATCCTCGGCGTAGTAGAACGGCTTGTCTTGGGCTATTTCTGTTGTAATTGGACCAAAACCTTCCTCTGTTAGCACCTGAAAGAAGCACAAAATGGACACACAATGTACGGATTTACAAGGATATAAACTGGCTGGAATCAAATGGAGAAAGAATAGAGAGACAATAAGATAAAAACCTCAGTGATCTCAATACCGTTATTGCAGCAACAACAAAGAACGGAGCAAATAGAACAAGAATGGAGTGTATGATAGGAAATTAAGTTCTATTTGATCTCTACAATGTTAAAAATCTAAAAAGGAGTGTTTTTATTTGAATTGCCCCTAAATTTTGGACTGTAAGTGAAAACAAATGCAGATGTCCTGGTCTTGTTTCGATAACCGAATACTTTCATGCACTTGTTCGTGTTTAAATGCTATTAATTCTTTTCCTGGATCCTCTTGTCAAGGCCTCATACTGCAAAGTACTTATTAGCATCTTAGAAAAAGATAAAACGTGTCTCTTTATGCAAAATACATGTGTAGCTCCAGGTACTGACACAGACCCACAGATATACACACACACACACACACACACACACACATTCACAGTGGAATCAGTTGGTGATGACACCTTCTCCTCCTCGTGATAAAAATTGCTCAACCAGATGGCGTGTGGCTAAATTAAAAGACAAAAGAGACACTGCGAGCACAAAAAGACACACACGCACACACACTTATGAAACTGTAGAAACCGATGGAGAGGTGTTTACTGTGTTTGTTTTAGCATGCGTGCATGCATGTTTACAGACTGCTTCTTATTTGATCATATCGGGGAGGGTGGGAGAGCTAAATTGGGTTGGACGTTTACATGTTTTATCTAAAAAGCTGCTGATCTTCCTCCTTCCTCCTACCAAAAACCAGCTACCAAAAACCTTCCTGCATGGAAAAAAGGACCCAAAACCTCTGATGTAACTACGCAAAGTTTTTGGTCATTTCAGAAAACAGGAAACTCTCAGTAAAGTCAGACCTGTCTATACATATACATACACATACATGTATACAATCATCATCAGTGTTTCTTAATGGCTCACCTCATCTGATACTTTTGATCCAGCCATGATGAAGGTACTGTCAATATTGTTCCATGTTTATATTCAGTTAAAGTTCATGTGAATGCTTCATTTGCTGGCTGAGTATTCAGGTTAAGTATTTAATAACTGGATGCCCCATTTAATTTCGAGTACTCAACCGTAAAACTATCTCATACTATAATTTACAGCTTAATTACATGTTACATATCCTGTGATTATGTAGTTCTTTCAGCTATACGTGATAGGTTCAAGAAATGTTTTAAAATTCTGAAATTTGCAAAGCATTATTGCAAAGCAGGACAGCATGCTGAAATCTACATGTAGCCCCAATGCTACACATTTTTATCTTTTATCATATCTCAGAAGGAATAGGACTGAGAAATGTAAAAAAACAAAAAAAACAACAACAATAAAGTAACCAGCAAGTTACTATAAGTAAAGTGAAAGACCGTATACCATATGCAAACATCACAACAGCAATTCCAGTGACTGTCATGGTACAGACTGTATGACTGTCACTACACAAATCTACACATTAAGAGCAAGATGAAGCAGATGAAAATATGATTTTAAAAAAGTGTGATGGCATCATTTTGCAGACACTTAATGTTAAATGGTTTTCCTGTTTTGAATGCACTTCCAGTTTGAGTGGAAAGAACTCCTTGGGGAAATACTAAAAAGTTTTCTGTTTATTTTTAGTACAAAAAAACAATCAGACTTAAAGCGGTGCTGGGTAATTTCACACATTGGTGCCTCTAATAGTTAGTGAGAGGTAATTGTTTGAAAACCATTTTAACGTCATTGACGTCAGCGCTCTGAAGTTGTTAAAGAAGATGTCAGCAAACAAACCCGGAGGGTCTGTGATTCTTTTATAAACAGAAAATACCAAAGAGACGAGAGACACAAAAGATCTAACGTTGGCAAGTTCAGCTTTTAATGGACAGCGCGATTGCTCCCCGCTGTTTGATTCATCACTTCCTGTACTGACTCCACAATTTAATTTGAGTAAGTAGGGTGGAGGTACAACACAGCAGTTAGTCAGAAAGGGACTCTCTGTTGCACTTTATGATTCAGACTGGAAAGATGGATTTTTACATACAGTAGGCACATTTATTTATATAGTACCTTTCAAACACAAAGGGCGAATAGAGAACTAAATCAAATAAAATCGAAAAAGTACTAGGCAAAGAAATAAAATGATACTAAGGGGCAGAAATAAAATACCTCGGCTGTTCTGGACGTTTATTCCAGATATGTGAATTGTAGACACTAAAAGCTGCTTCACCATTTTTATATTAACCTTCTGAACAGAAAGCAAACTAGTGCCTGATGGCCTGAGGGGTCTGGAGAGTTTGTTACACCGAAGCAGATCAGAGCTGTATTTTGTCCTCACATAGTGCTTTAAAAACAAGTAAGAATATTTTAAATTTTAAACTTTTGACACACAGGTTGCCCGTGCTGTAATTCGAGTAATGAGCTTTATTACCCTATGTGCAGACATCTGCAGCTGAAACGCACTGCAAACTGCAAGTTAAAGCACTCAGCAGTCACTGAATTTCACTTGAATTTTCAAATCAACGTGCCGTTTTGTTTCAGAGTCGGCCGCGATTTGCCACCTGAAGAAAACAGTGGGACACAGGTTTACTTTCTAGCCACAAGCAACAACGCAAGTCAAGGCATCTGAGCTTCACGGGGCAAAGCTGTTTGCAAAGCCTGTATTTATTGATATTTGTTTGTTTGTTTTTTTAATGGGAGTCAATGATGGTTGAGGCTATGACTTGTGGTCGGATTAGTCAGAGAAAGGGAATTACGGTTCTCTGAAAATACACTTGAAGGTCTTAACTAACTGGTAACTGTAGGTCGCACAGGATCACAGAGTCGCAGAATCCAATGAAAAAACACAATCTGTACAGGTTAAAAAGAAACAGCCAAATGCCTCTGAGCATGCTCAGTTAGGTGCAGCTGCAGTCTGGGGAAGCAACCACAAGACTTTTGTCAGCACTGATTTTTTAAAATTTTTTTTAGAAAACAGACTGTAAAACTCTTGTCTGCAGTTCAACTTTTGAAGGAATACTCCACAGAAAGTAAAAAACAAACAAAAAAACACATAAAAAATAAAAATGTCCATAAACATACAGTTTCTACATTCTACACAATGAAGCTAAATACTTCCACGTATCAACTCAGAACGTCCATCAGAAGTAGCTTATACTGTATATTAATTTATTAGCGAAGAAAATGATGCTGCAGTAGTAGTTTGACAAGTTTCTATGGATGTTCTGATGCGTTTTGACTCAAGATAATGAATATCAGCGCAATATATTGGCTATAAACGGCTTTAAGCTAAAATATGGGCACTGACATCAACTCCACCAACACTACATGCGATGCCCAAAATGGCTGCATTTTCCATTATACTGGGCTAGTAGCATCCTCGACCATTCTCCCTGCCTTTTCAGTGTTTCAGTGCGTTTGTTTGGGCTGGTCCTGCTGCTGTGTTAGCAGCCTGCTATAAATGCATAATTCACATCCATTAATTTGCATGTCAGAGAAGTAGATTTCTCATTTGAAATGCAAATACCTTGACTGCTCTGGTAAAGCAGGGACATGTGAACAATACTGATAAGCACCCATGAGACGGAGAGAGAGGAATGGAAAAACTGGAATGAAAAAAGGTGAAGCTGGCGTGTTAAAAAGCGCTAGAGAGGGATTTCAGAGACAAAAAGAAAAAGAGAAAGAAAAGGCAGAGGAAATAAAAGCAGCTGTTTTGTGTTTAGAAGTAGACATATGAATGTTCATGAAAAGGAAATGTAGCCGTGTAGAGGTGTATCAAGAGAGAGATACACACTGCTTTAGCACCCATTCTTGCACCCACCGAGCGAGCACACATTATTACATAAAGCAAGCATGCAAGTACACACACACATGCATACACACACTGTTAGCACTTCCACCTGCCATTTTACGCAGTGCACACCCTAATGATGGGTAGGAGGCAAGAGAAGAAAAGGGAGGCTCCTTTCATGCTGCAGACAACCACCAGCCGCCTGCAAGGTAATTTTCTGCAGTACTGTTGTACCTTACACACACACACACACACACACACACATATATATATATACACACCAAATTCCCCAATCACTCTCTGTGTGAACAATACAATCAAGCCAGGCGGCACAGCGAACATGGTCAATACCCTGACACCAAATTAACACTCTCCTATCTCTCTTTATCACCACTCCTGGCCTAAAATTTCCCTCTTCTTCCGTCTGTGTATCACTTTTTCCCCACTCTTCCATCTCCATTTTTTTTAATGTTTGCATGTATAAAATGTGGCTGGAAAAGAAGGAGAGGATCAGAGTGGATATTAATAGAAATTCGGGAAGTGCAGTGGTAGGCGTGTCCTGGGAAAATCCTCTGCTGCGATGCATTTTAACATTTTTCAGTTTGGAATGAGGGAGTAGTTAGAAGTGGGTGGTTAGCGTTAGCATTAGCATTAGCAGCCATAGCTACCATGGCTGCAGGGACAAAGAGAAGAAAGCCACCTCCAAAGACTTCATCAACAGGAAAGACTCCACCCAAGATTTCTGGGCGCACAAATTCATATTTTATAGATGGCACTGTACAAATGCATGCAAAGTCAATGTACGGAGGTGAACGCAGGGACAAGACGCATCTACTCTCAATGGAGAAAAAAAAAACCCACTGAATTATTGAGATTGTCTCTTCTTTTTTGGCATGAAAATGTTCATTTAAAGATGTTGAAGCTTTGCGTAAAACATCAGATACATAGGATTTCAGACCAAATATATAGTTACGGACATAAAAAAAAAACATAATCTGAACAAACCCAGTCAGTGTGTGCAAATATGTGTGTGTGTGTGTGTTAGTTTTGCAACTAAAGCGATTTTTGTGGAGGACAGATTTAAGGCCCAGATGGTTTGGCATGGAGTGTGTTTGCTATAGGCCAACTGCTCGCTCACACACACACACACACACACACACACACACACAGATGGGAGAGGGTGGGGGAGACAATCTGGTGAGAAAAAAAATGAGAGAGGAAACAAAACCTCGAAAGATTGATTGAGAGATGTGCTGGTTAGATGAAGAGAATCTGTCTATCAACTGTATCGCTCTATAGGATGGAAAATCACAGCTTAAAAGAGAGAAAGAAATTGTTTGTGTCTGTCCATCTATGACCATTATAGATAAAAGCTTTGGGCCATAACTACCTTCCAGACCAGCACACACACACACACACACACACACACACACACACACACAGCTACGTGACACAACTCTGAAAGTCAACAGTGGTCTTTCTGCATTAAGAAAATCACAAATGATGCTTTTCTATTACCAGCTCTAGCAATTTGATCCTCCTTCAAAAAGGTATAGAAGGTACACAGTCCTTTTATTAACAAGAATAAAAGTCTAATGATTAACACAGAGACTAAAATGTTCATTACACCTCACACAGTTCAACACATATGGAAAAAGTAGTGCTATTCTCAGAGCCTTTCTGCCAGCTAAAAATGGAAATATTGGAAATGGAATATATGGAAATTTAAAAAGTGTTAATCTTCTGAGGAGCAGGAATGAGCTAAAGAAATGTCACAGCAGTCAGTCTGTTACATTATTATATATCTTGTGTGCAAGTGGAAATGTTGGTGTAAAGGTGTGTTCAGAGTGTAAAGACAGAGAGTGAGGCACATTTTCATCTCTGGAGCGTTCGTGTTTATTTGCTGCAAACAGCCAATGTAATGTAGATGTAGCAAATGTAAGTTAGCTGTAAGCTAGCTGGCAACGAATGAACGGACCGTGTTCGTGTGTTTGTGTTAAGCTCAAGCTCTGACTGTTATTTCCCTCTTCTCTCTGAACGCTTATGAAGCAGATTCATAAAATTCCCGAGATACGCGCACATTTTTGGCTCAAGGTGAAACATCTACAACTCGCAGGGCGCATCTTCGCGCTGCTCCCAGCAAATTTACGTCTAATCGCGTCTTTATATTGACTTTGTATGCATTTGTATCACACTGCCTCTAAAATTCGCTTCACGCTCTGTCTGAACACACAGCAAGAGTAATATTATATATATCTGATGCTGATGATGAAACCTTTGTCTTGTTGCTCAAGCTCATTTTGTTTCTCGGTAACATCCTCTTTAGACAGCGCACCGCTAATGTGACATAACACATTTCATAGTTCACGTCAACACAAGAAGGAGCAAAATATTTACAAGAAATCTGTAAATCCACAACCTCCCCAGTCTGGTTTCCAGCTAAGCACACTTGCACATGTCAGCTACTTCTCCAATTTATGCCCACTAAATGGCCTTTCTGGGCCCTGAAACATCATGCAAATACAACAAGCTGCATGAAATTAAATTTTTACAATTATCTTACCTTTAAGATACTTTTGGGAAACAAGCTGCTGGTCTATCAAGCCTTGGGAAATCAGTACAAAGATACTCTGATGTAAAGACAATGCAAAGCTATTGTGTGAGAATTTTAATCCCCTTTCAGACTTGCAACACTTTACATGAATCTGGTGCCAATTTAACATGTTGGGTCTCTTGTCTGAATAAGCATCCTGATCAATTTTATGTAAAAGTCCCAACGGCACTGTTACGAGGTCGGACCTAGAGACATTTCCGTAAGTCTGAATTAAATGCCATCAGATTAACGTAAAGACCACAGCAGCACAAGTTTAAATATGCACAGAGAGAGAGAGAGAAACGTACGCCTGCTAAGATCACTGTAATAAATTCAAATTCATCATCGCTTATGCACAAAACCAGTAAAATACAAACTACAGAGAGCCAGATTTTAAGTTGTTGAGGAGATCAATATCTTCTCATATCAAATCAGTCCTCTGTTGTCCCAGTCAGTCCCAGTTGTTCCCCTCCGTGCGACTGGAGCAGAAGAGGTTAAAAAACCAAACTCTTACAGCCACAGTAATAATCACACCAGCACGCCCTCTCTATATTTTAAAATTTCATTCATGCCAAATGATTAATAAATGAACATCCAGCAAAACGCTTTATGCAGCTTGTGAGCATATTAAATTGCGTCTATAAATTGAAAGTGAGGGCATCACTAAGGCGAATGAGACGTCCCAGTTACGCCACTTGTCTACAGAAAACTGTAGCTGAAGATTTCTAGTTGCAAATCCACTCAAGTGTTTGAACCCAGGAACCAGGATTTTGCTAGAGTTTCCATTAGAACATAAACGCGGTGTTTGATTTGTTCAGAGGCTGGACCTCAGCCGTGATGGAGTAAAAGAGTAAAACACAGAGCAGAGAGGGAGACTTCAAGAGACAAATCCTGCTAAAAGAAACAAGGTTTTAGAAAGAAAAAGGAGGGATGAACAAGGGGAAGAACAAGAGAGAAAAAGGGGGACTCTAATGAAGACCAGACTACACCAGACTAAAGAATAGAATAGAGTAACCTCCTCCTCTTCAGTTTCCATGGCAACAAGCCCTGTTGGTGGGATAGTGGTGCAGAAGTCTCAGCAGGAGAGAGTCCAACAGAGGGAGTGTGTGAACATCTTTTATGTGTGTGTGTGTGTGTTGACTTTAAAAGCATATGGACACACAGTATATGGCAAACGTTACACGCACACACAGACAGATCCATTACATGTCAGTATTCATCTGCCGACGCCAAAAGCATCTTTGAGAAACACAGAAAGAAAGAGGGATGGGCAGCAGAAGGGGGTTCTGGGAAATGGAGTCAGTGAAAATATAAGGGAGTGACAGGGAAGAAGATAAGGACAGAAGAATGGAGGGAGAGAACAGACAGATTAAATGGAAGGAGGGATGGCGAGGAGAATTGACAATTATAGAGGGATTGTAGGCTGATTGATGGATGGATGTGTGTACCTTCTGGTATTGATCTTTGGAAGCCAAAGCTTCCTCGAGATGCTGCTTTGTGTAGGTGTAGATGGCAGAGCGGTACGCCGTCCCAATATCGTTCCCCTGTCGCATCCCTGAAAACACACACACACGCAATGTGAATATCAACATTTCAGGATTTCAGCTGACGTGAGGTGCCTTCGTCCTCAGTTCTTGGCAGAGGCAACATCATCTGAAAACAACAGCTGACAGCATTTCCAAAAATATAACGTGTTTGTCTTGGCAGAACTGAATGCTGTTTTTCACTGTGAGCTGATCATTTCATCACATATCCTTTCATCATGTCAATGTCAGCTTGTCAGCCTGTCAACCACATGTTTGGTTAGCTCAAAGGTTTCAGCCACTCAAGTGGTGTGACATTTATGATCCCCAGAGTATAAATCTTAATTCTGTCTTTGGTGCCCTCCTGACGTTTGATCTTGTGTCACCTACAGGTCAAAATTTCACATTTCATGACTGAAACTAATGACAGAATTCTCATCACGCTTACCTGTGCTTGCTGACATTAGCATGCTAAAATGTTGTAACATTTTAAATTAGCATGTTAAAATGTTAACGTGCTAACGTCAGTATGTTAGCAATCCAACATGCTAAATGTTGCTAAATATTGTTGTTAACATGCTAACTGTGATCATGTTAAACTGCTACTGTTAGCTTCTTAACATATAAACATATTACCTAGAAGTGCTAAGTCACTGAACACTGAACTGGACTTGCTTTAGATTCTTGAAGATGATTCATCTCTCATCCAAAAGTCTTCAAGAACAGTGTCAGTTTCAGAAGAAAACATCTTCACAAATCTAAAAAGTCCAGTTGCCCATGACTTAGTACTTCTAGATCGACAATGATGATGACTAAGAATCTTCACAGACATATGAAATGTCACATGCTAAACTTTTGCATGTTTACATCCAATAGTTGTTGCATTACCATGCTAATGTTAATTTTAGCATATTAGTATGCTAATGCCAGCTGTTCTTTGAGAAGATGGCCAATCATAGCTGGCTAACAAGCTATTGTTAGCATTCAAAAGCACAGCTGAGCCTAAGCTGCGGCTGAGGCTGACAAAGTACAACTTAGACTGATAAAAGTTGAGCAATGACAATTTAGAGCTGCATCTGACAAGTCGAGTCTATAATGTCCTAAACTGACCACCAGACAAAAGTAGCTTTTGTTTTAAATTAAGTAACGACATGTGTTTTCTTCTGGGGCCACCTTTAGGCCAAACTTTACATATTTCCCCCAAAATAAAAGTGGTCAAAAGTAAAGAAGAGCAACATTTTCTCTCCATTTTTTATCCATCCAACAATGTTGGTTCCTGGTGTACAGTGAGCATTGTAGCCTCACCGTTAGCAAAGTAATATACTTTTAGTTTTGTTCTCCTAAAGATTTCCTCTAACTGCAAGAAACATATGAGATGAGTTAAGATATTTATTGGTCATCATAGTACGGCAAGAATTTGGTGAAGCTGCCACCGTAACTCTGTTCATCTGCCATCCAAACCATTATCGTTGTTGGTGCTGGTTAATAAAATTACCTGTTAAAATCTTAGAAAAACAAAGAGCCAAACAGGAAATAAAGTTTCATCCAGAGGAAACAAATGTGGCAAGAAATAACAAATATGCTTACAGTAACAATCAGTTTATCAATAAAATCAAACTCTCTATTCTCCTTTAGGTGTTTGGTTATGAGTGTGTACCTTGAGTAGGGTCATGGCTTTCCCAGAAAACTTTGAGCAGGTTGGCAAAGCTGATCTGCTCCGGATGGAAGACAACTCTCACCACCTCAGAGTGGCCTGTCCGACCTGCAAAATGCGAGTTAAAATCTGTGAGTTCATGTGTGTTTGAGTCTCAGAGAGAGAGACAACAGGGGTCACACATAAGATTCAACTGATTAATCAGTTCACTCATATCTATCTGGCTTTTATCACAAATGTTTGAGGTCCCTCCAATTCACAGCTTTTAAACATCTTTCTATTACAAATATTTTTCATGAATTAATCCTTCAAGTAAAAGGTGCAATATGTACAATTTTTACTGCCCCATTGTATAAAAATGACTATAAAACAATTCTGTGGATAGAGGAATTCATAGCCATATCTTCTGGAGAATCATCTTGCAGTTGACAAAACCATCTCAACTCAAGGTCAACTTACTAGCTTCTTTCAGACCTTTGACCTATCACGCGGTCTTCATCCTCAGATACAGTTTTGTAAGTTGTCATGGAGCTGTAGCTGTTCAAACTTTTAATTTTAATTTTAGGACTCTTAGAAGTTCTTGGTTGGGAAGTCCTAAAACAGTCCTAACGGTCGAAAGCTCCAGAACGAAGTGAATAAGTGGACCTTGAGTTGAGACTGTTCTGTCCACTGCTGTGTCCAAGGTCAACAAACTTTTAAGATAATATGGACAAGAAGTCCTCAAAGTGCTCAGAATTAAAGTGTGAACAACAGTTCCATGACACCTGAGCCACTCCATCTGCTGATGAAGGCTATGTGATTCAGCTGAAAGCTCTGGAACAAGTGAGCATGTGGACCTTGGGTTGAGATCGTTTTGTCACAATTGCTTTTTCCAAAAAGGTCAAAACTTAAATGTCAAGCTTTTAGAAATGTTCTCAGAATTATCAAATTTATACCTAAAAAGCCTAAATAAAAAGGCACTGTCCTTAAAAAAAAGTCCACATTAGTCTAAAGCTGATTATAATGTTCAACCATAACGAGCGATCGCTCCTGCAGACAGACAGATAAGCAGCTGGTGTTGGTAATGAGTGTGACCCATTACGCTGCACCTCATCTTCCTCCCGTCTCTCATTCTACCTCCACTCCTCTCTCTCTCTCTCTCTGTCTTATTACTTTTTTAATATCAGAAGTTATGGATTCCTACGGTAGATATTGGCGAACAGAGACAAAGCAGCGGTCGATATTAAATTAATGCCTCGCCAGGCCAGTCTCGCAGGAATAAATTCATCTTGGACAAGATGAGAAATAAAGTAGTGGTTGGAACCAGCACAGAGAATGAAGCTGCAGAGAGTTGTTGTCCACATAATGTACATTTAACTATAAAATTATTATACAGTCTCATTAAGTCACTATTTCAACATGAACAACCGACTGTGTGTTTGATAGTTAACCGCAGACGTCGTATCTATGGATCCCACAATGCACTGAGAGCAAAGACTTCTAAAGCAACAGCAGCAAATATAATTATTGAGTATACAGGACAAGAAACATTGGAAAACATAAAACAATAAAGACTTTTTTGAGTAGAACTTTTGAATAAACAGTAATAAACTCATTTGTATTATTCACTGATAGATGGAGTTAAAAAGAAATTTCAATATGAATGAAATGATACATGACACCGGTTCCGATACCAAACAATACTTTTCTTGGTACCTTAACTTGGAGTATTATTACCATGTTTTTCTAGAAAACACTTTTAAAAAAACAGTGTTAATTGATTTTTTTGGCCACTTTGCGACAGTGCAACAAGCTGTAAACACAACACTGACATACTATCACCTTATAACGTCTGAAATGTTGCCTATTATTTACACATGCAGCAGACATTGGGCAACATTATTATTCATTTGGAGGCGT
Source organism: Maccullochella peelii (assembly GCA_002120245.1). Classification (NCBI taxonomy): domain Eukaryota; kingdom Metazoa; phylum Chordata; class Actinopteri; order Centrarchiformes; family Percichthyidae; genus Maccullochella; species Maccullochella peelii. The sequence continues at coordinate 60,049 of LKNJ01000550.1, forward strand.
GTTTCTGGCCTCCTGATGAATGTAAGTTCAATATTCACACACAGTTTTTGGTCTCCAACAACTACGGAGAGAAATACAGTGTCTGGCTCTTTATCGGCTAAATTCTCCACAATGTTCACCAGCTAGATGCAAACAACATATACTGTAAAGTCGGTGATGATTCACTGTGGATCCGTCAACACAAGCGACCCCTTTCACACACTTACACGTCGTCATTTAATCCATTGTTGATATAAAAATATTGATTATTGCAGCTTTAACAAAAGAGGTCAAAGTTTCAAATGTTAAATGTTGCCATAACCAGCCATAAAAGAACTTTGTCTAAATAAAATGGAGTCAAAATTTGTAATATTTCCTTTTTATGTATAGAAAAAAAAATCCATCAGTTCATCCATCCCTGATTAATTGCCACTAATATATAGTTTGAAGGGTTTTGTTGGATCCCTGTTTAAAAGTGCACCCAACATCAGATGTTCTGCCATCACCACCACCATTGTAGTTTTTCAGATATTAACAGTAAGAATAAACATATTTTTCTTTGACTGTAGAGGAAGGCGGCTTTGAAAACCAATAAAGATGTAACACAGTGAGTGAGAGACCAAGACAAGAACTGCAAATGAGAAAAATAATGAAGAGTGTGGGAGTGTTTTTAAATTTAGTAATACAGGTAGATTTTTTTCAAAAAGACAAAGCATGCAAATTCAATCAGCACATTTTGAACGTACACTGATCCGACTGTAAATATTTAGCCAACAATGAATATGCAGATCAGTCTTGTTTTTATTGTTTCTGTCTCTCCTGAAGACAGAAACGTGCGAGGAGCACTTCATTTAGCCAAGTGTCGTCTTTCAGTGCTCTGCCAAGATACTGCGCTAATTAAAAAAACACACATCCAGCAGTTCAAACCAGGTTCAGATCTAGTTGTTGTTACAACAACATTTTTGTTTTAGAAACAGTGAGAGCAGAGAGGTTAGTGTTTGAACCTTATCTTCATCAGCAGGCTAGTTTAGTGTATTACAACAATTCTCATACATATTATAAAATGTATGCAGTTTACAAATATATTTCTATATAAAATGTAGACCTGTGTTATTACAGTTACAGATAAAGGAACCAAACGTGCAAAAAATTAGATGGTGGGTTGGAAAGTGGGGTATGTGTGCACAACACACTCAACCATGACTCCAAACCCAGCCGACAAATTGACCTGCGAGTTTTGCTCAAAATGCTCCACAACAGATAAATCACACACTCAACCTGCGTCCTCAAGCATTTCAAATGGATCCCTGTGTTATTTTACCCAGATTTACCAAATCGACATGCAACAGAAATGCAGGAAAACAGACCCACTAGATGCTTCCTGGATGTACTGGATCATATACAGGAGTGCAGCTTAATATCTCTAAAATATGTGTCACTTCTGTTAATCATGTAGCCTATAAATGAGTTTATAAATGCCAATCACAAGAGTTATGAGAGACTCTGTATCTCAACAACTATTGGAGGGATTGCCATGAAATTTGATGAACACATTCACATGCTAAACTCAGATGGCGAACGTGGTAAACAGCACACCTGCGAAACATCAGCACTGTCATTGTTAGCATGCTGACGTTAGCATTTAGCTAAAGTACTGCTGTGCCTAAGAAAAGCTTCACGAGGCAGCTCGCATGGCTGTAGACTCTTAGTCTTGTTACAATACCTTTAGTCCCACTCTTGTGTATGGTATCTCATCATTTTCACATTTTTTAACACTATCAATGAGTTTGTTGCATTTTATCCGCTACCGTTTTTACAGTTTCACAATTGGCCAACTTCTATTTTCAGCCTTTATTGGAAGCGTGTTGTTTCGCTGTATCGCTGTGCATCGACATGCATAGCAAGGGACAGAAAATATTAATTAATCAACTAATCTTCTCAGCTCGGGGCACCCAGGTAGCTCACCTGGTAGAGTGCGTACCATATACTAAGTCCTTACCGCAGCGACCCTTTGCTGCAGGTCATCCCCTCTCTCTCTCTCTCTCTCCCTCCCTCTTGCCTTTCCTGTCTCTCTTCAGCTGTCACTATTCAATAAAAGGCAAAACTGCCTGAAAACATATCTTTAATATTTTTTAGCTCTATATTGATGTGACTGTTTTACCATTATTTATGTTCTTACAAAGTGTTTAGAAGAATAAAACTAAGTTAGAGACAGGTGGTGATGCAGATCTAATGATGGATTCACTCTGTCACTCTGGCTGGCTGGAGGAATCACTGGGAGGTCTCACACACACACACACACACACAGTCCACTCAGAGTGGTCAGGCATCAATAGCACCCTTATCCATGCCCCAGTATAATAGGACCTGGGGGAAATTATTCACTCTTCTGTTTATGTGTGTCTTGTTTTCCACAATCTATTGACTCTCAGTAGACAACACACTGCCCAGTACATTATGTGTGTGCGTGTGTGTGTGTGTGTGTATCGCTACCTGTGCAGACTTCCTTGTAGGTGGCGTTAGGCGTGTATCCTCCCGCGTAGCCCACTTGGGTGGAATAAACCCCTTTTTGTCTCCAAAACTTCCTCTCCGCTCCCCAGAAACAGCCCATACCTTCAAGGAAAGAAACCAAAACTGTGATCCATTTGAACAGACAGCAAGACAGAAGAGGCCTGGTCACACTACGTATCATAGTTGTTTGAGTATTTACTTTGCTTTAGAGAAGCAGCGATTAGTCAATTAATCCATTAGTCGATCGAAAGAAAATTAATCAGCCACTGTTTGGCAATTGATTAATCGTTTCAGTCACTTTTCAAGCAAAAATACCAAACATTCTCTGGTTCCAGCTTCTAAAATATGAGGATTTGCCCTTTTTCTTTGTCATATATGATAGCAAATTGGATATCTTAAGTTTTTAGACTGTTAGTCAGAAAAAAATAAGCAAACTGAAGAAATTGTAAATGCCATTTTTTCACTATTTAAAAAATAGTTGCAGTCCTAGTTAGCTTAGCCCCCTTTACCTTCTGTTAAAGGAGAAAAACACAAAACGGTTCAGATCGTGGTCACTTTGAAAGTATTTACATGGAGGCCAGTGACAAACAATGAGATGCAGTGTGACATGGATTCAGTCTAGAAGCAAGACTAGACGTTACATTTAAACACATAATGATTTGATAGAAGCTAGATTAGCTAAACTAGCATGATAGTACCTAATACAAACTAGCTACCGCTTAGCAATGTGTAGAGTCACAAGCTAGTGGTTTCCAATTACATTTTTCCACAAAAAGTGGGAAAACAATGTGACCAACCTCTTGTTGGTGTCGACAACATTTCAGCACCATGGATAGTACTACAGGCTACAGCTAAGATAGATGATATTACGTCTCTGTGTGTATATTTTATATATATATAAACTTAGTGGTGGCCAATTGGTACTGTATGTACAACAAAATATGATTTGGTTAAACTGTTACATCATATATAGGACAATACAAGAGAATCAATGCAACACAGCATGTTAACCACCGCTGCTGCTGTTAATTTCATGTGGGAGCAGATTTATCTACAATACACATGTGGCTAAACATGCCAACTTAAAATGAAACATGTCCATGAGTAGTGATGAACATTTCAGAATGAGTAAAAATCAACAAACAAAAGTGAGATCTTGTTGGCTGAGTCGCTGATTAGGTCCGTACTATAAGAAAAGGCCAGTGTGGAAATGCTTTTACACCCTCCCTAATTATGCAATCTATGTAAAAACATTTCCTCAACCAAACTGTTAAAAGAGATGAAAATCTGTGACTTTGCAAAGTCAATGCAACTTCAAATTTGTCACTCATAATGAAGAATATACTAAAGGAACCGAGCAGTAAGCTAATAGTTAACTGACCAAAACCTAAACTCCAGGCAATAGATAGTCTGGTTCTGCCTTTGTACAAGAAAATCACATGCTTTTGAGATTATGAGAGAAATAAAATATAGTGTGATATTAGGTATATTAATACTGCCTAATACAAAAAATAAACTAATAATAACAATACATTTCAGGTCATGCCAGCGATAGCCAAACTGCCTTCATTTCCTAGTATATTTTTTGACCAGACGACACTTACCAAATATGGCCATCTCCGTCCCCTCTGGGAAAGGTGGAACAGTCCTGTTGCCGTTCACATCATGTTTGGCTGCATGAGAAAGTCAAAAAGACAGAATGAGAAGGTTGTGAACATTAAAATAATGGGGTAGATCAACAATAAAATGGCGTGTGCATGTCAAATATTAGCACCTGAGCTTCACTCATGAGTACAAACTGACTGGAGGATGGAGAATGTGATTCTGATTACTGTGTACTCAAACTGCAAAGGGATTGCTTATCATTTTTTGTAACATTGACTTCTGCAACCGACATGTTATTCCTCAGTCCCGTCACTCACTGGGTCAGCAGTAGGCAGCCAGCTAACATTGTTGTCTAGCTCCACCGAGGCTTTAGTAGGACTAGGCTGGAACTGACAACCAATATTTTGTGTCAGTATCTATTTAAATTGTATAAATCGCATAAAGGTTTTCAGTTTTCTTGGTGGAGAAGCTTCTGAAACAGCATTAAGGCGTCTCAGGATCTAATTTCTCTGTCTACTCTCCATTCAAAACCTCTCACTTCCAAACAGCTCGCCATACGTGCAATATATTTTAAAGGAAAAAAATGTGTTTTTCATAAGACTCCACCAACAAAAAACAAAAAATACAGTACTGGATTCACCTCAGACACACACACACACACACACACACACACACTAACACACAGTGACCCACTTAAACATTGGCGAGCAGCTCTGCTTAATTTCATACGAGCTGCATTCACTCCAATCAACACAGAGCCAGAGGTGCACGAGGACCCATTTGAGGCCACCCAGCCACCTGGCTGAGCTGGAGGCTGAGTGTGTGTGTGAGTGTGTGTGTGTGTGTGTGTACAGATGGCTTGCTGTACAATGCTGTGGGGGAGGGAGATGGATTAAAATAAATGGGATGGGGTAGAATGAGACTGAACCCAACATCTGGATCCCCCCAATCCACACACACACACACACACACACACAGAGTCTTCATGCATGGAAGCATAATTGTTGTGTGGGGCAGCATGCCTATAGACAAAAGCCAGATGGATACTGCCAACCAATCAGCAGCCTTCCAAACACACACACATCAAAGCATGATTCGTGGGGAAGACTTAGTATTGATTCTGCATTCTCAATTCACTGTACTGATCATTTAAACTTGGTGTACACACACACACACACACACACCATCTGAATCTCTCTGAGTTGTCCTTGTTTGTCTGATTACATGAGCAGACTTTGATCCCGCTGAAAGATGGCGAGCGTCAGTATGACTGTCTGACAGAAATCTTCAGAGACACTTTTCTCATCTTCCTCTATATTCTGAGGGAGGAAGGTTTGGAGCGCTGCAGCAATTTCCCATCTTGATTTGGTGTTGAGGAGGAGCTCCTCACTTCCAGTCCCTTCACAGTGCTACTGTTAATTTAGCTTCCCATCATCACAGTCTTCCTGTTGTTAGTGCTGTCAGGTTGCACACAACATTCGCTTTGGATCCACACAAAATATGCTACTGTGAGTCCAGCCCACTGCAATGAGGGAGAAAGAGTTAAGCTAAAAATAAATATCAAATTAGCCTAATGCTACAATGAAATAAAACTTTATTTATATAGCATGTTTTGTACAAATAGAAGTAATACACTGTGCTCCACAAAGAGATGAAAAATAGGCAGAAGACAAAAGGAAAACACATTAAAACACAAAACTGAATAATAAAGTTACATTAAACAAAGAAATACATATTATAATAATGAAATGCATGAGAATAAAATAAAAATGCTAATAGTAACTTTATAGCAATAGTATTGCCGATATTTTTTGTGCATTTTGTGCAATTTTTATGATAAATGTGGGAGAAAACGTTTGGTTCTTGATCATACTTTGTGTTTCTTGTTGAAAATGTTTATCCAAATTGTTTTGCTTGACTGGTTGACCATAACATCAGTATGATGGCATCACATTTGTGCCTTTATACAGCACCCTTACAGTGGCCCTTTGTCATGTTAGTCATTTTCTTAATAAGAACCCTGTAGGGTTTGAAACGTTGCCTGTTCGGTCAAACAAAAGAGAAAGAGTCTGAGGCTAAGAGACTTTTCATAATATTATACAATCCTGTCTTTTAGTTGAGGAGTCACATGTCCCATTATCAATATACAGCTTTCAGACACTGAAAAAAGACATTAAAATTAAAATGAATGACCTGGAACTCCTGGGTGAGATTTTGCATTAAACTGATCAAATTTAAAGCCACTGAAATTCAGCACAAACTAGACCTCACTCCAAAAAGCATCAGCCTTCAAGAACTTGTACATCTCCAAGGTTTCAAATGAAAATTTAAGATCCTGCATCTTAATACTGGTACAGATACTCCTCCTCCTCCTCCCACATTATCCTCTGTGTGTGTTAGTAATGGCTGCCTTCAGGGACCAGCGAAGGCATGTTCATTACTGGCACACACGTACACTGAGAGATAAACAATTTAAATGTAAATGTCAGTGGGGAAAGACAATGAGTCCAGACAGAATACTAATGAGTCTAACGGCTCTGTGTGTGTGTGTGTGTGTGTGTGTGTGTGTGTGTGTGTGTGTGTGTGTGTGTGGAGAGCATGATTAAGAATAAAACAAAAGCTGGAAGCAGAAGATGATCAGCTGTCTGTCACACATTTCCTACTGTACCTCTAAACATATATAAGCTCTGAAATGTACACACCTTTCTTAGATAATAACTGCTGATATCACACACACACACACACACACACACACACACCTGTACAGTTATTTCTGGAAAGATCAAAATAAGAGCTGATGGACCACAATGTTTTGATTGATATTTACTAGTGAATTTGCACTTGTTATGAGGGGCAGCACTCATTTAATCACAGGTAATTGAGAAAAAAGTTATTTAAGTTGTAATGCAGCTCTATAGCTTTCCTGCGCAAAACTTGGTGTTTGGTTCTGACTCTGCAAAAAGACTAAATTGTGCAGAAGTTCCCACAGAACCGATGCAGCAAGAGCATTACATTTTTGAGTTTGGATCAAATCTGTTGCGAACATTTTCACAATTCCTGTGCAGGATTTGTGGGTTTGACCAGGTGCTACGCAGGGTTACTTGTTATTTTATTTGTGGCCAGTGTTTCAGTCTCACTGGGCTTTTAAATTGAACATGTAAGCACACTAATACACAGCATTTGGTTACAAAGAGGGATGGAGAAAAAGTTAATGTGTACCTTCAATACAATCAAAAGGTAATTGGCAAACAAACACAGTCATGTCAAAAAATATCCCGGATTATAACGATCCAATCCGAAAATTTACATCGTGTGTGTGTTGACATATTTCACACATTGATTCAAATGAAGCCCAGATAGCAGCCCCAACATAAATGTATGATGCTAAAGGAATAGTTTGGTAAACACATTTATTTGCTTTCTTTCCGAGATTAAAATGAGAAAAATAAATACCACTTTCACATCTGTGTATTACGGATGGAGCTAGAACCGGGAGGTGATTAGCTTAGCTTAGTTTAGCATAAAGACAGAGTAGGAACTTCACTTACTTCCAAGGTGCATGGAGAAGGAAAAAGGTCTGAAGAGGTAAAACTCCAGCAACACTTGAAGTATACAGAACAACTTTATTGTTAGACCAACACTTTTCGGCTTGTGGCCTTCATTGGGGTCATCTTAACTCTAGCTCTTAGCAAAAAGACTGGAAGCAGAGGGAAACAGATCGCCTGGCTCTGCCAAAATTTGTCTGAAGTTCACTAATTAACACGCTGGATCTCAGAAATGTAAAATTCACCTCTACGCCCAGCACTTCTGCACAGCGTCTCTGCCTATATCATGGAGGTTCACCCCATCTCCTCCAGTTGCACCCACACTGTGCAAGAGCCTTTGCCCACGCATTTTCTGCTTTTGCTTTCAAGCTCTCCCTGATGCAGTTTTGTCTTACACACTGGCCAAAGTAAATAGACTATAAAATAAAGATGAACTAATACCCGCATGAGGCTGAGACGAGGGATAAATAACTTCCCAAACACCGGAAAGAAAGGAGATAGAAAATAAATATCTTTTCAAAAACATTCATTAATATTCTACAGTTATCTTTTCCTTGACACACACACACACACACACACACACACACACACACTCTGTATATACCGAGGCATTTTTCTGGAGAGTAATTATTCCACACAGAACTCCTTTGAAATGCCCGTTCTCGTGGTCGCCTTTATCTCACTGGGGACGATAACAAACGCTTCTTGTTGATTAATTGAATTCATATTTTTGAGTGAGGTCAAATGCAACAGTGCGTGTGTGTGTGTGTGTGTGTGTGACTCAAGACTACGGGCTCGCTGTATTTCCACAGCATTGCTTAACCTTGCGTTAGCACTCTAAGCAGACTGAAGTAACAAAAATACTGAGGATGTGCATCTAAAAAATACACAAAATCTCTTGTTTCTCACACCGCACAGCTGACGCTTCTGTTGTCATTTAAACACAGGGGGAAAAAAAGATTGTGGATTGTTTTCGTTCCACGTCTTGTTTTCGTGAGCAGAATGATTTTTATATATACACTATATAAAAGCCAGATTCTGACTGCTTGCACTGGCAACTAATTTTCTTTTATTTGGCAGTAAAGAGCAGCAAAAGAGGTTAGAAAGCACTTCAGGACACTTCACATCAAACAGCTAGCCACTTCATTTTAGGGACGTGTGTGTGTGTGTGTGTGTGTGTGTGTGTGTGCGTGTGTGTGTGTGTGTGTGAGAGAGTGAGTAACCAGCCTGCCCCCCAGTCTCTTCTACAGCTCCCTAAATCCTGTCACAATAATAAGCCCGATCACAGAACAGACCTTTATCCATGGCGACATCTGTGGCGTGCACACACACACACACACACACACACACACACTCCACATTAGTGCTGCTCTATTTCAGCTCAAGCGTACGTGTGTGTGTGTGTGTGTGTGTGTGCTGCTCCAGAATCGGCCAATCAGCACTCGATACACTCTTTATCTTCACGTCCTTCATCACTTTTTAATTTTCTGCAGTGAAACCACAAATAACAAAACAGAGAATGATAAAATATAAAAAGATAAAACTAAAATAAACAGGTCAGCAGTGAATTTATTGTCATATACTACCATGCTGTATCTTTACAAGGATTTTGACACTATGAATTTGCATCCTAAAGATTTACATCAGTGGATAAATTATTCTGTAAAGACAGAGGTGAGTCTAGATAAGGCAGAAGGCAAAGTATCTTACGTCACCCTGCACTTAGAGCTGGCTGAACAAAATGCTGAGTCAGGCTCCTGCGTCACTGTCGGTTTTCTTTTTACTTCTTTCTTAACTTGTTTTCCTTCCTTTGCTCACCAGAAGTAAAAGGAAAACCATTATGGCTACAGCAAAAACAAACTCCACTATAACTGGAACAGGGCAACTAATGCTTACTTTCTTTTTGCCTTTATTTAGATGGCTGACGGTACAGAGCTCACAGGAAATGAGGGGAGAGAGAGGAGGGATGGCATAAAGGTCCCAGACATGAAACGGGGGATGTAATTATATGATCAGCGTCTTATAAAGGAGGCATTCAGGCACAGTATTGAGTGTAGGTCACCAGTGTTTTGGCAGCGCTCAGAGTCCAGCACACAATCACTGCAGTTTTGCATGTAAAACGGAAAGAAAATAGACTTGAAGCACATAAATACGAGTCAATATAGCCTAGCACGAGTAAAACGCGAGCTGTTACGCCTCCTGTGTAGACACGCCGTTAATGCCCTAAGCCACCAGGATGCCCATAATGATTATTTTCATTATCAGTTCATCTGTTCATCTGCAACGTTTTCCAAAGAATCGATCAATCGTTTGGTCTGTAAATTGTCAGAAAACAGTCAAAAAGGCTCATCCAAATTTCCCAAAGTGACATCTTTAAATTGCTTGCTCAAACTTTGTTTATCCAAATGTTCTCCAATCTATTTCCTTTTTTTTCATTTAATTATCTTCATTTAATTTCATGTTTTCCACCATAAGGTTCCAATCTATTTTCCGTCGATCAAATAATTGGTTATTTGACTAATCATGCGAGCAACAAACTGGAAATCCTTTAGTAGCAAATCAGTTTACTTCTATTGAATGTCTGCTGACTACAACACAATACACAGTGAAACATGACAACTGAGCAAACTCCATCCACAGTTAAAAACCATGAGATGCAATTGAAAGCCCCAGAAAAAGTCAGTAAGTGGACCTGAGTTAACGTCATAAACCCAATGATATGATGTGTGTTCACTGCTAATCTGAAATGTCATATATCTGAAACAACTATGATTGCTGCTATATACTGCTACAGTATATATATATATCTGCCTCTAATAAATGCTAACGTCAGCATGCTAACATTGTCACAGTGACAAAGACAATTAGTTTGGCAGGTATTTGGTCATAAATCAAAGTACTGGACAAATTCAAATTTTGACCTGCTGATGGCGATAGATGAAAAGTCAAAAATGAAAACTAAATTTCATGGCAATCCATCTAATAGTTGTTGAGATATTTCACTAAATAAAACCAATAATATTATTCTCATGGTGGCGCTAGAGGGAAAATCATGGGATCACCAAAGTCACTAGGATTCATCCTCTGGGAACAATGAATGGCTGTACCATATTTCATGGCAATCCAGCCAAGGGTCGTTTTCAGTCTGAACCAAAGTAGTGGACCAACCGACTGACCGACATTGCCAAAAACATTCAAGATACCATTTGATTCTCATTATGGTGCAGCTGTGACGCTATAAGTACTGAATGAATCTTCACAATCAATACCAGCTAAATATAACAAAACATCAGCAGAGTGATTTCTTTTTTTGCCCATTTCTCTCTCGCAACTTCCTTCCTGGAAATTAAAAGACCAAGAGACCAGACCTGGGCCTCGACAACACTGCACCGGTCCAGGAAGGGAGCTACAACCTAGCCTGAACGTCCAGGGCTCCCCTCCGTCTCCTCCCCCGTGGAGCTCCAGACCTGACAGTGATGAACGAAACACTGCAGCTAATGTCTGGCTAGGGGATATTGGAGAGTCCACACACACACACACACACACAGAAAAGATTGCCTCAACTGCACTGCAATTAAATCTACAAAGTAACCTCCCCCCACCCTCTCCTCCTCCTGTGTCTCTCTCTCTGATTGCCTGGTTTCTTCATCTTCCTGCTGCTCCCCCCCTCTTTTCTCATCATCCTCCCTTTACATCTCCCTTCTCCACCCATGTCTCTCTTTCCATTTATTTCTTCCCTGCTCCAGCGTTTCTCTCTCCCTCCATCGGAGCCTCTCAATCAGCTGCTCTGATTGCCATCATTGTTTTTATTACTGCCCATCATTACAGCCATCAGCGTTACCCTTATTGTTCTGCTGCTGACAGCCGTCTGTGCTCGTCTCACAACACACAGGACATCTCAAGGAAGCCGTGTGCTTGCTTAAATTAATAATTTTTTTTGTGAATAAATTAAGTGTTTGTTAGAAAAACAAACTGCTTCTTGGGCTTCAGACACAACAGCCAAGGTTGTTGTTGTTGATGAGGAGATGCTTCCTCCTGTATGTAACATGTGGTGGACTGAACTATAGCCTCAAAAGGTCTAAACAATAACTGAACATCTTGAAGCCTCATGAAGGTTGGCAGAGCTTCCCCCAGGAAATTGTTCAGCCGAGGCATTAAGCTGACATTAAAAGACAAGTTTAGCTGGTCACCATTTATCTTCAACTCAACGCTTTATGTGAAACACGTGTCCAGCTGGTGATTATAAAACTTCAAACTAGAGGTGCCAATGTTGGTGTTCTTTCTCTATTTGGGTCTCTTATTTTGAAAGTTAATTACATTGGGTTTGGGTAGGGTTTCCTCTGGTTCATTCCAGATCAGATCCAAAATTCTGGCCCCTTAAAAACCTCCACTTAAAAACTAACTTGACCAGCAGTCCTGCTTTTTACTTGCACATCCTGATTGTTAAATATTGAGATTTGTCCCCCTGACATTGCAATAGGCTTCTTTAACATAACAAAGCAGGCACTGTCATCTTTTGAGCCAGATCCTGAAGCATCTTGTCTTGTGATCAGTTTAGTTACTCGACAACAGCCTAAACAATATATCCTCTCTCGTTAATGATACGACATTTGCTGTTAGAAACATCCCATGCGGGTAACGCTTCATTTAACGGCTCCATAATTTCAGAATAAATAATTTCCAAGACGTTTGCTGGAAAGAACTATGTAATTTGGCACCAATTATACGGAAAATATTAATGACCTTGAAAGACCCTAAAAACCCAATTAATATTTATGCAATATTAATTTATCATTGGAAACCTTATTGTCCATATACATTAAATTATATTCTCGCCTGTAGAATAAATTTCACGTTTTTGTCACGGTGGACTTAGACTCTAAGAAATTAATTGTGTACTAATTGAACATTGTCTATATTTTCCCTTTAATTGGTACTAAATTACATGGTTATTCGCAGGAAACTTGGACATTAATAGGGAAATTATTTGGAAACTGTGAGCCGATGAAAGTGTTACCACACCTCCTCTTTTCCCTGAAGATTAATGTTTGCGAAGCCGCTGCTAGAAAACACAGTGTGAAACTCTGATACAGAGGTTTCTATTTTTCTGGCCACAAAGTGCATATGTCATAATAATAAATTATAGCCTGCACTACACCTTATAAATGCATTAGAAAGGTAGGTTTCTTGTTTTGTGCTCCTTTTCTTTATCGCGTCTAAACCTTTGAAACACTTGATTGACAGCTGTGTGTGTAATTAGAGTGGCGGTCGGGGTTAATAAGCCACCACAGGCTGTGAGTGTGCATGTGTGTGTGTGTGTGTGTGTGTGTGTGAGGGTTTGACTCGATCGATCACTCAGAGGCATTAGTAGTGAGAGTATGTCTGGGTGGTGTAGGATTGGTGGGGCGCAGGAAATAGTACTTAACACTTAAAAGATGGCGGACTAGTCAGACCCTTTCAGACATGGAAGTCTGCGCTATGGAAAACGTTGATGACAATGCTCATGGGATATTTGGCATTTGGCCCACAAGATAAGTTATATTTAATAAATGAAGGGAGAGATGGTTTACTGCAACATGTATTCAGGCTTTTATTAACATCAGAACATTTATGATATGTTGAGACTGCTCTTCATCACACTGTGTGCATTATTATCTCTTCCCCTTGTAAAAGAAAAACAAATGGCTCCTGTGTTTAATGCTACAACTATAGCTACATTATGTGGAGTAAGAGTAGGCTTCCAGCCAGCACTTTAGCATTGCTATGATTAGTGATAACAGGCTTGCAGGTGTTTACATGGAATTGCAGCAAGTGTTGGAGAAAAAGACGGATCTGCGTTGCATCTAAAGCAATTATTTTTCAGCCAATCAGAGAGACAGACTCGAATGAGAATACTCAGGGGGAGACAGACTTTCTATCTTCTGCAAAATGGGCACAGACTTTGATTAAATATCAGATATTGGCCAGTTAAGTGTCATTTACCTATAAAAAAAAAAAAAACAACAACACACAAATTACTGCTGACAGCCGATTCTGAAGGCAGTTTTGGATTAAAATGATCAAATAAATGTCACCTGCTGTAGATTTTAACTACAGCATGAGTCTTGATTAATGTATTTGTGGGCCTTTAGGCCTCACATCTGGATCCACTTTTGTCTTCTCAAAGTCTCAGTTTTTGGGTTCGGCAGCTTATAAAAACTTAGTTCTGGGTCCTTTACCCTGTTGGTAGTGCATCCCACCACACAGCAGCTTTTAGGCATGTTCCTGTTGTTTGCTAGCAGACCGAAGTGACAAGGAGGCACCTTCACGCAATACGAAGTCAGTGGAGAGCGATGAAACGTTTTGCCCTCCGGTGTGGGACTTAAATGGGCTCTGTCTCTATTGGTGCAGACATCTGATGCATCAGTCAAACACCCCTTTTACACCTAGCATGAAACAACATTAACGTTGAATATCAGATAACACAGTTAACCTCCCAGTCTCGTCCTTGTGTCTCTTTCCCTCCATCACTCTTCCTCTTCCTATGTTGATCTATGAGGTCTCCCTCATCCGTTATGTCTCTCACATTCTCCCCCTAAACGCCCGTCATTTTGCCCGTCAAGGTTATCAGGCCACTGTGTAAACAACAAAGAGCTCTGCTGATTGGGATCACACACACACACACACACACACACACTCATTCACTGGTATCCCTCTGTGTTGTCGTGGTAACGGCCGTGACAAAAGGATGGATGGATAGAGGAGTGCCAGCCTGAACGCCGCACAGTCGTTTAACAGGTGCAAGAGATGTGATGGACAGACTGATACAGGTTTGAAACACCAGCTTCACCTGGAGTCACCTGATCTGATAAACTACACGGCCACAAGTATGTGGACACAAGAACATTACACCCGAATGTCAAACAGAAGTATTCAGATCCTTGACTTAAGTATAAGTATGTAAGTATAATCAGGAAAAGGTACTTAAAGTACTAAAAGTTCTCAATGCAGAAAAATGTCCCTTGTGACTGTTATACTATTATATATTATATCATTAGATTATTATTACTCATGTATTAATGTAAAAGCAGGTTTTACTGTTGGAGTTGGTAGTAGAACTAATTTTTAACTATTATGTATCGGACTGAAACTAATGATTATTTCCTCCATTAAATCGATTGATTGTTTGGTTTGTAAAAATTCTGAAAATAGTAAGAAATGGCGTCACAATGACCCAGAGCCCAAAGTGACAAATTCACAATGCTTTGTTTTGTCCATCCAACAGTCCAAACCTCAATATGATTAAAAATAAAATTTAAATAATTAAAAAGGAAAAGCCGCAAATCTTCACATTTGTAGAAGCTGAAACCATGAAATGCTTTAGCTTAAAAAAATATACTTCAATGATTATCAAAATAGAAGCCAATTCATTTTCAGTCAATCGACTAATTGATTAATCGACTAATAGTTTCAGCTGTACTTGTATAAACTGTTAAGTAGTTTAATTTGTAACAAAACATATTTCATAAGCTCGTCATATGTTTTGTGTGTCAATTTGTAAAGTAACTAAAGCTGTCAGATAAATGTAATGAAGTAAAAAAGTGCAATATTTCCCTCTGAGATGTTGTGGAGTAGAAAAATAGAAAGTGGCATGAAAAGAAAAAGGCCCAAGTAAAGTACAAGCACCTCAAATTTCTTAAATCTTAAAGTGGCAATAGACAACTTTTCAGCGTTTCAGCAGGATGGATGGCTGTAATTTTAGGCAAAAGTACGTTTTATGAGTTTCCAAAGCACACGTAAGTTTCTGCTGGACAGGAGTAGGGTTGCAACTGATATTAATTTCATTTTAATAAATCAAGTAATTCATTTTTCACTCAACCGATTAATCCTTTAGTTTTTAATATGTCACAAAGACAAATGTCTATCACCTTGTTAACAAGGAGTCCAAAACTCTCTTTAAGTTGCATTTTTTTGTCTGAGCAGTTAAAACACACAATTAATAATATGTATCTAAGAAAAAGCAGAAAAAGGACACATTTAAGAAGCTGTAATAAGCACATGTTTGGGTTTTTTTTTACTAAATAACTTCCTGTAAGGATTGGTTAATTATCATTTTTATATATATAGTCTAATCCTACTTCTTCTCTGCTTCTGAGGTGCAGAAACAAAACAGAGAAATGAGTATGTTTACTTGAAAACATGAATACGGTGACTTTATCTGTCCCAGCTGAAGCTCAGTGACGTGCCAGTGAGCTGCTGTGGGCTGTTCATATGGAGAGAACCAAAACAGCTGGCCAAAGGGGCTTTTTTGGCTTCGACTGAGCTGCTGCTTTCAGCTCACAGTGTGTGGTGCCAAGAAACAACTTTCTGCTTTCTAAATAAACTAGATATCTTAAAATCCCAGTCTCATTAGCGCAACATCACTCCTGATATTTACGTCAACCTCAAAGAATCCCTGGAAATATTCCCTGTAACAAATTACACGTTACAGCAAGCTGCAATAATGATGATTTACACCTGCTAATTAAAAGTGCAGCTGCTGGGTGTCTGAACGCATCTGCATTAAGCTGTGATGAGGATGACATTAACTTCTTCATTAGGCTTTTGTTTTCACTTTTCCCCTATCTGTGTGTGTGTGTTTGGAGGGGAAGGGGGTTACAGGGTGGAGTAAAATTTTAGGGATGAGTCAATTAGGAGTGGTAATGCCCAGGTAACAAGTATTCAGTTGTTGACCTCTGACCCCAAACACGAATCCCACTATAACTAATGAGTTTTGTACAACACGTTAATCTTGCAACAAGGTGGATAAGTAGACAAGACAAGAGGTCAATCAGAACTCTTCTCTGTGAGTTTGACACTGGCTGAATGTCTTAAAATCAAAGAGAAGTGTGTTTTAAGTATGACCAAACTGTAAAGAAGGAGCCAAATTAATTGAAATGGAAAGTAGATTTTATAGTAGATATAATTAACCTCTGAAAAAGTGGAGACATTCCAGGCTCTATGAGACCACTTTTGATGTTGAATCCTGATTTAGCAACTAAAACGTAGTAATTATCACATTATTCTGCAGTTATTACACTATTAGAGGCAACTAAGGCTTGTAACTGGACCTCTACTCTTTATTTACATTAACTGAGACACAACTTACTTTCTATTTAAACTCTAAATCTTATATAAGAAACAGCACCAACAACCACGTCTTTGCAGGTTATTGGGGTTGACGTTCAGACAGTTTGGGAACATGAAGGTGGACAAAGCAGTAGAAAATCAATTGGAAACTATTTTGATTAATCTTTTCAGACATTTTTCAAGCAAAAATGCCAAACATTTGCAGGTTCTCTAATGTGAGGATCTGATGCTTTTTCTTTGACATATATGATAACAAACAGAATATGTTTGGGTTTTGGACCGTTGGTCGGAAAAAAACACAAAATTTGAAGAAAGCACCTTGGACTCTGGGAACTTGTTTTTCACTATTTCCTTTTTTCACTATTTTATAGACAAAATTATTGAATCAGAGAATGAAAGTAATCTTTAGTTGCAGCCCTAGTTGACTGCATTTTTTCTTTTTGCCTGTGCATGACTTTCATCACTACTTCAGTGTCCAACATCCTGACTGTTGACAAAGTTACATGACTGAAGTATTTTAAATTATTATTCCCTTAGGTCATACGATTAGCACATTTAAAAACGGATCTCATATCACTTTTACGCTGATGATATCCAGCTGTATGTCTCTTTTAAGCCTGATGAGACTGACAAACTGACTGTTTTGCACAATTGTCTGACTGCCTTTAAGGACTGGATGGCTAACTTTTTTTTTTTTACAGCTGAATGCTGATAAGACTGAGGTCCTTATCATTGCTTCAGGTAGCTTCCAAGGTTGTCTCGGTGTTATATTTGATCAGGCTATGTACTTTGATCCATTTAAGAAACATTGCCAAACTCAGGTCTGTTGTAACACAACCTGAGTTCACACTTTTATATCATCCCGGCTAGACTACTGCAATTCCCTCTTCACCTGCCTCAGCAAGTCGTCTCTGGACCGTCTACAAATGGTCCAGAACGCTGCTGCAAGGCTGTTGACCAGGTCCAGCAGGACAACTCACATCACACCCATCTTATCTTCCTTACATTGGCTTCCCATCATGTTCAGGATTCATTTTAAAGGTTCTTGTTTTCATGTATAGAGCCCTACGTGGTCAGACACCAGTGTACATATCTGACCCGCTTCATCACCAGTAGGTCACTTAGGTCTTCTGACCAGGGCGTCCTGGTTGTCCCTCGTGCTCGACTGAAAACAAGTGGTGGCTACAAACAATGATCTACAAACAAAAGCTCCAGAACAGCTACTAAATGGACCTTGTGGTGAGACTCAACTGCTGCTTCCGAGATCAAGAAGTAACTTTCAATCTCAACTTTTTATCCAACATGGAAAATAACTCCTTAAAGACTCAGAGTAACTTAACACCTCCTGAAAATCTTGTTTTTGCTGACCTCAAGTGGTTTCACATTTCACCTTGCTGCAGTGATGTACAGGTGTACTCCAAGACCCTGTGACATCACTGTTGGGTGTGGTTACAGGTGCAACAGAGCTAATTTCTGAGCACACCCATCAGTGATGCTAGGTGCGTTGGTCTGGGGTGAAACAGGCTGATCCAGATCATGTGATATGATCCAGAACATCTACTGAATGGACCTTGAGATTGTTTTGTCAACTACTGTTTCCAAGGTCAAGGATGAACTTTCAGTCCCATCTATCATCCTCTGTGCACAGTTCTGAAGAGGTCAAACAATGTGGAACCACTGCTTTGTTCTTTAGTTAAGGTTTCTGGCCCAGCTTGGCCTGCTTCACATCCTCCGGGTCAGTTTCCAGAAAAAACAAGTCATCACATTAACAACAACAACAAAAAAAAAACGTACCAGACATTTCTCTGCATTTTAACTCGTGTATTAAGATTTCATGCTTAAACTGACGTAAAAACATTTCCCCAAAACACTTTAACAAGAATCCAATTGATTTGGTCAAAGACAAGTTTCAAAGCCCAACAAGCATTCATACACAAACCTCTTGCTTGCCGTGGGGTTGGCCTTCCTCTGGCTAGTAGCAGACTCTTTGAACTCAAACATCCTTCCTTGTCCGGTTCAGAGATGTTGTTTGGCTCTTCAAAAAAATACAAATTCAGTACACGCTACTTTGTTGCCATTGAAATTACAGGTCGACTTATCGGATTTTGTGTCCGAGTTACATTTTGTCTCCGAAATCTGGTCGGGTCCAATGGTCAATGTCGTTCGAAAAAGAGAAAATCGCTTGTTTTGTTTTTTGGTTTCCATAGCCCTTTCAGGAGCTGAGTTTTCAGTCGTTTAAAAGTACTTTTTCCTCTTTCGTCTTTTCGGAGCCGAGGCAGAGCTCGTCCCCATCCACCACCACCACCACCACCACCACGCCTGGACATTTCTTGATTTCCTCTGGCGCTGCAGCCCTGAGCCAGACAGACAAAGGAGGGGAAGCCCTGCCAAGTCCCTCCACTGCAGGCACGGCTTTTCCTTCCCTCTATGCTCCCTCGCTCTTTCTTCGTCTCTCTCGATTGTGGCAGCGTTCCCGAGAAGCTTTGGCGATGCTCCAGCATGTCTGCCACTCCGTCTGAACCCTTCCATCCATCCATCCCAATCGTCCTTTTCGCGGTGGACCCCCGCCCTCCTAACCCCTTCACTCCCACATCCTCCTTCCCCCCCGTCCAACCCCCTCCAGTCCACCCCACGAAAAACACTGAACACACTTAAATCAATCCAAACTAAATTTAAAAGACTAATTTAAAATCACTCAAACATTCAACTCTCTGTCTCTTTAACACCAAACCCAAATACCACCGAGTCAATATATCTTCAATATATCACAACATTTACACTTCCGTCTTATTACTGTCATCTTTCTCTTTTTAATGTTAAAGGGTATAGTGAGTTAGTGTGTGTGTGTGTGTGTGTGTGTGTGTGTGTGTGTGTCATGTGTCTTTTGTTCAGTGCCAGTGCAGATCTATTCATCATGTGCCAGGACTCAGTGCCCTCACTTGTAGTGAAGAGGGGCAGCTTGGTGCCAACTGCCCTGACTGCCAACTTAGTGCTGCTGTCAGTCTGTTTATACACACAAAAAACTCCCTATCTCACAAACACACACACTTTTGTTTCAGCCACTTACACATTAGAAATGACAATTATCCTTTAGAGTAAATAAATAAACCAACAGATGTATGGATTATTAAGTCAATACTGATATTTATGAACTGAAGCCAATATCTGACATTTATCCTTATTTAATGTCTTCAAATTAGGGCCAAACAATAATTCAATATTATCATTATAGGGTTTCTGTGAAGATGTGTTGCTGTGATATGATCATGTCAATTTGTCTTATTATTTTACAATATTCTTCTAAGTTATTGATTCTGAGCAAATTGTAATTAAAAAGTTATTGAAGATTTGTGTTTTACTTGTGTGAACAGTTTTCTGATGTAATGCAGAATAGTGCAACACAGGTTTGCATTTCACTGCATTCATTTATTGTTTTGAATATTGATTTTTATTTGTTTCATATTGTTATGCTAACATTTTCCATATTGTGATTTTACGCCTGTCATAATTGATTGATGGGTAGAGATGGATAAGATTTCCATTTACGACGTGCGAGCATTCACACGGTCTACTGGAGACGGCTGTATCATTGCAGAGTTGGTCATGTGAGGATCAAAAATACTGTGCATTGACAATATACACTATAACCATTTAATTTGGGTTTAATCACATTGAACAATGAATGGACTTCGGCTGACATCAGGCGTCAGTATCTTCATTTATTTCAGGCATCAAGTCGGATATATCGGAGCTTTCAGAAAAATCCTAGTTTCAAAGTCTTAATTAAGACTTGAATGTTGACTTGTGTACATGTCAGAAATGTGTAATCAGAATACCTCCGATATGATCAACAATAATCAATATTGGGAATATATTGTGACACTGATTATAAATGTCTTGCCCAGCATCACTACAAATGTGTAAACCATTTATATTACTGGAAACTAAAACTCTGGTGAAATCTATGCAGTAATAGTAATATAACATTTACGTATATTTGTTGACATCTGACCAAAGTACCTTATAGTTAATTAACATTAAGGGCTTCCCAATGGAGAAAACAAGTTTAACTCTTAGACAAGAGCCAATTAAGTCAACAATGTGGTGAGATTATTTTGTGAACTGCAAGAATGAACTTTCAATCTCAATTTATAAGCCAACATCGAAGAAAGATTGAAATTTAAACATCTACAATACTATGACATCGGGACAAACTATCTGCTGAGGAAGACTGTAATAGCAGTAATAGCAGAAGGATACTATAGTGAGAGTTTTTGGTGTAGTTAGATGGTGTCATAGAGTAGAGTTAAAGGAGTGAAAGAGCCATTCTACAGTAGAAAAGGAAAATGTTGTACTCTTACAAGTATGTACCACCACATCTCCTGTATTTTTATCTATCTGGTTCTAAATGATCATATATTTACATACATACATGTGGCGTTATTAACACATTTCTAAATAAACTGTAAATTCATGTCAATAAGAGCCCAACTGAGACGCGCATGCGCAGTACCAGCTCACCCGTGTAGATCGTAGCAGCAAAATGTACAGTTACTTAACTTGTTGACGTCTTTATAACGGAATCTGTTACTCTCGTGTACGGAAGGCAATACCGCAAAGACAACCAGGACACAGAAGAAACCACTAAACTATTCATATTGGTTCGCTATCTTACGTGGTTGTACAATAAAGTTGCATCATTTTGCCACAGGAGCTAACGTTAGCATGCTAAAGCTAGCCGGGATCAGTCTTACCGGAGACTTTGATGCTGTCAGTCCGGCCGGGCAGCGCTGTCTCTGGAGTCGGCATCTGGGCTTTAGAGGCCATGTCTCCCATTCTACTGTTGACAATATGACGCCAAACCAGACGAAGCCTGGAGGAGGAGACCATTGAACCTGCAGCAGCACCGACACACCCCTACTGCACACTGGGGGCTAGCTCAGCTAAGCTACATAACAGCGACCTTACCTAACGTTAACACAAGCCTTGTGTAATGTCAAGGTGCCCACGTGTTATAAATCTGACCATAAAAAAAACAGCATGCACAAATATATACTATATACAATTAAAACATGATATAAGACGTGTCACTCAAAAACAAATCTGAATTTCTGCACAAATTATGACTCTTAAGCAGTGCGTTCTTAACTTATTACTCTTTTACATGTTCTTTTTACTGTTTAACTGACATCACATGAACGCCGAATTTACCAGACTACCTCGTTAGTTCTTCATTTAGTTGATAGGTACGCTTTGAAGATGTATATCGTCACCAATAAGTATAATAACACACATTTGGTAGAGTTATGAATGGAGTTTGGTTTTGGAGCAAACCATTCAAATCAGTTGCTGCAAAATAATACCATAGACATTTTCCAACTGTATTACAGAAAACACATGCATGTGAGCTTTATTTCTGTTAAGATGTCACTGTTGTTAAATTGGTGCTACATGTGGTTGGTTTTAATTGGACTACCTTTTAAATTGAGACAGGTGCTTTTGCTTATAGACCCACCCTCTGAGCCTTCTCCCCCACTCTTAGCTGTTAGCATCATATTCACAGATTTAGCAAGAGTTTTATAATGAGCTGATACAAAATAACAATTAAATTACAACTGCTATTTGTTATTTTTATAATGTCCTTAACAAAATTATAAATTGGGATACAATATTGAAGGAGCTGCAGTTCTGCAACTTTTTTATGGTGTAATATTGGTTAATCTATTCAATTTTATAAATGGAAAGCTATTTTCCCCAGTGTCGTCTTTATCATAAGAATTTAATTACAATCAGTTTGAGACGCTATGCTCTGACCGAAGTAAATGTTTTTAGTCTTATTATTTTTACTTAATTAGGCTCATAATGAAGCATAACTTTATTAGTACACCTAGATTATTAGTACTAGTTTTTTATTTTATTTAAAAAAGCACATCTTGTCCAGTATTTTCATGCATTTGTGATGCATTAAAACACTCAAAATATTTTTTTAAATGTGTCAAACAGGTTGTGAAATAAAGTGGTGTGAACTGTATACACACAGCAACATGGATAGAAGTGGATGTAAAAACCTTCTTTGGGCTGTCATGTGCTAACTTGTGATTTGTCAACATGTTTGAGGCAATCAACACGAAGTTCTTCCTGTTTCCTTCTCACTTTATGTGGTGATGTTTTCAACCACATATCCTTCTACATATTAACCACAATTATCAAATAAAACTCAGGTTATTGGGGAATTGTGTATGTAGATGTAAATGTAGAAGAAAGGGGGGCTTGAATCAGAATTTATATGCATAAAGGTTTATGTTTAAAACTGTCATACAGATATTAAAACCAAAAAATCACATAATATTAAATAATCTCATTAAGACATCTTCTGGTAAAACTGTAGCAGGAAAATATAAACACATGGAATATAGCAAAAATAAACAATATGTTTGTGTAAATGTGCATGGCATTCATATTATAAGGTCTACAAATGGAAAACAAAAACTACAGTCAAAGGATCAATTTTCATTGTTCAGACTCTAAGTACTAAAGCTTGTACGTGGTTGGTTGAAGAAATGAGGCTACGCTGGGCGGGGGGGGGGAGACAGATGACGAGCCATATGGAAGAACCCAGGAGGAACGCTGCTCGTGTTGGAAAAATATTCATTTCAGCGTCTGATTGTCCCTGTGTGAAGGTGAGAATCATCAATAATTCAGGAGGCTTGTGCAGAATTTCACATTACACCAAAGAGGAAGGGAGCACTTTAATGTCTGTTACCTCAGAAATGTTTTAGGGGGCAGCCTACCAATTGTTTCTGGTTGCCTCAGCTAGTGAAATGTATCCAGTGAAGATGTTAAATGCAAATGAGACTCAAATACAACCCTCAGTTGGTGGACATCACAATGCGAACAACCAACCACAGAAACACAAGTCAATTATGTTTTTAGACAAACATTTGTTCAATTTAAAACTAGTTAATGCTTGTTTTTTCTCACTTATAACTCACATCGGCTGGATATTATGAACACATCATTAAGGGTTAAACTGGGTTTTAGTGTTTTTTTGATCTCCACTCAATCACTCCATCCAACCCTCATCAACAAAATGGAGTAAAGTCTGAAATGCTGACTGATAATAGAAAAAATATGGGTTTACTTTGACCTAGAAAACCAGAGGAGTGAGACAAAAGGAAAGTTTCGGGTAAATGTGGCGATATGCTCCAAAAGATGGGCCTAAATGGATCTGTTTGTAACGGTTTACACATTTTATACCTTTTTGAAACAGACATAAATAAACCTAAAAGCACTTGAGTGGATGAATTTATTAAATGGCATATTGTATTGCTAAGGCTAATGGCTCCCTCAACCACAATGTCTTGATTTCTATTTGTTAAATACACAAGATACAACATGTAACTAAAACAGCTTTTAGTTTTGATGAAGCTAATGTTAAGCTAGCCATAGTCTTCTGCCTCCAGTGTTTGTGCTGAGCTAGCGTACCTAGCTTAGCCTCTCTACTGAATGCAGAGATTGAATTGAAATCAATCTTCTCATAGACTAAGTAAGCACACAAATAAGTATTGTGTCCTATTATTTAATAAACACAAAGACCTAGATATAGACTATGTGGCCAAAAGTATGTGGACACTCATATCCACCTTTTTGGACTTTTGGTAAGGGGCTGTTCTCATAGTTTTATCTTGGCTCCTTCGTTCCAATTAAGAGAAATCTTAATGCTACAGCATACAATCATATTTTAGACAGTGTGTTTCCAACTTTCCTCTTTCAACATGACAATTCAACCGTGCACAAAGTCATGTTTGTAAAGACGTGGTTTTCCCAGTTTGGTGTGGAGGACCTTGAGTTTCCTGCACAGCCTTGACTTTGAGCCCATCCAACACCTTTGAGATGAACTGGAGAGCCAGATGCATGTGGAACAACCTCACTGATGCCCTTGTGGCTGAATGGGAGAAAACCCCTGCAGCCAGGTTCCAAAATCTGGTGTAAGCCAGAAACCAGAGGAGTGAAGGCTGTTAAATCAGCAGATTAAGTCACATGGTTTTGGAATGAGCTGTTCAGCAATTACACATGTTTAGGGATCCACATTCTTTTGCTCATGTTACATGTTTTTTAGATGTTTGTAGGTCTAACCTATTTGTTGCTGTGTAGAATATGTTGTTTCTTGAAACCATTTAGATGAAAACGTCGCATTAATGACGGTTTAGTTCAGAGTCAGATGGACTGGGCCCTGTTTCACTTGGTTTGTTTGGTGAGGCAGTTGCTCTCACGCTTTCTTTCCTCCCTCCATTCCCAAAAGAGGATGAAAAGCAGAGGGAGGACAGAGCTGGAAGCTGGAGCTGAGGATGTAAAAACCTGGCTTCATCTGACTCCCTCTCTTTCAGAGGACCACCCCCTCCCCTTCTCCTCTCTCCCTCTGACTGCACCCAACTTCTCTCCCTCCATCCTTCCATTCAGCTACTGTATCCACCTCCTGACTGCACCCAGCACACACAAAACCTGATTTTTGAGGGTTTAGGATGTTGCTTGGCTCCAGTACTCTTCTGGGTTTGGACTATTTGTGGTTGAAGAGTTCCTCTTGAGGAAAAAAAAACAATCTGGTTTTTTTTTCAATTCAGCTTTAGAGGAAGTAGGGTCCGACCTCCGCATCTCCCGCAGCATCCCTCTGCTTCCTCGCATCCTCAGCATCCCTGCATGGACCTCCAGAGGAGAGCACCGCGGACCGAGCGGCGCACGCAGATCAAGCCGGTTTAAAGCGTTCTATCAGCGGACAAACAGAACCTCCTGCATCGGCCCAATCCTCAGTAGCCTAAATGTCCGCTGATGGTAAAAAAAAAGAAAAGAAAGCTGCGCCATTTAGGTTATCCTGCACCCTGCCGCTGAAAGGTATTGTTGTTGTTCGTTTTTTTTCCACACGTATGTACAACGTTTATTCATTTTAACCCAAGAATAGTTTTAGGCCTTGTGGTTTTTAAACCTCCATCAGCTCCTTTACCCTTTCATCTGCGCTAAATCTGCTCCTGCATAAGCCGCAGTGTGCTGTCGTCCTCTGCGGAACTTCTTATTTCTGTCTCTTTCTGAAATATGAGCGCCCAGGATACACACCCAAACCCCAGTACAAATACTACATACAATGCATCTGTAATATTTTACTCTAATAGTCCAGTGTATAGCAGTTATGATGTTCTAATTATATAAAACACAACAACCTTATTATTTAGGCTATTATATAATTTACTATGATGTCATGTAATGGGCCCACAGAACTATCCATTATGTTATAATTTGAGTCATTTAATATATATTCTGTGTAGGTGTATGTGCTCGACTATTGTAGACATTTTTAATATAGGCTCTAACACACACGCCCGACCCCCACAAAGGCAGCCCCCCCATCCCCTCCCCTCTGTATTTTAGCCTACATGCGTTATCTGGGTCATTAGCATTTCAGAGGTTAATGAGGCTGCAGATGGGTCCATCTCCTCTCCTCTGCCGGAGAGCCGTTGAGCAGCACAGACGCTGCTGCTCCATCTGCAGAAACCGAGTTAAAGGTAAAAGAAAGAAGAAGAAAAAAGATGCTACATAACATGATGTTTCTGGAGCTGACAGGATTGTGTAGCTACTCATGTGGGATGAGGAGTAAAATCGCAGCAGCAGCAGCTTCCTCCCCTGCAGCTGTGTCATTAATGCAGTGGTGTATAAGAACGTGCATTATGGCTGCTGCTGCTGGATAATGGAGGATAATGCTTTAATGGTCCGCAGTGCTGCTTAAAGGACCATACCGGTGTCTTAAAAACTGCATATCCTTACATCACTTTGAACCATTCTTCTCTTCATGCTGCATTATTTCAGATAAAAAAAAAAAAATGTTTTCCAATCTTCCTGGAAGCCATTATTGATTTAATTTCACTCTGGTATGAAAATCAGTTTGCAGAGACTTTGATTCAGCCAGGAAACCCATCTCAGTGAACATCATGTCTGCTTTTACTGTAGCTGAAATTCAATTATCGTTGATATGATATGCAGTTAGAAGTGTTGGATATGCTATCTCAAGCAGGAGGGTCCCAAAATAAATCTGAAGGCAGGGGATGATGATGTATTTCTGACACACAAAATAATATTCAGGTCTCTGGAAATCCTTAAAATGCACAAACTACGAAGAGAAAGACCACAGTTTGGTTGAATCGCTCACAAGTCATGGCCACTCCAAGTAAGAATGACATTATTTTATTTTAAGGGTTTAAAAAGTAAAAAAAAAGGTTGAGAACCACGGCCTTAAGTCTCTGCAAATTGATTTTAATACCAAAGATAGAAAGATAGTCAGGGCCAAACCATGCAAAATGCTGGTATTGTCCTTTTACAGTAAGTCACAGTATTTGGATGACATAGTGGAATATTTAGTCAGAATTGTTATTAATCCTTAAATAATGAATATAGTCAATATAGCCAGAAGATATATAGTATGATCAATTACCTTTTGGCTAGAAGCTGTCCCAGCATGTAGCCTATATTGTGTGGAGGTCAGCAGGACATCCTTGACAGTTTATCACAAGGCCGACATGGATGCACACACACACACACACACACACACACTCATACCTATGGACCGCTATAGCACCTTAAACTCTCCTGAACTGCTTGTCTGTCTTTGGGCACTGCAGAAAAAACCCCAAACCATGTTGTTGTGATGTGACAGTGCTGAGCCACTATTCTGCCTTAATACATAATGTACTATAAGTAATTGCACTCAGTTTAATCACATTATAGAGTGTAATCAGCTTTGATGTCATCATAAAAGTCAGTGTAATGCCTTGGTATAGTCAGAATACAAGATGTACATATTTTGTATAATTAGTATGTTCTGTGTGCATTTTATCAGTCAGTATAGTCAACATTCATACATTAGTATAACCAGTAGTCAATATATTTGGCTCAAATTGTGACAATACAATATATATTGAGTGTAATACATAAAGTCAGTAATCACAGGCTGTACGGCCCACTGGCGTCATAAGAGATTTCCAAACTCAGTATAGTGACATTTGTTTATTATGTTCTTTATAAAAATGCCTTTACTAGGTTTGAAACATTACTTATTTTTTTATATAATCGTATCTTATATAAACGTCCCTCGATGCTCCCAAAAAAAAGCCTTATTGAAATTCTCATGACAACAACAACTTGATAAAAAGTCATCATTTCTGGAGTCATGTGAAGGTTGAGAAAACTGTTCTAAAAGGAAACAGTGAGGGATAAAGTGAAACTGGCTTGGACAAAGCGCAGTGAAGCTGAACACAGAGATGCAAAGGAATAAAGTAGGATTTGAACGGCGCTGGGGGGGGTGGGGGTGGAATGGGACTGAGTGGAATTGGTTGAAGGCGAAAACAAGAAATGAGAGCAGAGAGAAGAAAATGTACAAAAACTGAACCGAACTGGACAAAGTTTGGGTCGCCTCTCCTCGTGTTCACAGCGGACCTTGATTTAAATGTCCATACAATTAAGGCACGCGGTGAATGCCAAGAGAGTGGCCGGAAATCAACACTGAGCTCACTGAACAGGTGACGTAAGACTGCCCCTAGTGGCCTAATTGAAGATCCACAATTGTCAGCTAAAAATGACTCTGTGTCATTTCTAAATCACCAACATGGCTTTCTTTAATAAAGATGTTTGCTGTTTAATATCTGGGAAGTATAATGGCTGAAAACTGAAGAGCTCGGTGCAGTACCATTAACAACCACTACATGGTGCTCCAAAAAACTTCTCTCTTAAAACACACAGGCCCTGGTGAATTTTGTTATATAAGGAATGTGGGTCTTGACAGTAAATGTAACT
Source organism: Maccullochella peelii (assembly GCA_002120245.1). Taxonomy (NCBI): domain Eukaryota; kingdom Metazoa; phylum Chordata; class Actinopteri; order Centrarchiformes; family Percichthyidae; genus Maccullochella; species Maccullochella peelii. The sequence goes on from LKNJ01000550.1 coordinate 88,632, forward strand.
TTTTTTTACATGCGTTTTTTTGAGAATTATAGTAGAAGATATTAATGCTTATAAAGATATTTTTGGGGGGAGCATTTGCTTGATTGACAGGCGGCTCGTCCTATCAGAGTGAGCTGTGGTGTTTTTTCCACTTGGTTCGTCAAGCCCTTTTGATAAAATTTGGGGTTTCTTCGTCCGGTAAAGTTCAAAGATCGCGTAAAAAGCAGAAAACCAAACTCCAGGCTTCCTCATCACTGAAACTGTGTTCATGTTTTTCTGCAGATAAGTCCAATCACAAGATGTAGACAGACACTGTAGAGTTTAACCCCAAAGGGAAACTGCAGACATTTCAGTAGAAACAGTAGGCCTACGCTGCTCCCTTGGCTATAAATAGATAATTTCCCATAGTTTAGCACTAGTAATATCTCATACTTCCACGAATGTAGGACAAAAACATTATGTTCTATTTGTTTGTGATGTGAAGTTCATCTACAGTGATCCCTAAAGTTTTCTTTTTTAAAAGTCCAAAATTGGTAAAAGAACCAAAACAAAAACACAGTCTAAAAAGTATCTCTCACTCTGTAACAGCATAAAATGATAAAATGTTGCTTCAGTCACGCTGCTTTCACCCCTCCACTCCATCACTGTTAATGTTTCTGTTCTGCTGCGTCTCACCTTCATCACCCTGATGGTGGATCAGCCTCCTAAATCATAAGAAATCCAGACTCACCAGAACTGAAAGTTAAATTAAAAGTAACAATGGAACACAGCAAAAGGGTTTGAGCACAGCTAGAGCTTTCCAGGTAATATAAACATACTCACCAATAATCCAATCACATAAATATAATGTTCCAAATGACATATGGACAACGAATAGTGGATTTATTGAGTAAATAACACCAAAAAAATCAACATGTGAAATCTACAACAACAACGAGAATATATAGTAACAGCCTGAGTAAAGACAATCTGGCAAATATTAAAATGAATAGCTTCTTCTTCTTCTTCTTGTATTTTTGGCCTGCATGGGTCCACATTGGCCTGCTTTGCTTCGGCACTACGAGATGATGATGATGATGATGATGATGATGATGATGATGATGATGTGCCCAACTGTAAATTCACACAAGACTGAATCATTATGGTTTTGAAATGCAGAGAGAGCCAACGGATACTCTCAGTGAGAATAAAAGAGTAGAAATACTTGCGATACAGTGGGAATATTTCTGAACTTCTTGAATCCTTCGAGTAAAATTGCATCGTTTGTGGAATTTAAAGTCAAAAATTGACCTCTCAGATTATGCATATCACTTTCTTCCTAATAAAAGAACTGTATTTAAAGCAGAATTTCCGTCTCAACATGTGTGCAGGTGTGATGTGAATGTGAATATAAAACGCTCATTTTACGGGCTGATTACAGTGAACCGTCTATTCCAGGCTGAACAGTGTAGGAAGGTGAGTGCATTCAGTTTCAGGAGACATGCAGCAGAGCAGAGCAGCAAATCTCCTGAGTTATCACTTACTAATGCATTTTCACCAAACACACCGGCTTTTGTATTATTGATTGCGGCTGTACAGTACCTCTGCTGGGAAAGAAGGCGTATATATACTGTATTATATTGTGTGCTATAATGTATGCACAGCAGAAACAGGACAGTACAACCACATCGAGGGAATTTAAAAGGCAGGACTTCATGTTAGAAATTTAGTGTTTAAACTCCCAAAAAGTTGTTTTGTGAGTTTTATAAATAAGGTATTATTGTCTGTTTTTATGTGTGGCTCAGATGGAAGGGAGGTAACATTAAACTGACTCAAGTAAGATGAAGAAAACAGTCTGTTGTTTTTTTTGTAGCTCATTGAAACAACTGTAAAATGTCTTGACTTTGAAACATTTAGCAGTAAATTCCCATGAAGCAGTGGGAACATTTAGTGTGTTAAGTGTCACTTTTGTAAAGCATATTCTTATAAGATGTCGGACCTGACAGCTGAAAATATTACACAGTTGATAAATGTACAAGATTTGCAGAAAAGGCAATATAATCTACTAATTTTATCCTTTAAAGTCAATTTTAGATCATGATAACATGTCCACATTTTATTTAATTAAATACAAGTAACCAATGTGCTGTATTTCCCCCCCCCCATTTTTGTACTTCTGTATTATATGTATTGATTATGGAGGAAAACGAGAATGATCGGATGGGAAATAATATGGGACCTACGTTGTGAATTGATAATGTATTTATGTATATTTTCTTTATGTGTCCTTATAAGAACAATGAAATAAAGAAATCAGTCAAATGATTTACGTTGCTTTTTGTCGTTCCTCTTCTTGTTTTACAGATTGCTTCATTCATTGATAACCGTGAATATTGTTCACATATTAACTTTAAGGTTAGAGAAAGATTGTAATCATTGTTAAATATTGATTAAAGGGCAAAGGTGACTCTTGGTAGGAGAGTAAATATATATAACCTCTCTGGGTTATATGGGAACCTTTTGTTATTATTAATATTCATATTGCTATGGACACTTATTTGTATTTTACTTTTAGTTATGTTACAGTTAGTTATGTTACTTATTGTGTCGTGCACATCGACTTTAAGACACAGTGGTGAAACATTTACATGACAAGAACATAACTTCTTTCATATACAGTGCACATATACATACATACAATGCAAACAAATAAAATCTGCCACAAAAAGCCACAAAACAAAACTCAACTTTTTTATAATCATCCATCCAGAAGAACTTATGAGAAGGACATAAACCGTCTTCCATGTCACATTACAGACAAAGTCGTTTCTCTTCAGGGAGACTATTAAATCCGCCTGTTTCGACATCTAATGGTGTTGTACCTGAATGTCCAGAACTGTGTTCATAATTTACCTTTAGCATCAACAGACCAGTTTTCCTTACACACCGGGAACGCACTGAGCACCATGAAGATCACATCCTAATCCCTGATGCTGGACTAAACTCCACCGATTTAGCACCGCACTCCTATAACTTCATCTGACTCGTGATTGATCGAAGCAGCAGAACCAGAGATATCACCCTTTTTAAAAAAATTTTTATTCCACTTCCTTGTCAAAAACTGGCGCCTACATTAACCACAATGCAACTTGGCCACCAACAACTCAGTCAGAGATTCAGCTTTGAGCTGCTAGCCACACCCTGCTGCTCCACACCCCCAGATTTGTGTCATTTTCAAACTTATAGGCAGTTTTCAGATTTCACACAGCTCCCTCTGGAGCCACAAAACTTTTCTTTTTCACATATGCAGTAATACTGTGTATTGTGCAGCATATGTGTAAAATCAGGTGAGTTCCTGTTTAAAACAGCAGTTTTGAGCTTAATGGATTTAGAGTTTCTGACTTGCAAATGGATCCAGCATCAGTCTGGCAGGATGAGTCAGACTGCCCCTCAGGAAAATTGTCAATATCCATCTAAACTGTTACGCTAACACAGTGGAATGAAACACACCCCAGGTTTATTGCAGCTGAGCACTGAGAGGAATCCAACTGAGAGAGCTCCACCCTTTTTCACCTGAGTTATTATTCTTCCACTGAGAGGAGACTTAAGATTCACGATCAAACAAAACACACAACCTTCACAGAGGGAGGGGAAACTGGGAAACACAGGAGGGGGAACTGGGATATTAACATGTCGTCCTGCCACTGATTTCGACCTGTGAACGTGAGTTTTCAGAGAACCACAACTCAAACTGTAAACAAGTTTATACGAAAGGTACGAAGTGTGCAGCTATCGCGTTTCAACATTGTGCCTGGTGTGTTTTCTGCTTCGCTCAGAGAGAAAATGGCCTCTGGATCAGAGAAGAATCTCTGCTGTCCTGTCTGCCATGACATCTTTAAAGATCCTGTCCTCCTGACATGTAGCCACAGCTTGTGCAAAGCTTGTCTGAAGAGATGGTGGAGAAAGAAACAAACACTTAAGTGTCCTGTTTGTAGGAGTACATCTGGAAGGAAACACCCGCCTTGTAACCTGGCATTAAAGAACCTGTGTGAGGCCTTCCTTCTGGAGAGAGATCAGAGAGCTGCAGAAGGGTCTGAGGCTCTCTGCAGTCTGCACTCTGAGAAACTCAAACTCTTCTGTCTGGACCATCAGCAGCCAGTGTGTCTCGTCTGCAGAGATTCAGAAAAACACAGCAACCACAGATTCAGACCCATCGATGAGGCTGCACGGGTTCACAAAGAGGAGCTCCAGAAATCCCTGACGCCTTTGAAGGAGAAACTGAAGCTCTTTGAACAAGCTAAAGGAAACTGATCAAACAGCAGAACACATTAAAGTCCAGGACCGACACACAAAGAGGCAGATTAGGGAGCATTTTAAGAAGCTTCGTGAGTTACTAGAAGAGGAAGAGACCTGGCCAGGATCGCTGCTCTGAGGGATGAGGCAAAGCAAAAAGGTAAGGTGATGAAGGAGAAGATGGAGGCCCTGAGTAGACGGATAGCAGCTCTTTCAAACACAATCAGAGTCACAGAGGAGGAGCTGAGAGCTGAAGACGTCTCATTCCTGCAGAACTACAAGGCTGCAGTGGAACGAGTCCAGCAGTGCCCCCTGCCGGACGATCCTCAGCCGCCGCTCTCAGGAGCTCTGATAGACGAGGCCAAACACCTGGGCAACCTGACCTTCAGCATCTGGAACAAGATGAAAGACGTGGTCCCCCACTCTCCTGTGATTCAGGATTCTGGATCCAAACAGTGCTCATCCAGGACTCATCCTGTCAGAAGATCTGACCAGACGAGGAGAGAGACCTGCTTTGTCCTGGGCTCTGAGGACTTTAACTTTAACTGGAAACACAGCTTTTAGTTCAGTGATACAGATTACTAAACTGAGGGAATGAAACAAGTATCAGTGCACAGATTCGTCCTTTTAGAAAACTATTTTATGGAATCAGTTTTGTGTCAAAAAAAAAAAATCTAACAAAACTTCTTAAATATAAAACAAAAATAACAATTTAAAAAGTTTTGATTGATTTATTTTTCACACAAATCAGATTCCATACAATTTGTAATTTGAGGGAACAATTGATCAAAAATGTTTCTTCTGACACTTTCTGGCCTCCATATGCAGAAAATAGGTTTAAAATATCACTAAAGTTTCCAAACATACTGACAACAAGGCGGTTTACCTGAGTTACCATCTGAACAAACATTACAAAATGAGCAAAACGCCACAATAAAAAGGGATTTAAAGTAGCACCTGGAAAATCCTTGAAAACTATCTTTTATTTTTACTTTATTAGACAAAATACATTCCATATCAAACACACAATAAAGGCATTACCAGAGATACTGGCTTCTGAAACACACATACACAGAGAAAACAGCTCATTTTAGATTTAAATAGTCCTTCTGTCAGTAAAGTTCCAGTCGAACCCCATTAAAGCATCATAATATCGGCCGGAGTAGAAACTATAAACTATTTCAGTTAAAATCTGACAGAAACCTTTGGCTTTTATTCAGCGATGCCATCCTGAGAGAAAGTCCTTCTGAGGAGACGATAGACAGAGAGAGGTGGGTGATACAGCAGAGCGGGGGTGGGGGAATGTGTTTCCATGGCGACGGCTCAGGATATAACTGACCAGTCGCAGAGCGAAAATAAAAAGTCAGTGGGAGGTTTGTGTGTTACTGTCATCCAGACACTGATGACGCAAAACTGTCTGAAAAAGTCTGACAATTCTATATTTTTCTTACTGTTGACAAATCTCATGAAAAGACCGAAAACCATCAATGAACTGAAAGTGTTGTGTGTGTGTGTGTGTCACAGCCTGATATATCTTCTTCCTCTGAGCCACAGAGCTCCGTTGTCGTCCAAAAACTATTAAAAACTTATCAGTGAGCCACACCGTTGCTCCTTCATCACCATGAACACACACACACACACACACACCGGAGTTTATTTTGACTCAGTACCACACACACACCCTCCTGCTGCCCCAAATACTCACTCGAGCACCAAATGTGGATTCATCCACCGCAGAAAATAGTCCCAAAGAAAAACACAATTTGATCCTGTTTGAGTAACGTTTGATAAAAACTACAGTGACCAGCTGAAATTACTGAGCCTTTTTAAAAAATGAAACCATATATTTGTGACCTGTTTTTAAAGATTTATGTCTTCAGCAGGAACCAATGGGCTTCGGGCTGAGAGCCAAAAACAGAGTTGGGAAATCAACAAGTATTAAGAGACGGACTAACACATTGTTGGTTTTGGTCTTTTCATGGGATTTGTTGACAGTAACAAAAATATACAATATTGCCAGCCTTATCCTTTAACAAGCCTTCAACCAAAAAGCACTTTAGAGTAAATATCATATTGATATTATTGGATTAGATTTATCTTATATTTAGATATTTAGATTTTCACTGCTTTTATTCAGGGTCGTAAAAGTTAACATCCAGATGCCTTCAGTGCGTTAAGTGCCTGATAGTTTTTTAGATTAAACTGTTTAAAATGTGACTGTTTTTAGCAAAGAAAATAAATATTTTCCAGAGGATTACATACCTGGAAGTGAAGGAAGGCTTTGAAACAGCATTTTGACCACTAAAACATTTACAGAAAAGATGAATGAAAAGTCGAATAAATAAATAAAGTGTGGCGAGTGAAAAACATTTTTAATAAGGGTTTGTGTTTGTGGACACTTTAAACAAAGGAGGAATGGAGAAGAGAAAGACGAAGAGGGGTATAGATGGAAGAAATGGAAGAGCGTAACAAAACGAGAGCTAGTGAAATAACGTGCGTGTGTGTGTGTGTGTGTGTGTGTGTGTGCGTGTATCAGTGGAAGGAGAATCCAGATGCCGGCAGACCGCCGCACCACTGGCTGATGAACTTGAGGACGTCCTGACACTCTGGACTGTGAGTGGTCTGCAGGGGAAGATGGACACAAACAACGACCAATCACGAGACAGATTCAGTCTACGCTGTCACTGCTGCGCGTGGAGGGTATAAACGTGTGTGTACAGTGTGTGTGTGTGTGTGTGTGTGTGTGTGAGATAATGATAATGATTAGTCGACTCTGCTGATTCACAGAAAATCACTGATGTTGAGAGAGATGATGAAACTCAGTGAAAGTAAGTGTGTCTTCCTGTGTGTGTGTGTGTAATAGTGTCATCTGAGTCTATCATGAACTAATTATGTGTGTCAGTTTAATGTGCAGAGAAGTTAATATGTGGGAAATTGTGATTCTAAATATCAACAATACTGAAATCTAAATTAAATCTAAAATGAAAGTCCATCTATGTAATCTGCTGTCTTTAAGCCTTACTGAAAAAAACACAAGATATCAGAAACAAGACATCTTGGATTCAGCTGCTCATGTTTAAGTTGTTGGAAACCTATTTATGATTTTAGTATTTGAGACACTTTACGTCACACTTTCTCTGCTTTCAGTTTGTACTTACGGTCTCTGCAGGAACTACCTGCTCTTGTGTATTATAGAAGTTGTAATGGGGTCATCAGATCTGGGTCTGTTCTCACCTTTGTGGCCATGAGGAATTTGTTCCAGTCTTCCTTGTTGGCTACTTTCCCCACAGACGAGAACTCGATCTTATTCCTCAGCACGGGGTAACCTGGAGGCAGAGTGAGGGGTCTCATGTACTGGGAAATCAACACGAGCAGCCAAGTGACAATGATGTTGTTGTTGCTGCCGGTGAATGTATATTTTATTTCATATATTTCTAATTCAAGGACAAACACCTTGAGATAAACTGTCTCGTTTTCTCGTGTGTGTGTGTGTGTGTGTGTGTGTGTGTGTGTGTGTGTGTGTGTGTGTTACCGGTGAGGACACAGGGCAGAGAGCGAAGGCCGGTGTTGGCGGCCACCAGCGAGGCTTCGTACGAGTTCCTCTCGTCTCGCGGGAGAACCTGCTCCAACCGATTGTCCATGGACACCATCAGCACCCAGTCGCGGATCTGCTCCCGCTGGACGTCCTGTCGCACACACAAACACAACATCCGGGTCTGTTTGTAGACAGCATCCTCCAGCACAAACAGCAACGCTTTTTAATTTATCAGTCACAGAGTGTCCTGTCGGGTGTTTGGTTGTGTGTTTGGCGGAAGGACGCCTTACGGTGACGCAGAGTTTGGTGGGAACTGGAACCTCGAAGGGAATGTCGGTGTCCAGGAAGTCAGAGTGGTCCAGAGCGTTCAGGGTCCCCTCGTCAACCGCCTGGAGACAGAAATCAACCAATCAGACATTAAAACAGATAAAACAGATTTCACTAACGAGACTCAAAGATCCATGATGGAAATGATCATATATTTATAACCAGCTCGTAAAATGTTTTGACTGGCTTTCCATTCCAACAGAAAGCCTAATTCAAGGTCAAACAGTCTAATGGTGGTGGGAAGGATTTCTGGCAGTTTTTGAGTGCAATGTAGATATAGACATTAACATTTCATCATGTCTAGTCCTGCAGGTGAGTTATAGTTTACTCACATCACACAGATCCAGGAAGTGATTGAGGAAGATGAAGGCCATGTTCTCCCATCCAACAGCCTGCCAGGTTTAAAGAAACAAAACATATATCAGTCAGAGGAATTGGGATGATCTTCTAGAACAAATGTATCATGACATATGCATTCAAGTTTATCCCTAAAATGTCCCATACTGTCCAATTCACTATCCTGACTGCTTTCAGAAGCAAATAAATGGACCACAAAGAGATGCAGAACATATTATTATTATTCTTATAATATTCTTCTGATGGAAGTGACGCCGTGAAGCTGACTGCTGCTTGATCGCTTCAGTTTTAATGCTCTTTCTTTTAATCGCTTTTAGTTTTTAATTTTTAATGAGTACGGAATAGCATTGTTTGCTGTCTTGTTTTATCTAGAACTTGGGAAGATGTTTAACATGGAGGGTCCGACAACAGCCGAGAGCAAGAGGGTCCAAAAATGTGAACTCTGCGACACGTTTTTAATCATCAGCGTGGAGGACTTAAAAATAAACAAACTGCAGGAGAAGCTGATTGATTTGCACATGAAACTTCGTGCAAAGACAGAGCTAAACGCTGTTTTAAAAGGAACATCGGAACTTCAGGACACTTTTAACTTTACGGTTTTAATGGGATCAGCTGCCATGGGAGCACAAAACTCGCCGCTCCTTGCTTCAACTCTCCCGATTCAAGAGCCAAGTGCGGAAACACTCATCAGTGATCACAATCTGGACTGTGTTTTTGAGACCTGGCTGGGCACAGACGCACCTGCCACACTGACTGAGGCCTGTCCACGCAGCTACACCTTTTCCTGTTCGTTCAGAGAGGGAAAGAAGGGTGGAGGGACAGCTGCAATCTACAGAGAGACACTGAAGGGCAGGGATGTGGACCTGGGCACATCTCATGCCTTTATATAATGCAACTTTTTTAAATTCTCAGCCTCGTCTCCTCGTAGTAACAAGATACAGATCTCCTAAATTATCTGTCCCCTTTTTTTAACAGAATTCTCAGAGCTACTATCTGTCATTCACACGAGCTACGATACCTGCAATTTAATTGGTGATTTTAACACACATGTTGATAATTTAAGTTTTTAGAATTATTGGAATGTTTGGCTTTTAAACAGCATGTTAACATACTGACTCACAAACATGGACACACCTTGGATTTAATCACATCATATGGTCATAACATTAATATATCTTCTGTCAGTGATCTGGCGCTGTCTGACCACTATTGCGTGTTTTTTAACAGTTTTGATTATTCTCTGCCAAGTACCACTGAACGTGCATGAAGTAGCCACAACTCTCGCATCACATATCGCAACCTGCAAAGATAAAGCTGTGAAGACTTAGTAAATGAGTTTAACCATAAAATGAAAACAGTGCTTGATGTAGACGCTCCAATTAAAACCAGGAAAATAACTAGGAAAAAGGTTGCCCCATGGAAAAACAGTCAAACATTATTTTAAATTTTGTTAACATTTTACTATTTTATTATTATATATTTATTTTGTGTAGTATTTCATGATTTTATTTTTATTGCTTGTATTATTCTTTTAATGCTTTTTTTTTTTGGTTGTCTTGGTGTTCATTAGTCCATTTTTAACATCCCATGTTTTGTCAATTGCTTGTAAAGCACTTTGAATTGCATTTGATTTGTTTGAAATGTGCTATATAAATACATTTTGAGTGATTGATTGATTCTATTCTTTTAAAACTAAATGTCAATGTAAAAATTGAATCCTGGGTTTGCCTCCAGTCGTGGGAGTCCTGGAATATATCAGGACATTTTGAGACGTACTTCAGACGAGGAAAGTCAGGGATTTTTTTTAAAGGGAATTTGCAAAATATCTAGGAATTTTACCCATCGGTCCATTTACAGGAATACAGCAGAATTAATTTTCTAATTCTAATCACCAACGGGATGGTGCTTTTCAATTTAGAACCTAAGGCAGAGAGTGAAAAAACATACCAGCAATGAGAAACCAGGTAGGAAGAACATGTTTAGGCCATGAACGACACTAAAACTGAAGTACGAAAGGAGCATTTTGTACCAGTTAATGAGTACAGACACTCAAATCTGATCTAAAGTGGAAGAAGAACTACTGAGTCTTCCTCTCTCATTGGTGGACCCACCCTGCAGGCCAGGCCGGCCTCGTAGAAAGCCTTGTCTGCAGGAATGAGCTCAGTGTGACGCAGCAGAGACACCGACAGCTTGGCTGCAGCACCAATCTGAAAATACACAGAAGAAGAAGCTTTGATTTTAAAATTACAATACAACAATGGAACAATACAACATATTGGCATTTCCTGTTGTTTTTTCTTTTGGCATATTGATTATTTTATGAGTCATTCTTAGACAAAGACTGCATATGTTATACAGGGTTCGTACAGCTTTTTAAGAGTAAAATTCAAGCACTTTTAAGGTACCTAAACCAAAAAAATGTACAGACTCTCGAAGCCTTTATCATCACATCTAAATTGTTCCTATAAATTCCAGGAGGCAACAAACAAATATGACGACGGGATCGTTTCATTTCAAATATTAGAAGATTTTTGGTTTACATGAGTGATTGTCATGAAATGAAACGCCAGATTATGTTGAAAATCGGGCATTTTTCAAGGAGTATATTTGAATTCAAGCACATTCCTAACCTTGAAAACATAACGGCTAAAATTAAACATTTTCCAAACTTTCAAGACTTTGTACGAACCCTGGTTATAAATATGTACCAATCAGTTTCGACCTAGTGGTGAGATGCATCGTTCCCCCCCCCCCCAGGATGTGCACAAAGAAACAAATCAAACAAACAAACTAATTCAAAGAAGGAAAACAATTTGAGTGATCATGGAACTGAAATATTCTCTATCTGGGCAGGTAAGAGGTTAAAAGATCCTCTCTGTGTGTTTCCTGTACCAGCTGCTCGACTCCTTTGGCAGCGGATCGCGTGGCGTAGTAGTGAGCGATCAGCAGTAACTGTTCAAAGTCTTCATGAGCTGGACAGTTGGCCTCGGCTGACTTGGACATGTTCTCACACTGAAATTACACACACACACACACACACACACAACACAGGCGTCAAAAGTGGAATTACATGAGAATAGTAATAAATTCAATGTTTTAAAAAAACTACAGGAGTGAATTCATTTTGCTTCACGCTCTACATCAGATGGTGCTTTTCAGCTTAGATGGGGATTTAACACAGTTTCTTTGGAGCACGTTGTGATTTACCAGCTGCAGCAGGAAATTGCGGAGGTTGGCCCACATTCGGTAAGACTCTGGTCTGTCGGTGTCAGGAAGGTTGATCAGGTCCAGGAACAGGCGCTTGTAGATGTTAAAGTTCTGAGAGTAAAAACAAAAAAAAGAAAGGTGACATTTATCAGTTTGACCTTCCACAGATGCTTTGTGCTGATATCATACAATAAATATACAGAAAACAGGTCAGTAAACAGGAGATGTCGGACACTTTATGGTGTGATTGTAGCTTAAAGGTAAAGTTTAAAAAGGCAGATTTGCTTCTGAAAACACAGCAATTTGGCTAGACTTTGGCGAGCCATATGTTGTATGTCAGAGTGCTTGTGGAGTAGCAGCTTCAGAAGAGCGAACATTTTGGTTTGTGACTTTGTTATTCTAATTTCCCAAAGCAACATATGTCAATGTCTGGTGAAGATTATGTGGATTTTTGTGGAAATCTGTCTTTGGTAAAAATCAACACAGCTGGCATTAATTTTACCATTCAACAAGGTCTGACACTGAATGGGTTGAATGAGTAACTTCAGCAGTATAAGTTTGACAAGCGAATGTCCAGTCTCACAGAGTGTTTGTCCAAACTATTTCAACTTTAATGGCCATAAGTGGTAGTGATGGGAACTCCTTCTCTTTTCAGTGAGCCAGATCATTTGGCTCAGCTCAGCAATAAGAGCCGGCTCTTTCGGCTCCCAAACGGCTCTTCATTTATTATTTAATTATTAAATATGTATATATTTTTTTTGTAGTTTTGAGCTATGATTGGTATGTGTGCACATGAATCACTAAAAATGTAATTATACTAAACCTTATAATTTCCAGAATACCATCATTTTACTTTATGTTTGGTATAAAAACCTTAAATAACGTTAAAGCATCAAACACTATTACATATGTATAAAGTGACTTCCTGGTCACTGCCTAAGTTACTTTCTTATTTGTTGCAAGAAATAAATATGCAAGATAAAAAGTGGGATATGTAAAGAATAACTGTCCTAGTTGTATGACAAAAATAACACACTACTAATGAAATAGTATTGTCAATAAACAATTACACAACTCTGTACAGACACATATATTTCAATTTAATTTGTATGATATAATATGAAACAAAAAATGTTTCTGCTCTGTTCAAAAATGTTGAATTTTGTCGTCATGCATTTATGTTTCTGCATTTAAATGTGCGCTCCGACAAAGCCATACACATGCAAAAGTCATGCGTGGAAACGTTTCTGGATTGTATTTAACAAATACTTTATAGGATAATCCTGTTATTCTGTCTTGTATTCATTAAAAAAAACAAAGAAAGGAAAAAAGAAATCATCTCTCAGACGGGAGCCGGCTCATAGCGGCATTTAGGAAGGTAGGCTGGCATGTACTGAGGCATATGTTTGGGAGAAACCCTAAAGCAAAAGTGTTTCCAGAATCTTTCTGAGTGCAGGCGTTAAGAAACTCACGCTGACCTGGCAGCAAAACAGGAAGTATGAGAAAGACATACCTAATAAGGAGCGTGAAAGAGAATAAATGTAATGGAAGCACTTTTCCATGAATAAGGAGTTAAAAGTATACGGTACCTGAGGGTTGGGTGGCGCTCCGTGCTGTATGTAGAGCTGCAGAGCCTTCAGAGCCTCTTCCTCCTTGATGAGGTGTGTAGCGTACAGAGCGACGTACTTATGGAGGATCTTAAAGTTCTGGTGAAACACAACAGGGACAATGAGGAGCGCTGATGTCTAGACTGCTTTTATGACCAGAACCACAGACTACATGATATTAACTGTGTTAAAAGTGTAACAGAAATTCAGTATGTTAACGGTTTAAAACCTTTTTTATCCAAGGAAAACTTTACATACATGCAGTTTTACTTGTACTTACGTGTTTATTTGCTCCATACACGTGTTCCTGAGTGCTTTGGATATTTTTTTAACTGAATGCCTTGTCCCTAATCTAAACTTCACATTTAACCTTTTATCAACTAAAGCAAAGGCTGGTTGTGTATTCAGTACCTGTTTAGATGCTGTATCCAGACATTTCTCCCACTGGCCTCTCTCTGCATACATGTCCAGAGCTGCCACCACATCCACACCCACCAGCTACGACACACACAGCCCAAAAAACCCCCAAAAAAACTGCTTTTCAGTTTCATAAACGACAACATGAAACTTGAAATTGGACCATTTCAAGTATATAAGTTATGTTTTCTATCTTGCATTGTTCATTTTCATAAAAGGACATTTGCAAAGAACAACGGAAACTTTGCAACTTTGACTTGAACAAGCAGAAATCCAGAAATCATGTATGTGTGAATTTTACTACAGGGATGAAATTGGTGAAAGATGCATTTTTCTGTTTCTTTTAGACATACAGTGGAAACCACTTATAGAGATCATGGTTACAGTGATAAACCGCTTATATGGATCAGAATCATTCCTACACAACTAACTTATAGTAATCAAGTAGTCTCCTTACAGTGTTCATTTTGGGTCTTTTCAAACATAACAACATATGGAAAAAAATGTGTAACTATGGTAATTCTATTTTTTTTAAAAACTTTACTCCCATGATACTTTGCCTGCAGGTAACCCGTCTGCTTCCGGCTGGCTACCTGAGGCAAGTACTGCGTGCACATTGACATCATGACGGGTAAAAGAAAGCCATTGTCTCTCAAAATAAACGGTAGTCTCCTCTAAGCTCATGAGAAACTGCCAAAAACGAGCCAACGAGACGCAGCAGCAAAACCTGGTGCTCCTCTGGCTACAGGAAGTACTAAGCCAAATACAGTCATTTAATTTGTACAGTCATTTGAAAAGCGTTTGAAACAGCTGTGCGTATTTTGAAACGGTCAATAAAACTCCATAAATAGCGAAGCTGACCGTTTCATTACTTTATATTCATGTAACAAATAAATACAAATGTCAATTAGATGGCAATCTGCATGAGCAATAAAGAAAAAGAAAAAAATTGGTTCTAATAATCATCCTCATCTTATAGTGATGAATTTGATCCGGACGGACGTGATCACTATAAGAGTTTCCTCTGTACTTCAGATTCATTTCCTGTGCAATTTGTTGATTTCCCACCAGTGATTCTTCCAGACCAAAGGATTTGAGTGAGTAAAGGATGCCTCATATTTTGCTGATAGTGGATTTTGTCCCAGTCAGGCGCAAACTTACAGTATTAGATTGATAATCTGGCAATATTTCCTCAAGAGAATGGCACATGTTAGATCCAGTATGTAACAGTATGAGTGTGTAACTGTACGTACAGAGTCAGCTTTTCCCTGGTTCTTAAGGTGCTCTTTGTATTTCTGGTCCACGTAGTCCTCGTACCTGCCAGAGATCAGAGTAATGAGACATAGGGCAAAGACATTAAAAGATACCTCCAATTATTCTGAACTGGAGAAAATTCCCTGCATTTTTATGAGGTTATATGTATATTTAAATAAGGCGGTATCACGTTGAAAATACCCAGCATTTCTCTTTTCTTCAAGAAAAGTGAAAAGCTTTAAAAGTGACTTTGAATTCAGTGTCAATCTTTGACTTTGCCTATAATAATAACGAAGGTATATTCAAGTGTGTGTGTATGTGAATGTGTCAGCGTCTTTAAACCTCGGATCCAGCTCCTTGGCGACCCTCTTGGCTTTGTTCCACTCCTCACCCTCAATAAAGACGTCAATTGCCTCTTTGATGAGGTCCATGTTTAGGTAGAGCTCAGCAGCCTGAAACATGAGAGGAGAACACAACAGGAGAAATACTTGTATAATGCCAATTTGTACTTGTACTGACTAATACATGAACGGGTAAAAACAAGGCCACTTTGTGCCAAGATATGGTGTGTGTGTGTTTGTGTGTGTTCACCCACAGCATTGTACTTCCTGAGCTGCGTGAGTCGTGGGCCGACCACCTGGATCACCTCCACCGCTCGATCTCCACTGAGGAACTTGATGGACAACTCTGCTGCCTGGAAACACAAAGACAAAAACACAGAAACAAGCCTTTGTCAAGCAGAGTAGGAGATGTTTTGTCTCTGCCGTTTCCACAAACCGGTATGAAGATTACAAGTATTTCAAAAGCATCATTTCCAAACGCAGAATGGCGTAAAATTATTCATTTTAAACCAAAATATTATTGTGTTATTAGATGTCAAGATCACTATAATGTGAATATGAATATAATAAAATGTAACATGTGCCTCACCTATCATCTCAAGAAAGTAACACATTAACACTATAACAACTGTCAATATGTAACAACAAACAAACAAAAGCATTTCTAATTCGGATTCTGAAGCCATTATTTTGTCAGCATGAGTCTTAAAAAGAAAAGTTTTTACAGTACCTTGGTAACTTTTTTTAAATGACAAAAAGTTCTTTCTGCAACTAACGATTGTTTTCATTAACGATTAATCTTTCATTATCCTTTTTGGTTTAATCAATTTCTTATTTTGTCTGAAATAGTGAAAAAAACCCCATCACAAATGTCTTGTTTCGTCCAATCAACCGTCCAAAAGCCAAACCATTTAAATTTAAAATAATAAAAAAAACAGAGAAAAGCAGCAAATGTTCACATTTGAGGAGCTGGAACTGCTGAATGTTTGTCATTTCTGTTGGATTAAACAACTGAAACAATTATTTTATTATCAAAAATGTTGGGGATTATTTTCCTGTTAATCGTGCCAATCGTGTAATCGACGTCGTTTCAGCTTTAATTCTTAATATCTATCTCAAAGTTTAAATCAATGTTAGTTTTATTGGTTAATACTACACTACTTGCTACTGTAGCTGTTTAGGTAACTCTGGAGAGGAGCAGAGGTTAAGTGATCACCGCTGATCAACAGACTTTTTCTTAAAAAAACAAACAAGTAATTGGAATCAAATCCAATGTGCGTATTCGGGCTTTCTACAGGAAGCCACATATTGATTTCATTGACCCTGTGACCTTTCCTGGAACACCACCAGGAGACCAAACGTTCAATTGTCAAATGAAAATATGCTATCTGTTAATCCTCCCTCAGGATGTGCACAAAGAAACAAATTCAAAGAAGGAAAACAATTTGCGTGATCATGGAACTGAAGTATTCTCTATCTGGGCAGGTAAGAGGTAAAAAGATCCTCTCTGACTGTTTCTGTGTTAACTCCCAAAAGGAAAAAAAGAAAACCTATTGATCTCTGAGACCCCGTGACCTTTCCTTTAGCAGCGCCATTGGACCAACCAATCCAATTTCAAATGATCTGATCTCCCTAGCACTTCAATCAATAACACACAATATTTGCTGTGCGACCCCGAATAGGAAATCTATTGCTGCTGTTGGTGACACTGTGACCTTTCCCCCTTCCTCCGCCATCATTATAAATCTATTCTATCATCCATCCACTACAATGTTGAGTGTGAAAGCAGCTAATTGGTGAAACTTTATGTTTCTGTTGTCGACACGTTTTGGGGTTTTAGAGCGCAGCCTCACTCCTTGTTTTATTTGTATATATTGTATATTTTGTTTAATTGGCGAGGCAACAAAAAGCCTCCAAACCTCCAAATTTCGGATTAGATGTAGCAACACCGATGTCATAATACATTAGAGAAACAGCAAGACCCAATGTATTCTTTTCTATAACCAAGCTCTACTCTTTTCTTTGGATTTTCTATGAAGTTTGACATTTTTACATGAAAAATGACTTAAACAATTATGAAAACACAGTTTCTTAATTTGTTTTATGTCAGCTGACCAATCGATTAATCAACTAATGGTTTCAGCTTTAATTATATTCACTGTTGGTGGTTTAATCTATAACAAAGCACCATATTTTATAAGCTTTTATATGTTTTTTATGTAAAATCTTAATTTGT
Organism: Maccullochella peelii; assembly: GCA_002120245.1. NCBI lineage: Eukaryota > Metazoa > Chordata > Actinopteri > Centrarchiformes > Percichthyidae > Maccullochella > Maccullochella peelii. Next base: position 106,164 of record LKNJ01000550.1, read on the forward strand.
GAAGTGAACTCCTTTGTGGACTGGAAACAAAAAGCCAAGTTGCTTGTTTACCAGAAGAGTTTAAAGAAACAGCTGAATTCTTTTCTATAATTAAGACTTATGAGCTTATTTTCTATGAAACTGTTTGTTTTCTATTATTGTTAAATACGGCTGCAACTAACAATTATTTTCGATTAGTCTATCTATTATTTTTTAGATGAATCAATTAATCATTGAGACTACAAAATGTCAAAACAATGGCCAGCACAATTTCCCATAGTACGTGGTAACGTTTTCAGATTGCATTTATTTGTCTGACAAACCTTCTGACCCCTTCAAATGAAGCAATTTCTACTTGTGACTCATCATCACTGGTTGCATATTGTATGTCTATGCATAATGACCAAGTCAACCAAAGAGGTGAATCAGAATAATTTTAAAAGGCCTGAGGAGAAAGAAGAAAATTATCCAGTAACCAGACTGTCTGAAAAAAATAAATATAATTTTCTTTTTTTTCTTGCTTTCTTGTCCTGTGAATTATCTGACGGCCCCTCTGATTTACCCCCAAGGCTGAGAACCACTGTCTTAATCGATAATCAAAATAATTAGAGACTAATTCTCAGCACTATATGGCAATAAGGGGAACTGTATTTGTGCTAATTGGACCTATTGTAAATCTATCTTTTACCTTCATCCAGCATTTCTCCATCAGGGCCGTGTTGGAGTCGTCCTTCACCTTCAGGTAACACTCCACGGCCCGGGAGTATTCACCTGACTGCTCCCACTCCCTGGCCTGTTCCAGCAGGCCCTCCACCCCTCTGATGCACCAAGCACACACACACACACACAGAGTCACACGAGGAGACGCAAACACATCCATTTCATTTGAGGCTCATTTGAGGGATAAATTAGCACAACATGAAATACAAAACAAGGCATTATGAAACATGTTGGAAACCCTGAATGACAGACTCTATATCTGGGCCAATTAGCAACAAAAGTCATCTTTTATTTAACATTTCAATCAAAATAATTCAATTAAATTTGACTGTTTTTAAACCTGCATACAGCAAAACTTAGTCTTGTCATTCCAAGATTGAAGAGTGCAAGAAATTAAGAAAAACTGAAGAAAATAGAAGATGATAATTAATTAAAACATTCAAATGTGCAAAATTGTTTTAAGAGGCAGGATTGTTTTAATGTGCACTGTTGTTTACACTGTAAACAATTTCTGATCAGTAGCCGATTTTATCATCAGGTATCAATGTAGCCAACAGGAAACAGATTAATTCAGTTTTCCCACTGCAGCTATAATACAAACTATTTGTAATTTAACATAACACTGTCTTTCAAAGGGGTTAATGTGGTTACGTTCACTCCAGTTTAGCAGGAACAAATGCATTCCACGGCTTTCTCTGTCTGCGTTACACTGCACATTTTTAATTTATCATGGAATGATGTCTGCAGTCCACCCTTTTTAATCACGAAGGATATTAATTTCTCCTTCTCTTTCTTGTTCTTGATCTCTGTCTTTTTATTTGCCTTACTTTTCCCATTAAGATTAAGGTCACGTGCATCCTTGAGCTGAAAAAGGCATCATCATCATTAGCAAACGAAAATTCGATAACAGTTTGCGGATTTCTGCCTATAAGAAATGGGAAGTCTTGCACTTGCACAACTGGAGCCTGAGCTGTAAACTCTGCAGGAATAATTCAGTGTTTTCTCACTTCAACCCACACTTCCTCATTCGTCTCCGCTGGTAACTTTTGATGTTTTCTCCCACAAGTCATTAAAGAGAGAGAAGCGATGGGAGGAGGAGAAGAGCTGCATGCTGCTGGTCTGCCGGCTAACGAGCTGTTCCTCATCGGTAGTTTCAATTTGGGATTGCACACAAACTGTGTTTTAATAAAGCATCAAACTGACTCTTTGTGCATAGATTATACTGATGGGTGGGTGAATGACCAGAGCCTGTAAAAGGTTCACAGTGGGTTTTGCGGTTTCCTTCTGGCTTTTAAGAGGATTCTTAATAACATAACAACATAACAGGTCGATAAAATCTAATAGAAACCTCTTAAAAACGTCTGATCTATAATTATGAATCAAGTTGACAAGACTTTTGGCATTTGCTGTTGCCACTATAACAAGACAAAGCTTCTGTGACTGTTTTTGTTTTCATTTAAGCAGGAAGGCATCGCAGAAGAACACCAGTAAATGATTGGGGGGGGGCATCAATCTCCCGACCTGATATTTTGATTTAATCAATATCTGGGTCTTAATCTCACCGGATTCCCTTCTTGGACGTCTCCTTCTCGTACTCCTCTTGGAGCACGGAGAGCTTGTTGGGGAGATACTCCTTACAGATACGAATGGCATCACTCCACATGTCTGCATCCTGATAAACACAAACAGACAACAAATATGGAATAAATAAAAGAACAACTGGCCATAAGGCAGATGGTCAAAGTGCAAAAATCAGAAAACATCAGTGCAACTTTAAACAAATCTCTTTCAGTAAAATAAAGACATTTTACTTGCTTTGAACATTTTGCAGCTATTTTCTTCTCTTTTCTAAAGCCAGTTGGGCTCTTATAGTCACCTTGTAATATTTAACAGCAAGTTCGGGTCTCTGGGCTCGGAGCAGGAAGGCTTCAGCCTTCTGGAAGTCTTTCTGTTCAAAGCAGAACTTGGCTTGGCCGACCAGAACCTCAGACACACTCTCTGGATCGTGGCCCTCAGCCACCCGCTGCGCACTGGCCCAGTCCTTGTTGTGGACGTACCTGGAGCAGTTCACATGCACACGCCCAAAAAGCAATATGAAAAACACAAAGTAGTTGAAATCCTATGTGTAGAAATGGAACATGGACATAAACTGGATGACAAGTTGAGTTTTATACTGAAATGAACTGAAAGATGCTGCCTGGAAGGTAGGAAACCATTAAAAACATATGGTATGCTTTGAGAAATGGTCATCAATAATATTAAGTGTGTGTCTACTGCTAATTACAGCAATTCCTGACTAGCTAACAATGAGCTAAATGTATTAGCATGGTCAGCACATCATCACCTCCAGTACTCACATGAACACGGCTTCTCTGGGTTTTCCTGCTTTGATGAACTCAACCTCAGCCTCAGGAAACTTGCCCTGGAAGATGAAACAGTGGCAGAATATCAGGATTAGCACGACTTACTGTGCTAACGACATGTAGTCTAGACCATTTTCAGTGACCGGGAGTATGAGCAGAGGATCAGTGTACAATCATAATTATGGTACTGAGCAGCATTAAGAGAAGTGTGTTGGACTGTTTGTTTGATGAAAATGTATCATGTTTGTAAGAAAAGGCTGAAAAAAGAAATACCTAGTGTTGATGAATGGATTGACCTGGTGTACAATATTAATGTAATGGAGAGAATCACTGGACAGAAACTAACTGGACAAAATGAATTATTTACGTCTCAACCTTCAGACCAGACTTTGTGTAAATGTGCATCAGAAACACATTCCAGTGCAATCCTTAGTCTCCCATTGCCTCTGTATGTATGTATTTTTTTTTAAATGTATTTATTTCCCTTTTCTTTCATGCTTGAAATGTCTTGTTTGTGTTCATTTTGTTTGTGCAGTTTTTGTTCATTCTCTTTTTAAAGTCAATAAAAAGAGAATTACAAAAAAAAGAAAAGACAGAAAATGTATTATGTTGAATTTAGAAGAAAGATACATTCTGATCCGACTAAAGGTAAGTTCATATTTTTACGAGCTTGGTCTTATTTTGAAGTTTTTGAATGATGGACACAACTATGAAGACCCAGTTTGTAAAAAAAATTAATTAAAGCCTTTTGCTTTGAGACTACTGGTTAGATAAATACTGCAGATCACAACAACAGTTTAATATTTAAAGGAGACTAAAGGAGGTTAAATTAATATAGACATGTAATTCTGCACAGTGGTTTTGTAGCAGGTATTAATATGCTTTTTGAGATGATGTGGTTTGTGGAGGTGAGAATAACCAGTTTAGTTTTGGTTATGAGGTATGGACAGCAGATAGGTGACAGATTTACCTCATCTTCCAGGTATATGGCATGTTTGAGGTGGATCTCAGGAATCTTTTCCTTACATGAAAGACGAGCCAAATCAAAGGCAAAGTCAAATGAGCTGGGGAGTAAAGAGAGAGAGCAAGAAATCAATCAAGAAGTCAGGTTTAACAATACAATAACTGACTGTGGGATAAATATTCATTTGGACGGATGGACTGACTGAGAAATGTACTTTAGAATGAGCTTATTAAAGCCAGCAGGTGGACGTCCTGAAGGAACGTGTTCTGGTCCAGATCTCAGCTACAATGCCCTCTTGATATACTGTATTTAGCCCAGGAACTTCACAGCAGTTCACACTTCTTTTTAGGTAATCATTGACTATCACGACTCAGAACCCTTTAAGATGCAAATCATTTGTGGAGGTTAAATGCTGGGAGCTCCCTTGCCAGACAGTAGAACTAATAAAACCTCCAGGTGAGTGGCAAAATGTCTCCAACGATACAAAGTAAGTGAAAGTGCATGGTGTGTTGTGGTGCAGCTCACAAGTTATTTGAAGCAGATTCAATGGCGTATTCCAGGAGCCCAAACTTGTTGAGCAGCTTGACGGCCGCCTCTCCACCCAGGCTCCTCGCCCACAGGTAGGCCACCTGCTTCTGGGCACCAGCACCTCCATGGCTCTTAGCCACCTGACACACACACACACACACACACACACACACACACGCATAATAGAAATATATGTGTAAATACATATCTCTACAGGAGTCCTGCAGCGGTGTGGCTCCCTAACCTCTTTACCACAGATAACCCCAGAGAAAAACATTTGATAGAAGCAACAAACACTGTCAACACACACACTAAAAGTCAGCCTATTTAGCGTTTATAAGCAGTATATAAACATTTAATAAATGTTTATAACACACTATAATGCATTTGTACGCAGCTATAGCAATACAGAAATATCAAAATGTCATATTTTTCATTTGTCCTGTTTTTTAAAGTCCTTTATTAAAGCCACTATGTGTTTTATGTGATTAGAGCACCTTCCAAATGACTTTGGTGGCATAAGTTTTTGTTTGGAGACATTTTTTAGACTTTTAGATCAGTGACGTCTGCCTTGTTGTTGTTGTTTTTGAAGGCACCACTAAGATGGGCGTCAGAGTCTGAAGTTTTCTAATTCTATACATGGAGTCTTCAACCCACATTTAACATTTTAACTGTGTGTCTAACCTCACTTTAATGCATGACTTTTATTTATTTATTTGTAATAATAAGCACAGGGTTCTCTGGAACAACTCCACCACCTGAGCAATGTTGTTGTATAAGTGACATAGAAGGACTGTAAGGGATGCACTATAGCTACTGTAAACATTTGTTGTGTGGGACGAGGTTTTAGGCTTTAAAATACACAATTACAGTTCAGACATTTGGAGTACAAAACTCTACATATCTTGGAAATGTGATGTGACTAACAGCTAGCAAGCCAACAAAACAAATGTGACCGTATCTACCCTGTATGCCTCCTCCCACATATCGTTGACTCTGTACATGTGGACAGCAGCTTTCCACTCTTCAGCCTCCATGAAGTGGTACTCTGCCTCTGAGAACCTGGATTCAGCCTCCAACTCCTACAAGAAACATTTATATCATGCATATCAACAAAACGTACATATCAGGTACAGCCAAGCCTCACAAAACAGCATGATCCATGATCGTTATCTATAAAAGAGATTAAAGTACATGAATGTAAGTTCTAATTAGAGTTAGAATTTGATCTTTAAAGTACGATTCATGTCCCTTCAACAATACTTTTTCTCAGTTGGTGACACAACAAAAAGGAAAACTGCTGACAAAAGCGAGTAAAACCACTTAATGATGAAACTCTATTGGATTTCTTTGAAATCTTCTTTGCTGCAACTATCTGGAACTTAGAGACTTAAAGTCTCAGAGCGACTATATCTGGATACAACTAAAAGGTTGTCAAATTAGACATGAACGTGGTTAGCGACATTCCTAATTACTGTTAGAGTTTAAAGCACTGCAAGGCATGATAATCGGACACCCACACACTCATTTGTCTCCTGTTACATAAGAAATAGAGAATGGTCTCAGATGTAGCCCTCATAACAAAATCATGATTAAGTTGTAACTGAGAAGTGGAGCAACATCTGAGCCTATCAGAGCTGACGGGAAACTTCATCCACTGCTGTCTGAATATTGCTGATGAAGACGCTGAGTTGCGCATTAATGACACCAAGCAAAGGATAAAGTCCTTCTGCCACTTTTTCAACTCATCTTACGTGAGCTACAAGAATTTGAGGATGTTGATGTTTGTAGGTGAACTGTAAAACGTAAACCTGTGAATTAAACAGGGAAAATAATTAGCTGTAATTTAAATATGCAAATGACTTCCATAATGAGCCTTTCATTTATGAACCGTGCCATTACATTTCGGTTTTCCCATTAATTCTTAACCTCTAAATCACTGCTATTGTCCCCGTTGACAGCTTGTCGACCGATCAAAGCTTTGTGGGCGGGATTAAGAATGAGGCGATCATCTTCCTTTTAGCTACCTGGCTACATCCAAGAAAAGAAGTGACAGGAAATGGCCACACAGATGGCTACAAGCTCGGATGACTTCGATGCAGCTGCACAGGTTGTTGTAAGTCCACTTACAGAAATAACGACTCTTAAATCAGCATATTTCTTAGATTGTGGTGAAAAATATTAAGTTAACCGCTCCTAGCAATCAGTACTGCAGCTTCTGTGTCGATTGAAAATGACAAAATAATCTTAGCTTCCAAATTTCTGGGGACTTGAGCTTCAGTTGTTGCTAACAAGATTGGTGTCGAAACTCCATTATCTGCCAGGTCCTACTGTAGTCTTGAACCCAGTGTGCTGTACCTTGGCCAGGTGCAGGTGGGTCTCTGTCAGCAAGTCGGGGTGATGTTTGGCCACCAGGCGAATAACATCATCAAACATCCGGTTCTTCTTGTACATGGTTATGGCGAGGTCAGGTTGCTTCACTGTGGCAAACAACCTGTGCGCACACACACACACACACACACACACACACACACACACACACACAGGCAACCATTAGTAATTGAACTGTTTGTTTGGTTTTTTACTGTTTGAGTGTCAAAAAAGCAAAGGAGGACTTTTAAAAAAGACTTCAAAAATCACTCTAGACATAATGGAAAGAAATGAAAAGACAGCAAAGTCAAAACAGGGTCTGAAATTACCACCTGTCAACAGTCAAATGCTGCTTTTATCATTTTTCTTGCTGTAATTGAGGTGAGAGATGACTTCAAACACAGCCATGTTACTTTGCCGCACTCCATTTTCCAGGCTTCCAGCAGCCAATGATGCGACAAATGACTATAAAGTGATCTCCATTTACCTCTCAGCCTCCTTGAATTTCCCATCTCTCTCCAGCTCCTGCGCTCTGCTGATGTACAGAGCCATAACTTCCTCCTCTGTCATACACTTCACTGCCAACTGCGAACAAAACACACCAAAACACGACGATGGCTTCATCTAATTACTCAGTTTCATAGCTAGACCAATATCAAATAATCTAATTAGTGTTGTCACCTGTGTTGTCCGTATGATTAATGTTCTTGTACTATGTTGAAGTGAGAGTCTGAGCACTATGGTGGTTAAATGTTGTTCCACTTTGACACGATTAGGAAGAAGGAATAATTTGCCACAACAACAAAAAAAAGCATATTGGTCTCTCTTTCTTTTACATACTTGTTTGTGTCCATACTAACCTTATGAGCCTCCTCCCAGCGTCCTGCTGTAGTGTACATGTCTATAGCATCTTTGATGTGACCTCCTTTCACAAACAGTTGCTCTGCCACCTACAGGCCATTAACACACAAAATACACACACTCAGAAAATATAAAATGCATTCTGAATATCATAAGTTCTCTCTATAAAAGCTGATATTTGACATCATTTTGGAATGCACACTCGAAAATAAAAACCCCTCTTAACCTTCTGACATATTCACAGCACATTAATATATTAAAATGGCATTCCAGCAGGATTAAACAAAATTAGAAACAGCTATATGTACTATAACAACATAAAGAGCGCTGTTACTGGAAGAACTGAAGGAAAAGGGAAGCACGCACCACTTCAATGTGAATAGATTTTTGCTACACAAAGGCAAAATTTATCTTCTATTGAACTTGTACTAACACCGGCATCAATTAAACAAATGTATTTGCTGGCTGTTCGTCCATTCTGATTAAAAAGCGTTCAGTCATTGTTTCTTCCTGATAATTTTTTGTATTGAAATCACAGGTGTGCGCTTCCTTCTTTGTTTGAGTTTGCACTGAATTATACTTTCCTGCAACTTCCACAAGTTGGAAAGCAAAGAGCTTGTTATCTTAATTACTTTCTGTGAATATGCCAATAGAGCAAACAGACTGAAATGGCCTGCTATTTTCAGAGGCTGGCGCTCTGCGGAGGCTGTTTGGCTCAGCTGAGCTCATCAGAATAAGCAGAGCACACTGCGCTTCGCCATCATCATCCCTCTTCCTTTTCTCTTTTCTTTGTATTTATACCAGATTTCTCTTTCTCCTCTCCGTTCCAACAGTCCTGTATTTCTGGTATTTAGGCAACTATTGTTACAACCATCCAACTTGTCGTTATTGCCAAAGCACCCTCGAGCAAACACAGCCCACTCTGCTCCATGGAGACTGAACTAAAGTTTGTGTATGTGTACAAGGTTGTGGGTGTCTATGTGTCTGTTATGGGTGACTGTATATGTCCCTGGGAGATGTGCAGAAATTAATTGCCGGTGGCAAAATGTCACTGCCTATTTCATGCCTCTGGCTGCCTCCATCTCACTGTCCGGTGTGGTGTTCAGGGAGCAAAAGTAACCTCAGGTGCTCACATAACCACGAAGTCAAATGTACCAGCTTTTAGGCAGGCATATATAGTATTCTTATGAGGTAAGTATGTAACATAAATCATAGTGAATAACAGATCTGTCAAGAAAGTCCAAATTAGGTTACTGCTACTGACATTCTTGCCATCTATGGACTATTTGAAAAAAAAAAACATGTAAGCAAAAAGTACAAAAATTACACAGCAGACACAGAGAGCAACATTAGCATTCATTTGGAGTCCAATTGTCAATGTTCAATGTCAATTGGTATGTTCACCAGGTATGTTCACCAGCTAGTCGCTACTGCTTTGTCTGTCTGCCAGCAGGTGGCGCCCAGCTGCCTGATGCTGCTGGAACCAAAAAAAGAAAAGTTGCGGGCCATAAAACCAAAGCAATGAACTGTCGGCTCTGTGAGTTCATCACTACGAGCAACACCCTTCACGTATGTAGTCACTTAATGAAATGTTACCATAAAAATATTGATTAATGCAGCCTTACCAACTAATGTTTCTGCTTACGTGCTCATTGTACATCCTCTACTAGATAGCCAAACAACTCAACACACTATTTGAAAGATGCAAATAAGAATCTGAAAATAATCTATCTTCTAGTGCACGGTGACCAACAGTTATATCAGCTGATCTGTTAAACCACCACAGGTATAAGACCAGAAATATCTGGTGCCTCCCAGTGAACAAAGGCCAGTTGCTTTGGCCATTTTATCTCTCATTGAGAACTGTTTTGATTTTTTTAACTGCATGAAGATACCTGCCCTCTTGGTGAGCATTAACATACGTTTCTGGAAATATGAATATCTTTTTATGAATTGGAGTTTGTCGTGTTTAGCTATTATAGAGACAGAGCCCATTTAAGTCCCACACCGGAAGGGAAAGCGATTCATTGCTTCGCATTGTGTGAAGGTGCCTCCTTGTCACTTCGGTCTGCTAGGAAACAACAGAAACATACCTAAAAGCTGCTGTGTGGTGGGATGCACTACCAACAGGGTAAAGAACCCAGAACTAAGTTTTCATAAGCTGCCGAACCCAAAAACTGAGCTTTTAAGAAGACAAAAGTGGATACAGACGTGAGGCATCAGCAGGAAGAATGGGAACACTGTGGGATCCTGACACTCAGTATGCCTAAGGGAGGTCATAGGTCAACTGTCTAACCCCCCCCCCTTAACGTTTCTTCTCCTTCCTCCCTTTTTCTTCCATATTTCCATACCTCGACCCTCCTCTCTCACCTCATAGTCCTGCATGGAGGCGTAGTACTGAGCTATCTTCATATAGTATTTCCCAGCTGATGAATCCTCCTGTAACTCCAGGATGTGGACGGCTTTCTTCCACTGACGAGCTGCAATGGCCGACTCGATGGCTTTAAGTGAGCAGCTAAGAGGGCACCGGAGAAAGACAACAGACCGATTTTAGTACGTTTGTATGTGAGTGTGCATCCATAAAATTTCAATGAAATAAGCATCAACTCTGAAATGTAGATTATGTGTGTAGACACTAATTGTGTTGCTCCACCAACACTTGGTTGACAGTAGGACAAAATGACAGCCAAATTCAAAGTAAATTAACTTTGGTTAGGATTTAAGTTAAACTTAAGTTAAGTTTACTGGCAGAAGAAATTATCAGCGGAAGTAGTATTTTTAAAACCTTTGTTTCTGTGGAGAGTTTTAGCTTCCCGCAGTCAAAATTCAGTTTCAGATGCTTTTTCAACCTGGAAAGAATAAAAATCTGGGCACTGATTACCTGTCTTTATTTGGTATTTTTGGGAAATGAATATAATCACATTTAAAGATATCTCTTGTCATCTCTCTATTATGGTCCTGGTGATGATTTAAAAATCTATTGGCCGTCTCTGTTGGATTGTTTTTTATGTGTCATCTTTCCTCTTCTCCATCTGCCCAAATCTTTGTCTCTTTACTCCTTTACTCTACATACCCTGCTTCAATGAAGTGGTTGATGGCGGCGTCCATCTGTTTCTGCTGGACGAGGTAGTCTCCCCAGGCCTCCTCCAGTTTCACCACCTCGGCAGGGAAGGCAAGGCGAGCCAGCTCCACCGCTACCGGAAGCAGGAAGGAGAAACTTTATATACCTACACTCAACTCAACAACATACATCCACCTGTTGGCCAACATCTTGTCACATGATCAAGATTACTTGTACCTTTTGTACTTGTGATCAAATGTAAAACAAGACTAAGAGTCAGTCATGCTAGCTGCACTGTGAGGCTTTGCTTTGAGCTAACTGCTAACATCAGCATGCTAGCATGCTCACAATGACAATTCTAACATGCTGATGTTAAGCAGGTATAATGTTTACCATGCGCACCATCTCAGTTCAGCATGTTAGCATGCTAACATTTGCTAATTAGCAATAACACAAAGTACAACTGATGTTGATGGGAATGTGATTAGTTTTGCAGGTATTCAGGTCATAAATCAAAGTGTTAGACAAATTAGAATTTAAAATGTAGAGGATCACCAAAGCGATTACAATTTATCCTGAGGGGGGCTTGAATAAAATCTGCTATACACAATTTTATGGCAATCCATCCGACAGCTGTTGAGACATTTCACTCAAAACCACAAATGTGAACCTCATGGTGGCACTAGAAGAAAAGTCAGGGGATCACCAAAGTCATTAGGGTTCCTCCTCTGGGAGCCATGGATGTATTTACCACCTATAGCCAATCCATCCAATAATTATTGAGATATTCCCGTATGGACCAAAGTGTTGGACATTGCCATTCCATGTCGCTAGCATAATTATAAATTACCAAACAGACACAATTGAGTAGTTATTCATGCCATCTACATGTCACTGATTTACCTTTCCTGAAGGCACCTCCTTTGCAGTAGCACTCCAAAGCTCTCTGGTTATTTCTGATCTTCTCATACAGATCTCCTGCCTGGTCAGAGGACACAGAGAATATCAATCTATTAAGACACATTTACATATTAGGAAAATCAAATTGTCAAGGTCAGGGTTGTTAGGAATGTAAACTATATGGCCAAAACATAGGGTCCACATACTTTTGTGAAATCATATTGGCTACCACAAGTTAAAATCACACATTACCAGCATTCATATCAACCTTCAAACACCTAAAATGATGAAACCCTACACCATCAGGATACAGCAACAAATTTTGTTCTGAGGTTTTGTTTTCTCTTTCCAAGCGTCTTTCCCACCTGTTACATAAACACAGATGGCTAAAGGAGAAGAATTGAGTTCTCAGACAAACAACTATAGAAAGAGACGCAGAGAAATAACAGACAGATGGAGGGAGACAGAGTGTAAAACATGAATAAACCAAAAAAATGTTGTTCCTCTGTTGATACCTTTCCTCTCCTGGCATCTGTTAGGAGAAGAGAGGAAGATGAAGCAAAAAGGGAAGGGCTGAAATGAAGACAAGAGGAGGAACAGAGGAGGAGAGGGGATATGATTTACCAGTATAGATGTCTGTGATCAATTCTCCAATAAACAAGGACCCAAAGAATGTACCATAAAGACAGAGAGTCCACTCACTCTCTCATAAAACTCTCCCTTGATGAGACTGGTGGCGATGCGGCCGACAGTGTCACTGTTGTTGGCGATCTCCGGCCGGCTGATGGCCAGTCGGGCGGCTTTAGCCGGCAGTCCGGCCTTCAGGTAGAGGTTGATGGCACCCTGGAAGTCTCCCTCGCTCTCCTTCACCTCACCGGCCTTCTCGTCCTGACCCGTCTCCGTTAACCACTGGTAGTAGTTCCTCCGCAGGCTGTCCAGCTCCTGGTGGCCCTAAGGTCATTTTGGGTTGAGAGTAGGGATGTTTCTAAGTTAAGACGTAGGTTCAAATCTAGCGCTGAAACAATTAGTCGACTGAGAGGAAATTAATTGACAACAATTTAAAAAAATCTATGAATCTTTAAGCCATTTACCCAGCAAAAATATATACTTCGATTTAGATGTTTTTCACTGTTTTGTATATTATTGCACACTGAATATTTTTTGGATTTTGGACTGTGTATTAGAAAAATAAGCAATTTGAAGATGTTAGCTTGGGCTCTAAGAACATATAATAGGCTATTTTCTAATATTATGAACAGATTAATCGTTAGTTGCAGCCATATTCAGATCAGTTGCAGTTAAAGGTTCCCTGTGGAGTTTTAGACCTCTAGTAGCGCTATGGAGCTGTTTTTCTACGAGTGGGTCCCTGTTTTGTTTATCTCGTGCACATGCACGGTCCTGCCAACAGTGTCACACTATTCCACTGATGAACACATGGCAGTAACGGGCCAAGATATGCAGCAATGTGCCAGCAAAGGCAGGGAAGAAGAAGACTGCAAGCTAGTAAACATGGACGTAAAACAATGGATTGGAGGATTAAAAATATCGCCTTTGCAAACATAATTTTTGTTTACAATAAAACTCAACAGAGCCCCTTTAATTGTCAAATTGATAAAAGTGTATTTATTTATTTAAGGTTTATTTTTATAGGGACAGTTATATGGTATAACATGGACCAATGACACATACTGCAGCATTTATAGCCTACGCTAGCTTGCAGTACACAAAACACAACAAGAAAACGCATAGAAAACAGCACAAATAAACAACAACGCAATAAAATTAACATAAAACAAGAACAAGATCATTCATGAAAACATGACTGATCCCTCTTTAAAAGATGTTTAAAGCTGAGTTTAAAATCATCCTATTTATGATCCATTTTGAGTTCTGTGGTGGGTAAGGAGTTCCACATACTCGTCCCTCGAACAGAGAAAGACATCTGTCCAAAGGAGGATTTACAAAAGGGCACCTTACAGTTCCCACATTCAAGTCAGTTATTTGCCTGACTAATAATGCAGCACGCGCTCTTTGTGTAATTAGACCCATTCTTCACCATGTTGGGGACCTATTGGAGAGCAAGAGTGCAGAACCTGCCTGTGGAGGTATTCAAGACTTATATAACGGTGCAAAGACCCAGAAAACACTGACTAAATGACTGCACCACGAAAAGGTTAGAGTATGCAACAAAAGACAGCAAGAACAACATCTCCCTCAGGTAAAATGCAAAGTTGTGAAATTGAGTCTGTTCATTATCACCTTGGCTTCAGCCACAGCAATGCAGTCGTCCCACATGTGGAGCTCCTGGTACATCTCTATGGCTTCATCGATGGCATTCTGCAGAAACACAGAAAACAAGATTATATCATACACAAATATATAATTATCATTTGGGCTTCTACAAGTAATAAAGGTGTGTTACAATACACTGGGTTTAGAGTTCCTGATCTGGTGAAATCAAGCGTGTGCTCCCAGTTCATAGATAAACTATCTGACCAATCACAGCTGTTTGGTACAAGCATGCTAGAATTAACTGGTCAATGTAACTATTTTGGGATCTTGTTGGTTACCAACACAGATATACACAGGTAGACAGAAGATAATTGTATTTTAATTTCAAATAAAACAAACAAAAACCCCCCAATATTTTCACAACTGCTCAAATACTGTTGAAGAACACAACTTTTGGTGTGTTTGGTTTGTTGTAAAATCTGAGCTGAATTAATTCTACATATTAAAGTGTGATTAAAGGCTGATTTTAAATGTCACAAACAGAATAAATCAGCTTTTGTAAGCAAGTGTGTACACAAGGTTTGGTTGTATGAGGCAAAACGGGGTGTGTGTGTGTGTCACTAACCTGCTCCATGTAGTGCATCTCAGCCAGTTTAAAGTTCTTCTCCAGCATGGCCACGTGGGCTTGCACTTGGAAAAACGCTGTTCCATCTCCTCCCTGGTCAAAAGAGACACACACGGTGAAACACACAGACGCACGCACACACACACTCCACTGATGACTCAGTTTGAACTGTTGAGAAAATGTAATTAGTTTTATGATGCTTAAAGAATTGCAATGGTTTCATGATCAGAGTTGAGTTCATTCAGAAATTAATACAAATTGATTACATCTTCTGGACTTTGTAAAGCAATCACTGATATTCAACAAAACTTAATTTCATTAATATCAATTCCAGTGGAGAGTTTTGGTCTTCTGTGCTCTAAATGGTCCATTTCCACCATGCGAAGCATAAAACTTACTCAGGTTTAGCTGTGTCACAATGTCCAAATTTACAGCTACTGAATTCAATTCAATTCAATTCAGTTTTATTTATATAGCGCCATATCATAACAAAGTTATCTCAGGGCACTTTTTCATATAGAGCAGGTCTAGACTCTTTATGTTAATATGATGTGAATATCAGCGTAGAATGCTGGTAATTAGCCACTTAATGCAACAATATTAGTACCACCCTCAAAACTGTGTATGTGTTGGGTGTGGGGATGTACTGCTGTGTCTTGTGTCTTGCATCTGTGCTGATATGAAACACACCATTTCCTGTGAAACTTTGTCTGCAATCTGGTTTGTTTGGTGGAGGAAGCGTACAGTTGAGACGTCCCCCAACGCAGCAAAACACCTGGAGAAGAACAGGGAAAGAAAAACAAAGAGAGGGCGAGCAACAGAGGGAGGGAGACAGAGACAGAGAGCGAGAGAGAAGAAATGCAGAGAGAAACATTCAGTGGAGTGAAGGTAGAAGGTAATACTGGCCGATCACAGCTCTGAAAGCTCTCCGTTCACTTAATGAACTGAGATAAATTAGAGCTTTTGTCTAATTAGCCTTTAGATACGCTGCAGTCGGAGGGGCTGAGAAATGAAAAGGCACATCTTAGCATTCGGCCACTTTATTACCAACTCTCTCTGAACAGTTGCATCAGATTAATGAACAAGTCATGAAAGAAAAATAAGTTAAAAAGAAAAAAAAAAAACTCTTCTGTCTGACTCTCTCGCTTCGATCCCTCATTAACATTACCCACTCCAGACAAAACCGTTTCTTTCCCCGATTTCATGATTTATGCAAATCAAGCCGAAGCCTAACGAACAGCATATGCATTATTAATGAGAGAATTCAAATTTGAAAAGTTTCTCAAAACAGAGAGAAATAAGGATGGAGAGAGAGAGAGAGAGAGAGAGAGAGAAAATGCATATGATAGAAAATGAAAAAAAAAAACTGTCTTTGATGATTAATGAAGTTAGAGAGGGAGGTCAGGCAGGGTGATGTGTGTGTGTGTGTGTGTGTGTGTGTGTGTGTGTTCACTTATATATGTGTCCAAAAGTGTGTTGTCTCTCGTCTCTTCAGTCCCACAGATAAGTCTCAGTTACAATGAAGACTGATACAGAATGTAATTAGTTCAGAGACACGAACATTAGCTTGCAAGGTTGTGTGTGTGTGTGGGTGCGTGTGTGTGTGTGCCTTGCTGACCTTTCTGCGATGTGCAGCTGGTGAGCCTCTAGAGCCAGCTTGCTGAGCATCTTCCACATGGCTTCAGTCTCTGGTGACATCTCCAGAGTCTCAAGGAATGCTGTGGCTCTGTCAAAACACACACACACACACACACACACACACACACACAGGCTGAGTCTGGCAGCAAGACAGGCCATGAAACAAGATACGACAGAACAGACAATTTCACCAGTAATTTTGTGTTGCAGAGGCAGTGTGACATGCAGCAGGAGAACGGTTGTATACCGAACCACAAATCTAAAAATACAGCGCAGCAGCAGAGTTGTGTAAATATTGGAGAGACTTGGGTTATTCAAAAGTCAGTGGCAGGGTTGGCACGGTGTCCTGGAAGTCACAGTGAAGTGTTTTTGTGGCATCGACATTTTCTTTTCAGAACTTTTAAGAATAGAGACCTATAAATAGCTGCCAATTGGAGATTATCTATCTTACTGGCGGTGAATAGAGTCACAGACAAAGCTCTTACAGGGTTTCTGCACAGTTCACAGAGCAAAACTAGCTAAACTTTTTAAGAGATTTTAATACCCGTTTCACGATACTGGCCAAAGTTAAAGTATGATGGAAAACCAGTAGAGGCCATACAGTCTACGGCCTAGAATTATTATATTTTTTTCAATATTTCCCAGCTGTATTTAATAATAATTCCCAATGATATAATTAATTTAATTAATGCAACCTGGACCTGAATAAGCAGCAGAAAATGGATAGATGGATGGATTAACCAACTAAAAAAGAATAATTCATTTAAGTTTTTGCTAAAAATCGACACCTTCCCATTCTGAGCTGATGGGCTTCCTAGCTGCTATAGCTAGCAGTAGTGACAGTGTTTGCTACAGGTCTGATGGAGCTGACTGAAACTCCACAAAAAAGGATTGGACAGCCTCCTGCAGCAAAATCCACTGTCAAAACAATCCCACTTTTAGTTTATAGGTGTCTCACAGGCTGCAATCAGATACAAAAACATTTTATAACTAACATTAATGCATACAGCAGGCAAGAGAAAATATATGAGTTTTGCTAATTAACTTTAAAAAAAAATTTTTTTTTAGGAAACTAAATTCAATGCTTTTTAACAGTGACAGAGTTCAGAGCTACAGTGGAGCTGCTGCGCCTCCAAACAGAGAGGTCAGTTACAACGATCTGAGAAGGATGCGTCATTTTGGAGGTGTTCAAACCACGACACACTGAAGAGACGATATCTCCCAGCTGGCCTGGGAGCTCTGAGGAGACCCTCAAGAAGAGCTCGAGGAAGCTGCTGGATAAAAGGACATCTGGCCTGTTCTGCATGCCCTGCTGTCACTGGGACTCTGACCCAGAAGAGCAGCAAGCAGTTGAAAGGCCGGATGGATGTTCAACTTGACAATAATGACAGTGATGGGCTGATTTTCTAAGAGTCTAAACTTACCTGTCATAATCCCCGTCATCAACAGCAGTACCAAACTCAATGAGGCCTTCGTCCAGTGTGTACGTCACAGTGTTGACACCCTCCGTCACGAGCACATCTGTCTTCCCATCGGCTCTTTCTAGATCCACAATGTCTCCCTAACAAAGAGAAGGTGAAACCAATTTAAACCTGAATTAGAAAGAGAGATGTTGCAGTGGTGGAATGGAAAAATATGAGGCACTATTTCCATTTCATGTTACTTTATAATTCTACTCCATTACAATTCAGAGGGAATTATTGTACTCTGCTACATTTATTTGACAGCTACAGTTACTAATTACTTTACAGATAAAGATTTTACATACAAAAGATATGATCAGCTTATAAAATATAATGCACGGTTATAGATTCAAGTACTCAACAGAATATAAAACAGATAAAATTTGCTCCACCTCGACCAGCTACAGTATAATGCAACCTGCAAATTAATGCATCAGTAATAATAATCAAAGTATATAATATATAGTAATATAACTCACAGGAGTCATTTGCTATTTGCATTTTGCCAATATTACTTACATACTTTATACTTAAACAACATTTTAATACAGGACTTGTAATGGAGTATTTTTTACAGTGTAGTACTGCTACTTTTAGGATCTGAATACTTCTTCCACCACTGGGGTGTTCTCTAATTCTCTAATGAGTAAACTCCCACCAAACACAAAGAAGTCACTGCAAAAATTAAAACATTTAAAAAACAATGATAGGCCAAGCATAACGTGGACATCATTTATCCATTAGCTCTCTGTTATTTGTCTGCACAGCAACAACTGATGCACTTTGCAAAAACAAAAAAATTGTCCAGCTGCACAAATGCAAGAGCTTGCTCTGACTGTTTTTTTATTATTAATGAGAACCTCAGTGAGTGTTGCATAAGCAAGTTTTTTAAATATCTTGTGCCTGCTCAGGGCAAGTAACGCTCCAGGACAGCAGCATTAAACAATCTTGCTCAGTCGGCTTCACAAAGAGCACAGAGACACAAAGCTTGAGGAAAAAAAAAAATTGGTTTGGGTATAAAAACAGGAAATTACAAAACACTATCAACTGCAAACTATGCAGCACAACCACCATGAATGGGCCAGAGGTGGAAACTCTTTTTCAGTGTATTATTTTACTGTAATTTTGCCTTAATTTCAAGGGGAACTCCACTGTAACAATTGTATAATCTTCTTCTGTGGTTCTGGAGGTGCTTTATCGTGCCTGACAAAACAACCCTGATGACGTCATAGTGATGTCATTGGAGTTATTTCAACTTGGGCTTGGAGTAGAGCCACAACGATTAGTCGATTAGAAAGACTTACCAGGCAGACAGAGTCAAATGATAAAGGCCGATATGAGCCCTGTTTAATTGTGAAATCACATACTTAATAACCCTTCCACTCACGTGAATATGTAACCTGATGGGAGATGTTCTTCTTTTTGCGTCAAACAAATACACACTCGCACATACAAAGAGAACAAAGTCTCACCTTGATTGGGAACATGGTGATGCTCTCTGGGCTGTCGATACTGTACCAGATGCAGAGGTGTCCCCTGTTTTGGGCGACCACCACATCACTGCCAGGCACCCACTGGACATAGGAGCAGAAACTCAGCACCGTGGCCTTTACGCCACTCTCTATGTCATACAGGTGGAGCTGAGGAGGAAGGAGAGGGAGGTAATTGTTCATTTCATCATCAGTGATGGTCTGACCTCATCAGAGGAATTAGATGAGTTAGATGAGAAGATCAATACCACTCTGATACAGTATCTGTCTATTCAATATGAAGCTTGAGTCAGGAGACAGTTAGCTTAGCTTAGCACAAAGACTGGAAATAGGGGGAAACAGCTAGCCTGACTCTGCCCAAAGTTTTTGCTAAAATTGACACTTGTCCATTCTGAGCTGATAAGCGTCCTGTAGCTAGCAGTAGTGGCAGTGTTTCCTACAGGTCTCGTGGTGCTCACTGAACCTCCACAAAAAATAATTAAACAGCCTCCTGCAGCAAAATCCACTGTCGAAACAATCCCACCTTTAGTTTATAGATGTGTAACGTCTCCCTGACAGCCAGCAATCACATACAAAAACATTCTATAACTAACACTAACTGGCTGCTTCATGTTGAATTAACAGATATGATGGATCTTCTCATCTAACTCTCAGCAGGAAAGCAAATAAGTGTACTTTCCAAAAATGTAGAAATATTCTTTTACCTGTTGCAAAATGTCCAATGGATATTACAGAGCCTTTGGAGGTCATTGAAAGATAATTAGGTTGCTATAGTAAGAGCCAATATTCCACCATGTTTCTTCATGTTACTCTAATCAACATCCCTCGATGTTATACTAGGTAATGTTTGACTCTGGATGACATTCCTCCTTTACACTACAACATGTTGCTCCAGCAAACATCCCTGAAGGTTATTCCAGATTAACATGCATCCTTTGTGTCTTTGAGAATCATTAAAAAGGAATGTTGCTAAAAGAAACAAGACAGATTTGGTTTAGTAGTAAACACAGTGATTGTCCGTACTTTTCCAATTCCCTGCCTTGGAAAGTTAAAGTTTACATAGCATAGTTTAACTCATTCCACCAGCTGCATATGAATCCTCACACTGCAATCTATTCCACTCTGCTCTTGATGAGTTGAGATTATGTATATTCTATAAGCTACAGTGGCTCCCCAAGCACTTAATATGTATGTGTGTGTATGAGAGACCGCCCGCTGTTGTCATCAGCTACCTTAATATCACCCCCCCACCATTTTTAATAATGCTCCGTCTATAGTTTCACCCTGGAGCTCAGCTGGCCAAGTTTTAATACAGTGAGGAAGAGCAGCCTGTTGATAAGTTCACTTGAAAGCAAGTTTCAATTAAAGAAACATTTGTTATACAACTTGACTTTTTATGATTTCTTACTGGTGGGAAGTGCAATGAATATGTGCTATGAAAATATCCAAAAATGTAAAAAAGTATAAATCCTTTTCAGTCTATTAAGTATATTCAGTCGCATTTTTATCCACCGAACAGACTGATGGCATGCTGCACATCTGATCTTTATGCACCGTCAGTACACTTAAAGACAATTCCTTAGAAGTGAATAGGAAAAAAACAGCATATGGATCAAAACAAAAACATAGTTAAGGTTTTTTACTATAGTCTTTGCAATATTCTGACTAGAAACTAGAAAACTTTACAGCGTAAGAGCAGGGAGAATGATTATAGAGATTTTTCTGGTTCTAATTACTCTCAAACTTCTTAGCCTTCTCTCCTAAGCCACTTACGCACACAAATGAATATTTCACGATCTGTCCTACTGAAGTTCATTTGGTACTAAAAACATTATACATTTGTACCCCCCAAAATCTAATCTAAATTGGAAAAAATAAAAATTTAAATGTCATTATGTGCCATACAAGCGCAGCAAAAAGTTTGAAGCCACTGAGAGATTCCCAATTACCAGAGTTCTCCGTGTCTTTGCCCCAGGGCGTGAACATCAAACTGTTTCCTTACCCCGGGGGCAACAACTGACAACAGCTCCCTGCCACTCTCATCCTGCACACAGCTTCTCAAAAAGCTGTAAATCTATCTCAGCACTGCCGAGCGTAGGACCGAACATAATTGAGACCTCTCATAAATGTTGTTTGTTTGGTTCTCCACTTAAATCAATGGAATATGACACAAGGAACAAAATCACAATGCTGTGCTTTTCTGTTATTACTGTGTGCTGCGTGATGAAAGTTTTTTAATAAAATACCTGAAAGATTTTGTATTTAACAAGTTTCCAGAAAGGAGATTTACCTCGTACGACTCTGTACAAAGTAAAGGTTTTCAACTACAACACAACAAGGGTGAGAAAGATTCAAGCTGCTTAACATTTTTTCATTATTAGAAAAATGTTATTTCTATTTCCATCTCTGTATTTGGTCATTTTAAAACAATGAAGGATCAAATCAGGGAGCTTTTAATGATTTTAGGTATTCAACCAAGTTTAAGCCATTTGTTTTCAGTGAAATAACTACATTTAAACATTTGCAAAAAATTATACCAAAAAAAAAAACCAACCAAAAAATTCATTTTGTTACCTTATTTTTCCTTATTTCTAAAAGTATTCTTTATTTATTTGAGACTCTCAATGTGCTGTATGAAACATTTTGTTTGGTCCATTTGAACATGACCCAACCTGAGGGTACTGTAGCAGTTGCAACATGATTTAACGGGAAAAAGACATGTATGCTAGACAAAATGATATTTATTTTTGGGTGATTGGTAATTTTTGTGTAATGTTACCTCTTCAGGCCTTTTGCAATTATTCAAATAAAACATGGAAAGCAGACATTGCTTTGTTTAAAGGGGTCACAAGCCAAACAGGTTGGGAATCCCTGCACTACAGGACATGAACAACATTTCATACATAACTTGTTTGCACTTATGTTGTTTTCCTTGTTTGCACTGCTTAAATGTTAAATGTAGCACCATTGGCCTCACAGAATGGAAATTTCATCCCTACTGTGTATATGGGTTGACAATAAACTGCTATTGAGCCTTATGGTGCCCCCTGTGGCAAAGTGCATCCACATTTATTCTGAATTACTATCATATAACCTGGATGACCAAAATGGCTCTACAAAAAGCCACAAGACATCTATTGGGTTTTGGGCTGTAACTTTAGACATGCCCCAGCCAAGGTGCACATTTTTCTACTTTACTTACTCCTTTGCTAATCATCATCATGTCTATCATTTGCCCTCTCTGCCTTTAGGCCTCTCTCCCCTGTTATTTCCACTCCTGCAGTCCCTCAGGGTGCAGAGATTTCATTCTCACCCGCAGCTTTTTGTCCCTGAACAGCAGTTTGCGTCCGGTTTCATTGAGCTCCAGCCAGTCAATCTTGGAGTCGTGGCTGATGGTTCCCAGATTGTAGCCCCCGGCCAGGTCCACTGAGGGGAGGAAAAAAACAAAAAGGACAGCTTAACTGAGCAGTGGTCAGAGTGCCAATGTCACAATGTGTCTGGCTAAAATTGGCCTTTTTGTTTGAGATTAGAAATCATCCAGTCATTTTATAATTATTAATAATTCTATTAGGCAGAGTGAGCCGTTTCTCTACTCTAAAAACGTACCTGCTCTGGGATCAAGTTGATATAATTCGTCTGCAGATATATCGGGCCTACGCCAACTTTTTAATTAAAATGGAAAACGGTCCAGTCAGTGTGGTCCACTCAATGGAAATGATACAATTCAATTATTGTGGGGGGTTTTTTATTGTGGAAGAAGTTTAGGAGTTTAATATTATGGTGAGTAATCATGTATGAAAACTAGCTGTCTGGCTCAATTCCTGTGTAAAAAAAAACATAAACTAAATGATTCGTGGAGAAAAAAATAATAATGGCAGCATCATCAGCATCCTACAGTGTTCAAAAGCCTCAGATTGAAGCTGTTTTCCAATCAAAGGCATTTCACAATCCCACAGCACAAAATGAACATATTAAATCTGCAAGACCGATGACTCACTATTACTTGTTCAGGTACTGAGAATTCTTGTTCTGAAAATTCACTCACCAAGCTGTTCTTACCTTGAATCACCCACTGCAGATTCAAAACCACAGTTGGCATTTAAGGATGAGGCTGGCAAGATTCTGCATTTTCCTTATTGTTTACAAATCCCGAAAGACCAAAACCAACAATCCATTGTTTCTACTAACAAGTATCCAAAGCCTGATATTCCTCTGTGCCATAGAGCGCCACTGTCATCCAAAAACTATTTAAAACACATGAATGAGCCAACACTGCTGCACCGGGTGACATGTTTCTTACTACCATGAACACACATACTGTACTTTAATTTGAAGTCCCACATACACCGTCCTGCTGCCCCAAATACTTACTAAATGTGTATTAATCCGACACTGAAAATAGTCCCCAACAAATGCACTATTGACTCCTGTCTGAGGAACTTTTGCTACAGAGGCCAGCTGTTTTAGGAAATTACTAAGGATTTTTTTTTTTTATGAATCTATATATTTGTGATCAAGATTATGTCTTCAATAGGAACTAATGGGCTTGGGGCCGAGTGCCACAGACCAGGTAAGGAAGTCAGAAAGTTTTGAGAGATGAACTAACACATTGTTGGTTTTGGTCTTTTCATATGATTTGTTGACATTAAGAACGATATAGAACAATTAAACCTTTATTCTGACTTCGTTCTACCTAATTAACAACACTGAAACTGACTACAGCATACCCTAGCAATTTGAATGTTATTATGTCAGCCTGGTGGTGTACGTGTTGTTGTTTTTTTGTATTGTAAGTTGTGAATCCTGCTGTTTTTGTGTTTTGTTAAGGTGGTTCAAAAAATATGTAAAAAGTGGTTCTGTACATATTCAGAACTGGAAGTATTTGTAATTGTTACCAGAACCTCAATTAAAAAAAAACCAGAATCCTGGTGTCACATCAGTAATTACACAAATGTGCACAGTTGTGTGCACAGTTGTGTGCACATCCTCATAATCTCATTGGCATAGGTGCTGTATACCAAAAAATAGCTTAAGTATATTGTTTTTTTGTTTGTTGGCTTTTCCTGCCTGAGGAAGAGCTGCTCTGCGTCGAAACGTTGCTAATAAAAGCTTAAGGGAGCTCTGATTTCAGTGTGTGGTTACTGTTTTATATAATATTGTATTTAAATAACATGAATGGCCACACCAACACCACAGTGACCCCACTCCTCGTCCACAAACACACATTCTTACCAATAGCAATGGTCTTTATATCAATCAGATATGCAAGCTTCTTGTTGTCTTCAACTCCTCTCTGCTTCCTCTCGTTTAGTCGGACACTACGCATACAAACACACACAAACACACTTTTAGTTAAAAAACAGATTGGTAAATGTAACATAACTGAATTTACACTGATTTAACGTGTAAGTATTAAATCCAGCATCAGCTCAGGATAATTGGCTTTAGGTGCTGTTCATCGTACTTGAAATCCCAGGATACCCCTGACCATGATGTTGTCATGCGACAGTGTCCAGCCAGAGGCGACGAGCAGTCAGAGTATCCTGAAACCTGCTCGCCTCAACAGCAGTCGGGCCATTAGTCGGTCACCTGGGGACCGTCCGTCCTGACACTTTTGACAGGGCTGAATATTTTAACATGGATGTGTGCTGACTAGCTCTCACTGACTCTCCTGAAGCCTTACTGTAATGACACCTGGATTTTCTGCACAGCTCAATACTCCCATCTAAAGGACAGAGCTGGAGACACAGAGTTTAGTGGGAATGGTCAGGGACTGTGGTCAAACTTACTCTAAGACATTTAGTGTTTGCAGAGACTGTATTTGAACTCCATGTATATTAAATTGGCATTTTTATATGTTTACATTTGGAGGAGTAAATGGGACTTTTATTCATTTCATTATCATTTTCCTACATCTAACACAATTTCCTTCCAATCTTTCTAGAGCTGCAGACAGATACTGTCTTGAAGTGCTGTCAGGAAGATAGTAATAATAGGTAAGGTATGTTTGAACAAGCCAAAATTGGTAAATACATATATAGAAAGTGCTATTTTTACCATGCCAAAATTCATTTTGGGGGTTTACTATTCCTGTGAAGCTGTGTTATGCAGTTTTGTGGCTCAGCGGTCACAAATGGCACCAAGACATTGATTTGAATTTGAGGCAGTAAATTTGTAAGTGAAAGTCTTGACTCATTGCTGAAACGCCTTTTACTGTAGCACCTAAAATCTGTCATCGATAATATCTGTCTGACTAATTTTATGTTTGTTCTTTGGAACCAGACAAACCTGTTGGGGTGTTTCTTGAGTAACTTGGTACGGTGTGTTTGTTTTGTGTAACTTGACCTGCCTGATGAGGTGAGGGTTCATAAACTCTGTTCGGACTGATCCCAGGATCTCATTGTTACTGTATTCCACCAGGCTCAGCTCCCCGGCATTAAAAATCATACACACCTGAAAAATAAAACACAGTAGCATGAAATCTAATGGGAGCAGTGGTAAGGAACCTGGCAACCACACAGTCTAAAGCACAAGACATGACAGGACCTGAAACATAACCTCCTACTGAAACGGTACTGTAATTATATTCTGCACGTCATTGCTCCTTAGCAAGTGTCTTGGCACTGCTGTAAACATTATTGGAAAAACAACAGGTATATGTGTCTTTATTTTCATGGGAAAAAGCCCCACAACAGCCTTCTTAATAATAATCTGTGTGTGCACTCACTGTTTCATTTTCAAAGAAGAACTTTTCATTTCCCCCAGAACCGGGCCATGGCACCTGAAAGAGAGGCAGCAGAATCAAGGCTTCAATTCAAATTAGACAATTGTACACTAGGTGAAGATTCCACCTGCATTTATTGTGAGAATGAAACAAGGAGCCATGATGTACGCATGATGTGACAGGACAGGTGGGGACGCAAACTTGAGGAGGTGAATGGATTTTCATTCGAGCTGTTTGACAGTTTTCATTGGAACTACCAAAGAACAAGTCCCAACAAAACTTAAAAACTTGTTCACAGTGAGGTCTGTGGATTATTCTGAGTAACCAGGACATGAGTTTTTCAAAAGCACATGTTTATGTTTGATTTGAAATTACATTAATCTCTATTGTACTGGGGTGAAGGCAGAAGTCTCAGAGGTAGATATTTCAGAACCTAAGC
This sequence comes from Maccullochella peelii, assembly GCA_002120245.1. Classification (NCBI taxonomy): domain Eukaryota; kingdom Metazoa; phylum Chordata; class Actinopteri; order Centrarchiformes; family Percichthyidae; genus Maccullochella; species Maccullochella peelii. Next base: position 132,521 of record LKNJ01000550.1, read on the forward strand.
AGATAAACTCAAACATATTCATGGTCAGATATCACTAAAAGTAAGTTAGAAAAAATGCTGGGTGTTTTTGTGATTTAGGTAAAATTACTCTTTAAGTCCTACCTCGCTCAGTTTATTTGTCAGCAGGTCTCCCAGCAGAAGAGTATCAGAGGTGTGAGCCACCAGGTAGCGGTCTTTTCCCATGATTTTGACTTCTTCTATCTCATAGCCATAATAGGACTTCAGGACCACCCGTGTCCCCGTAGAGAGGTTCCTCACTATAACCTAGAAGAGGAGGGAGAGAAGATTAAGACAGCCAAGTGGAGAAGGAGGTAAAAATGCAAAAAAGAACATACATATATATATAAGACGGATGAAATTTCTCATTTGTATTTTATGAATAATAGGGGTAAAATTTAACAACTTCATGCATCAGCACAATAAATTATATTGACCAAGGTCTTAAAAGTTTATTTACACTCCGCAAATACACACATGGATTATTCTGCTCCTCAGTTGACTCAGACAGGCAGAGTCAGAGTAAAATAACTGTAACAGCAGGCAGACTCACAACAGTAAGAAAGAAAACGTTGCTTATAAACTCTCGACTAGAAAATGTAATCACACATCAGCGGCCTCATTAGCTGCTAGAATGAATTTCTCAATCACCATCTCATCTATTTTAATTTGTATCTTTCTTTTTTCAAACCAAAAGCAATCCAAGCTTTAATTAACTCTTTTGTTAATCAGAAAATCATAGATTGAGTTCTAAGGTCATTTCTATCAATTGTGTTCCCACTATTATTATTCTATGTCAATTTGCACCAAAAACTAGTGATTGTTACAGCTCAAAAGTTATTTTTCTCCCAGTTTCTACGGTTTATAGTACAAATAAAATAATGCAGCATTTGTTCTGAGGAATTACAGAAATCCTATAGTTAGATATGGTTCAAAGAACTAGCTTACAAATCATGCAAAATAGAAAATATGTGCATTTTCCAGCTGCCAAGGCACACAAAAACCAGAAACCACCCTAATTAATCTGTACGTAAGATGTATAGCTCATTTTCGTTCTGATTGTTCAGCCAATACTTAAATTTGATTGGTGTCCAGACGTGGGCTGGACACCAATCAAACACAACATGTTTTCAACTATTGAAAATCCCCTTTACTGGTCGATGTAATGCATCAATAAATTAGAAAATCAGAAGATACTGTTGATTGTTTCCAAAACCTTAATTTCTAGTGTCCCTTTCTTAATTATGAAATTGAGATACTGGGCTGTTTTTTTGCACTTGAATTAATTAAATTTGAATTATTGGTATTGCACAATCAACTGGCTATTTTCAATTTCATATTATCTCTTAATTGGCAAGTGTCAGAGACCAAAGTGAGGGCTGGAATTGTTTATTTGGTCCCGAGTTCTATTCTACTAAATGATTTGTGGAATTAAAGATACTGCAGTTTTGTGGTTAAGACAAATAACTTAATTCATTTGCATTTATTTTCTGGTTGTCTCTGTCTCTACCTGGCTCAGGCCGACGTAGGTCATCTCAAACTTGTTCTTATAGATGGTTCTCCGCAAGCAGCAATCAAACAGCTCCACTCCCCCACACAGTGTTCCCTGTCAAGACACACACACACACACACACACACACACACACACAATAAATACATAAAACAACATTAACTTTTTTACATATTTGGTTTTAGGTTTGTTTTTAATTTTTTGATGGTAACAGCTGAGGAATTAAGTGGAATCGTAAAGATACAGGATTTCATGATATTTCATATGAGAATAAAACCTGGTTACTTAAGGGACCAGAGAGAGAATGCACATGTAAACACTGCTGCAAATCCCCACTGAAGAATTAAAGAGCAAAAGGCATACTAACAGTAGGTTGGTGTTAATGTCACACTCTGGATTAAAATAATGTGATAGATCCAAGTATTTACAGCACAGAGGCGTGATCCGTCTTTCTTCCAGGCCAAGCTGGTGATGGTGTAGAGGTTGACAATCTCTTTAGGCTTGGCTTCATCCCACACACCTCTCCTGGGAGCCCAGTTAAACACCCGCAGCCTGGGTGAAACATCAGGAAGAGAAACAACTTGCTTGCTTACATTGGATTTACTCACATTAAGACAGCATCACTCACATCACTATTGTAAATGGTATACAGTACCACAGTACTGTCTGTGTATCACCTTAGGGACCATATACTGACCGGTCATAACTGCCAAACACTACAGACTGCCCGCTGGGGCTGGTGGCGGCCACGGTGAACTCCCTCTCTGTCCGGTCGCGGGTGTAGTCGAAGGTCTGCAGAACGTGACCCTCTCTGCCGTAGGCAACCACCTTCTTGTCACAGCCGCCCACCATGATGCTGTTTGCACCCCAGGCCAGAGCGTAGGGTGGGCACGGGTGCATCAACAGCTTACCCTGAGTCAGGGTGTCAACGTGTGAGAGGGAGCGTGTTTTGTTAGTCTGGTAGACGCATTAAAAACTAACGTATACCACAAATGTTGCCGCAACATGTAGACAATCTGTGTGATGAAAAATGTAATGAATTAAAATGTATGATAGGAAAATGTACGAATGTACATGAGAGGACAAATAAGGATATGGATGAATGATCTGCGAGGCTGTGGGTACCTGAGACTCCCCTGAGCCTTCGTCATCAAAGAAGTAACGCACGACTGTCCCATCAGCGTGGCCAGAAAGGATGCCTTTACCAGAAACACTGACACAGAACAGACAAATAACACTGACTGACTGGGTGTGCCACAAAAGAAGAAAATAAAGAAATATATAATAATTTGCGAAATTGGCAACTGGCTTGGTGTTTTGAGAACAATCAGGCGAGTCCGGATGCAGATTGTCTTATTTTTTTCCCCACAAATGTTTTTGGGAATAACAAACCAACAGTGCACCTTATACTAACTGTTGGTCATAATTACACATGAATATGTGTTATGCATTTACTTGGATGCCAGTGAGACAACACAGGACTCGGTGCCGTAGATGGTTGATGACTTGTTTGTCTGGGTGTTGGCTAGGCGGACCTATGAAAAAGAAATATAATTACAAAATATTTTCTATTTAGACATACAAAATTAAATTTATCATTTTACCTAAAACAGCTTTTAAATGCTGATATTTTTGCACCAAGGCAGATAGCAGTTATTGCAACTGTTCAGCAACATTTTAAATTAGTCTATTTCTGTATAACAGAATGGAAATTAATTATTTTCAGACAAAAAATGTGACGCTTGACAAGGTGAAAATTCCTCAGACGCAGCAATTAGACCAGAGAGAACGAATATATCCATTAAAAGTTAGAAGCACACTATTACTGCCACTACTACTACTACAAGCACTCTTGCTGTGTCTGCTATCCCGCTGATACTTCTGTAATACTCCTACGAATTATAATGTATATAAACTGTAACATCAACAGGACTCCTGTTTCTGATGGGAGGTGAGAACATGTTGCTGACGTACCTTGCCATCCACTAATCCATAAACAATTGCATGCTCTGCAGGCCAAAGCAAGCAAGTCACAGCACTCTGCAATACAGTGAATAAAATGGTGCATTACAAAGACGTCAGTGAGTTGGAAATTCTAACTTCCTACTAGGAAAAATAGCTTTTCTGACAGCCTTATATGGCCTCAAATCTACTAAAACATCTGTGGAACATGCTAACTTATTGGCCAAACTTGCTAAATATCTCTTAAATAACATTAACTGTTGCATTATTAACATTATTGCCTATTAAACAACATTACTTACAGTCTGAACAAATTTGTTGCAGATGGCTTTCTTGTCCCCCCTAGGAGAGAAGATAACGCCAATAAAAATCTGTTTGCATGCATCGACATAGATAACAAAATCAAGATTTAGATGGGCCATGCAATCAGCCAAAGGACGTTACCAATCCTCTCCAATTCTGTAGACAAAGATGATGTTGTCGGACTGGCCGATGGCGATTTTGGTGGAGTCCGGTGAGAACGCCATGTCGTTGACAACATAGCTCTGTTTTCCATACTGACAAAAGATTACACAGGATTATTGTTAACACACACCCTGTATATTAATTCGATGCACTAAGCTTACAAATGAATGCAACACAGATAGCTGAGTAAAGAAAAGATTTTGTAATCACCTTCCTGTGTATTATTAGGATTGAGATCTTGGTTGAGCACATATAGTATTCCTCCGACACAAAAGTAAATCCACATGTTTCAGCAGAAAGTATCAGAAGTAAATTAAGTGTCTTGCTAAAGGACACTATCAGGACAGGTATATAAAACCTGACACTACTGCTAGTGGAAACTCTATTACAGAAGGCCAATTTAAACAGCTTGTGTCATGTGTCTTCAGGAATACTATCTATGACTGTTACTCTATAGTTTGATCATTTTTCTTATGCTAGTGTAAATCCTAAGGTTGTAACTCTTTTCTGCTTTTGTTATTGAGTAGTTCTTTTACATTGTTGTGTTATGTGTTGTGCCTTGTGTTTTGTATTGTTTGTTCCTGTGTCTTGATCAAGGGGTTTATACTGATATAATACATTTGACTTTATGTGTTAGACAACATTAGGCTATCTGCCCATCTGTCTCACCTTGGAGTCTAGGGGTTTGGTGGAGAACTTGTCTCTCCTCTCCCCCTGCTCATCATAGAGTAGCACCACTCTGTCAACAGTGCAAACGGCGAATTTGGTGTTATTCGGTGCCCAGGTCATGCATGTGACTTTTGCAGCACCCTCCTATGAAGGCAGAGAAAACAAACAGTCAGATGGGATAACTAGCCGATCATCTCTTTGGCTGGTTTCAGCTAACCGTACCCCGACACATTCCGTTTTGTTCTGCAACGAGACGGGCTCGCGCCAAACTCCATGGAAGATATAACTGTTTTAGCCGCTTAGAGCTGATGTAATTTGTCCGGTGACAACAACTAGCAGAACATAGCTTTGACTGTGCCCGAATCATTAAGACGCAGTTTTTAGCTAATTCGGGGCGTATTAGCAGTACTTTTTTCAGCCAAGTAACGCACCGCAGTTGCTAGCGAGCAAATTAAGGTAACGGAAAAAACACCTGTATTTAATACCAATTAAACATGTATCAGTAAAATCACTTAAATGCCAAAATGACGAGAAGAAATTAGTTTCCTTCCAGCTTTCGAGTCATGCTATGAAATCATTAACGTTACATGGTCACACTTTTTAACTCAGCTAGCATTAGCTAACTTGTCACTGAACTTACCTGGGGTGTTAATAGTGTCTTAAGATGCTTCAGTTGCATTTTCGGAAGTATGTAGGAAGCTCGTACAGGAAGAATGTTATTAGTGCTGAGATAAAAGTGGATTATTTAGATTATGGTCATTTTGTTGACCAGCTCAAAGACAGCAGCTAGCAGGGAGGACATCTTTGTAGTAAACATAACTGTGATCTCCTTAGTTACCGCTGGGGCGGGGACTTATGGTGCATTTGAGACTATGGGAAATGTCAGATGCTCTCACAAATTACGTTTTATTACGTTGTTTGGTTTCGACATTATGTATATCAGTCAAAAGTGAAAACAAGTGAAGAGCAGAAAAGCTGTGGCATTTTTCCCTAAAGACGCCACATTCAGTTTGTAATTGTTAGTTCATTTTAATTAATAGGTTATTCGCTATCATAGACAATGCAGCAATATATGTATGTGGATTCAAGACTGGAATCTCCGTGTGAGCAAAATCTGAAATACAGTCTTTATAAAGCTTTTCATAGGTCGCGTGTTTTCAAAGCTATGATCTTCTTCTAAATTATAAAGCGAAATATATAATAACAAAGAGATACAAAAAATACAACGTCCATATGTGTGTTCATTAGCACAGTTGTATGTATAGGTTTTTGTCTTCGTACAGAAAAAAATGATCTCTGGAGATGCCGGGGATTGAACCCGGGGCCTCATACATGCAAAGCATGCGCTCTACCACTGAGCTACATCCCCTTCCGTGATGCGTCTCGGAAGTAACCTATTTATCCCTTAAACTTTATCGCCACAAGCTATAAATGATGAAGAATTATTATGATTTAAGATACCCGGGAATGTATAAAGTTGTTGAAATTAGCCCCACCTTTACCAGCTGCAACATTAGTGACGCTTACATATTAATGCATCACTACATAATCCAGTAATATAAATATTATTCTGAAATGGGCCATCCTGCAGAATAAATACTTTTAATTGTGGTACTTGTAGTACTAGTACTAGTAATTATTCTGTGGTGATCATAAACACACAAACCAAATTTCATGGTGATCTTGCCAGCACTGGTACAGATATCTTGACCAACGTCGACATCCTAGTGGGTGCATCACTCTAGCGTGATGACGTCAAAGGGACGCCAAATTGTGTTAAGTTTAGTGATTGTCCCGGAAATAAGCGATTCTATCTTCAACTTAACGCTCCACATGTATATATGAAAACATGCACTTTATACAGATTTGACAGCACATAAACTTTGAGGCACCTTACTTGCAAAAATTAAAATATCTATTCAAAAATTAGGATGCACATAAATGAACAAAAGCGCACACAGAACAAAAGACACACAAAGTAGATGGAGCAGCTATTAAAATTGCTCATCACGCCCCAATTTAAAAATAATGCTTGTCAAAATTGTTTAAATTGGCTAAATGGATTGTGCTACTGTAAACATTAATTTGAATTTGAGTTCATGATAGAACAAAATGTACAAACTTTGAATTCCATTAAACAAACAATGTTGACATGATAGACAGGTGGAAGCACCTTGCTTTATTAAAAGTTCTGATGCACAAATCAGCAAAAGCGATCACCACTAGGCAAAAGACCAACAAAAGTGGTTGCAGCAACTACAAAAATTGCCCACAACAATCTTCATGCTCTATTCTAAAAATGTTGTCATGCTTGTTAAAATGGTTTAAATGAGCAAAACCTGAAAACAACCAGCAGTACAAACAATATACACAAAGTATGTTTTTTTTATACATGCAGGTTTTATTTTTCTTGAATATACATATTGTCACTGTCATCTAAGTCTTGCTATCAGCCAGCTCCTTGCCCTGAATTTATATTGGAGTAATAAATAGTTAACCCTTAATCCACAGTAGACTATCAGTGTGGCTTTTATTTTGAAATTTGTCAACGGAAGTGCGGATGTCACTACGGTAAATGTACAGGTCCAGACTGCGGGCCGACTTCCACGCTGCTGCCGGCGTGTGTGGAACACATTGTACGCACCGTCCCGTCCTACTAATCTTAAAATTATCAAACTAAACTCGCTTTTTTGTTTTATTGTTCCCTGATTTACTCCGGGTTCATTGGGACGCTGACAGAAATCTGCTCAGCGGTCGCATCTGCTGTTCATCGGCAGTTATTCGCTTGTTGGCGCGGCGTGAGTTTCACGTGGAGAACGAGGCTCATCACCACTCTGAAACATCCATCAGTTTTCCGGTTACAGCATTAGCTATTTGAGTAAAGATGACAAAGATGGCAACCTTGATTCTAGAGGACGGGACGACGTTCAAAGGCCTCCTTTTTGGTGCGAATGTGTCAGTGTCGGGAGAAGTTGGTAAGTGCTTTTGAAGCAAATTTATAACTTCAATGTATTGCTGCTACTATAGCTAGCTCATACAAACTCCGCCTGCGTAACTAGCTATCTTTAGGTTAGACTTTTGGTTCTATGTATTTTATTCTTGTTCTTCTTGCTCTAATGTGCCACGGCGGTCGTGGATCCGAGTTGTAAAGCGCGAAACCCGACGTTACATCCCCTTTCCCCATAGGAGCGTTTCGCCAAACTCCATTCAAATATCTGTCAAGTAAATGTTGGGTTCGTTGTAGTTGTCATTTGGCATGCGTGTATACCACATGACATTCCTCCTCCTCTTTTAAATGCCACTTACGGATAAACCGTCAAGCAGCATTTAATGTCAGCAACTCTGCTTGCTTCTTTACCACCTATGTGCAATTTAGATGAGAAAGTATGGCTAGACTACTTTTTGAAAGTTGACCTGTGTTGTAATCAGTGCAGCTCAACGTGGGAAATGCATGCCGAATTAAAGATAAGGCTATATTGATTTTATCCAAGGCCAAACTTTGCTCCATGATGCGTGCACTTGTGTCGATGAGCAAGTCAGCATTAAAGTGACGGAATTGTCAGCGTAGTCTGGCGGGACAAACTACACATGACATTATGGAATGTAACTCTGCTGGTAGTTTAGTAGAGTACCTCACATCTGGATGCCATAATCCAGACCCAGTGTTTTTTACACACTTACCAGTACATTGGCACTAGTAGTATGCTTGACCATAAACCTGAATCAAGACTTGACTGCCTCTCTTCAGAAAAAATCAACATATGCATTAATTTACAGCTTTTACTCAAGTTTATGTCAAGCAAATTATTTAGGAATTACTCCAGCACATGACCATTTTGGTGTCAGTGACTTATAAATACTCTTTGTGTTAAATACCTTTAGTACCACTCAAATGTAACAGTTCACTGTAATATGACTGTTAAAACATGCATACTATTGGTTTAAAACTTTGTGCAAGTATGATTGTGATGTGATGTCATGACTGAACCATGCACTGATGAATATTTTGTGTATTCAGTGTTTCAGACAGGCATGGTGGGCTACCCCGAGGCTCTTACTGACCCATCCTACCGCTGCCAGCTGCTGACCCTCACTTATCCTCTGGTCGGCAACTATGGTGTACCAAAGGACGAAGAGGGAGAGTTTGGATTAAGCAAGGTGGGCAGTTATTTAGGGTTTAAGCTTTGTTTTATGATAACACTAAGTCACTAGAGTGCTTTACACACATATATTACCCTTCACACTTCTCAAAGAGCAGTTAGAGGCCTTGAATTAAGACTAATGGAAGAGAAGGCCTCACACCAACACCACATAGTGATGCGTTTTCTTGTGTTTTTGTTGGCTTACTCAGTGGTTTGAGTCGTCAAAGATCCACGCTGCAGCTCTGATCATCGGAGAGCTGTCGGAGAATCCCAGTCACTGGAACTCAGTCAAGTCACTGGACCAGTGGCTCAAAGAGCAAGGTGTTCCTGGATTGCAAGGTTGGAAAAACTATGACTAAAATAGACTTATACTTATATTTTAATAGGAAAAACATTAATGCAGGATTAAATGCATGACGGAAACTAATTGGCCTTATAGTTAAATAAAAAAATGCGTAAAAGTCGCTAAATTACAATTTGGCACCTGATATCTAAAATGATGTATTAAACAATCAGATATACTTGGAAGCTTTTTAGAAATGCAGGACATCAGCTACACATTTTTAAATGATCTATTGTTTCTATGTACTCCAGGCATTGACACCCGCCGTCTGACCAAAAAGATCAGAGAGACGGGCACCATGTTGGGGAAGCTGGTTGTGGACGGGACTGCTGAGGACAGTATTCCCTTCGATAACCCAGACCAGAGGAACCTGGTCCAGGAGGTCTCCATGAAGGTAACCCACCCAGATGTTGAAATTATTAAGAACCCCGCAACTAGATGCAAAATTTTGTGCTGTTTGTCTTTATATTATCATGAAAAAGTTATATGAAACATGTGAGTGCAAAGGCAGAGGCAGCGTTTTTCTGACCCTGATAGATGGCTACCTTTTTTTTTTTTTTATTTCATTTATTTATTTTTGTAATTTTGGTTACTTTCCTTCTCATTGTTTCCAGGAGCCCAGAGTATTCAACCCCAGCGGTAGTTTGCGAATCACAGTGGTGGACTGCGGCATCAAATACAACCAGATCCGCTGCATGGCTCAGAGAGGAGCCTGTGTTACTGTCGTACCCTGGGACCACCCACTGGACAGCGCAGGTCTGTCACGCACTTCTACTGCTAATAATGGACTTCATTTTGACTTGCTTGATTCAGTAGAGCAGCAAATTGGTTGACTGTGGCATAAAACTCAGTCACCACTATGTTTGAGGAGGTGGTTTGCGAGATGTCAGTGATAATTAGTCTTTTTGCAGAACATATAAGCAAAATATGGGAATGTGCTTGTTTGTTTCAAGGAAACTCCCACATGTGGTTATGTTAATGATAAAACTGTGGAGACGCTACAAAATTAATTTGTTTCTAGTAGACAAGACCATTATTGTTCACATATAATGACGATGTGATATATTTGTCCAACTTTTATCTGTGGTAACAGTCATTATTTTTATTTTATTTTCTTGTCTCTTCTAGATTTTGATGGTTTGTTCATCAGTAACGGCCCTGGGGATCCCCAGCTCTGTCAGACCACCGTCGACAACGTGAGGAAGGTGGTCTGTGTGGAACGTCCCAAGCCGGTTTTTGGTATTTGCCTCGGACACCAGCTGCTCTCTTTAGTCATTGGATCCAAGACCTACAAGATGAAGTTAGTACCTCAAATCGAACACATGCATACACCAAAACACAGTTTAATTTCAAAAGGTTGAAAACTGATTTCTGAGATCACAAATTTCTCCACGGTCCACTGCAATTGTGTACTTTCTCAGTCCGCAATGAATTTCATCAAAACAAAGTATGCGAAATATATGTGGTTAACACCACAAAGTCTGTGTAAAGACCAATTTTGCCATATATTCTTAATTAATCGAAAGCCCTAATTGTCATTAATTGATCACTGACTACGTTTACATGCACAAAATATTTTGGTTTTTGCCCTTATTTCGAAAAAGACAATATTCCTACTAATCTGTTTACATGGCTAATGAAAATGAATATTCCACTAATATTCTTGTTAACATGCAGCCGTGCATACTCCGGCTGCGTTTGACAGGGGTCAATGCCCCAACACGTCGTTTATCACGGCAAAATATAAATACTACATTCGGAATAAGGCCTAATTCGGAATATCCAAACATGCTGTTTACATGACTCGTATCAAATTCGGAACATTGTCATATTCGCAATAATAATGGAAAATGAGTATGCATGTAACTGTATCTCCTTCATCTTATTTTTGTTGCAATTTATTGGGAAACTCTGTCCTTAAACAAGCAAAATATCAAATTTAATTTTGAGCTTTCTGCTGGTATGCACTCATGTCTGGAGCTCAGCCAGTCTCTTGCCAAGCTTATAGAAGATTTTTGGACCAGGACAAAGACAGAAATGTGCCCTTGGTGACCTGAGCTAGGGGACCTCTTCACAACCCTTTTTGCACTCTAGAAACACAGACATTCATGCCCACACACTTTCTTTGGGAGAGCTGTGATGTGAACTGCATATTTTTGCTGTTCTCAGCAGTCTGAGAACAGGTCTGGGTGTGTAGGCCCGACCGCCCCTTGTTATGAAAATAACTAAACAAACAAGCCGGCACACAAGACAAGGTCCGTTCCTCCACAGCCACATCTGTGGGGTTAGGGAGGTTTTCTTTCCGCTGAGACTCCACTGATGGCAGCTTTATCGGGCTCGGTGTGAAGGTCACAGTAGCCAGCCAGTGTTTCCATTACCCTGCTGGAATGTGGCTGGCATCTCGACAGACAAGGGGACTGTGGGATTGCAGTGAAATTCAAATTACAGATAGTTCATAGAAACTACAGGTATATCACTATTGGACCGCAAAACATGTTTTCTCTTTACCTGCACCTGGAAGTCCAAAGCCCCATCTAAATATAGCTGGATTATATTAACACCTAACATATGAAGTAAATGCATTTCCTACTTTTAGTACTTGTAACTTTTGCACTGGTGAATGCAACTGTTGCACTGAACTCCCACAATGCTTTAGGATAATGCCAAAATAATGTTTTAGGTTGCATTGAGTACATTTCAAAATGGAAACACAGGTTGCCGTTTAAACTAAAATAATTTATGGTTTGTGGGCAGATATCAGTGTCTTTTTATTGAGTTTTTTGTTAATGAGCGTCACAACAACTTACATTGAAATATCAAGGTATTGTAGTTATCCCAGTGGAAAAGCCTCTGATAAGACATTAAATCATGGGAAATCTCCATTAAAACCCAAAATTATACAACAATTACAGCTACTACCACAAATAATGTCTCATTAGAATCTCTTCAGGTTAAGTGGTGTCAGTCATAGGCCAATCAATCATATCCTTTATATAAAAGGTGGACAACACCAACTATACCAGATATTATTTTTGTTTAAAAGCACATTATCAAACTTACATGTCAGTCTAGTCCTCCAAATGAACCAGAGTAACCCCAAGTATCTCATTTTTCTCTCTTGTCTCTTAGATACGGTAACCGTGGCCACAACCAGCCGTGCATCCACAAGGGAACAGATCGCTGCTTCATCACCAGTCAAAACCACGGGTTCGCTGTCGACCCGGACACTCTGCCGAAAGACTGGGATGTCCTCTTTACCAACGCCAATGATCATACCAATGAGGGCATCGTACACAACACACAACCCATCTTCAGGTAACGGGCGCAGCGACACTGGGGTGATGTGATAATACACACCAGATACGCCAGAATTTACTTGGACAGATGCCTCGAATGTGAATAAACAATGTGATTTAAATTTTTCCAGTGTTCAGTTCCACCCAGAGCACATGGCCGGTCCCACAGACCTGGTCAGCCTGTTCGATGTCTTCCTTGACACCGTGAAAGACCACAAGGAGGGCAAAGCTACCAAATCTGGTAACAACAATTTCAGTGTTTTTAAAGTAATCTTTTTTTATTCTCTTACATCGCTTTATGTAAAACACATTTTCAGGCCAAATGATAATTATGAAACCTTACACCTGGAGGTTGACTTACAATAGATTTGTAAGGCCAACTGCTACGACTTTCTGGTTTGTCTGTCTATCTTTTAGTTAAAATATGCGTTGATTGCCTTGGGACATCCATAAAAGAAAGTTTAATGTATACCCGGCTTGTGTGGAACTTTAATATGTTGTTAAAATCCGTTCAGGGCTTTCCGTAGACAACCAGTTTAGTATTAAGTTCTTACATTGTTGTAACACATGTGTTGTTGTGGTAGTGGTTTTATTGTTTTCTACTTTACTGGTAGAAAAGAAGTGCATTACAGTAATTCTCTGAATAGGAGCAATAAAATGAAAACCCTTGTGTGTGATTTTTCAGTGAAGCAGCGTCTGATGGACCACCTCACCTACCCGGGTTCCCCGAAGCCTGAAGAGGTATTCCGACCCAGTAAGGCCCTCATCCTGGGCTCTGGAGGACTGTCCATCGGCCAGGCTGGGGAGTTCGACTACTCCGGCTCTCAGGTCTGTCAGGAATACCTTCTGATGAGGGCAGTGCAGATATTCTGATGCAGTTGATGTACAAATGAGTTATTTCGGGATGCAGGGTAAATTAGGAGGATTATCAGGCCGGCATCGGACTTCTGTTTGGCTGCATAATACTTAAGTTAAGATTTTACTGTTTCTGCCATCAACACTGAAGTAGCCCATCAGGCCATTATTCTAGCTGATGTGATTTTTTTGTTTTGCTTTCCAGGCTATTAAGGCTCTCAAGGAAGAGAATATCCAGACTGTGCTGATCAACCCCAACATTGCCACTGTCCAGACCTCCAAGGGCCTGGCTGACAAAGTCTACTTCCTGCCTATCACGCCAGAGTATGTCACTCAGGTACGGGTGAACGCTTTTGACTGTAACTGACTTAATGTGGTAACTGATAAGAAAGGAGAGAATATGCGGAAATACAGCGGTTTTGAAATTCCTAGACAGGTTCCTGGAAAGTAAAATGTTTGTAATTTTAGTCAGTACTACAAGAAGATTCTTCTAGATTTCACACGTTCAGGTTCTTACCATATATGTTTTCAGGTGGTATAAATGCTGCACGTCTTCCCACTTTTTTGCTCTCAGGTGATAAAGAACGAACGTCCAGACGGTGTGCTGCTGACCTTCGGTGGTCAGACCGCTCTGAACTGCGGCGTGGAGCTGACCAAGCTGGGCGTCCTGGAGAAGTACAAAGTTAGGGTTCTGGGAACGCCGGTGGCCTCCATCGAGATGACTGAAGACAGGAAGATCTTTGTGGAGAAAATGGAAGAGATCAACGAACACGTTGCTCCCAGTGAAGCCGCGCTGTCTGTGGAGCAGGTGAGGAGACATATCAAAACAAGCAGCCCAGATTCATTACCTCCATACCTTCAAAACATAATTTGTTTTCTTTTCAGTTTCTTTAGTCTTAATGTATCTATTTAACTCTGTTATAGGCATTGGCAGCTGCAGAACGTCTAGGCTACCCTGTTCTGGTTCGCTCAGCATTCGCTCTGGGTGGTCTGGGCTCGGGTTTTGCCAACAACAGAGAGGAGCTAACCTCTCTGGTGACATCAGCCTTCGCCCACACCTCCCAAGTGCTGGTGGACAAATCCCTGAAAGGCTGGAAGGAGATCGAGTACGAGGTGGTCCGCGATGCCTATGACAACTGTGTCACTGTGAGTAAAGAAGAGACGCATGTTTTGATAGAGGCTTTTTAAAGTTAATGCCCAGTTAATGCTCTGCTGGTGTTCATAGGCAGTTCGCTACACTATTATGTCGAAAGTAACTGCATTTTATGTAGCATAGATATCTTATGATACTTGACAGTATACTTTGGACTTCATTCGTTCGTCTTGTTCAGGTGTGTAACATGGAGAATATTGACCCTCTGGGCATCCATACTGGAGAGTCCATCGTGGTGGCGCCCAGTCAGACGCTTAATGACCATGAATACAACATGCTGAGGAACACGGCCATCAAAGTCATCCGGCACCTCGGCATTGTGGGAGAGTGCAACATCCAGTATGCTCTTAACCCGGAGTCTGAACAGGTATACACGCACAGATACGCACACAATATTTTAAAAACTCAAAATAATGGTCTCTGTTGTTCATGCTTACCAATACACAGAGGCTAGTCCCCACAAAGATAGAAGTATAAGCGCGCACACACACACACACACACACACACACACACAGACAGATTCTGTTATAACCTGTGTATTTTGATGTTTTGCAGTACTACATCATCGAGGTGAATGCCCGTCTGTCGCGGAGTTCGGCCCTGGCCAGTAAGGCGACAGGTTATCCTCTGGCCTATGTAGCGGCTAAACTTGGCCTGGGGATCCCACTGCCACTACTCAAGTATGTCTCACTCTAAGGACAACGGATTATGTGCAAATAAATCTGAAAAACAGCAATACTCTCTGAGTGGGGCTGAGGATTGAGCTTGAATAATTTTGTAGAAATGATATATTCAATTTTATTTATATAGCACCAAATGATATCAGAAGTTATCTCGGGGCACTTTTCATACAGAGCAGGTCTAGACCGACTCTTTATAGTATGATTTACAGAGACCCAACAATTCCCACCATGAGCAAGCACTAGGCGACAGCGGCAAGGAAAAACTCCCTTTTAACATCTGCCTCGACCGGTTGGGTTGGGAGAGAAAAATGGACTCAGAAGTGTCTCTGTAGATGTGAGTGTTGACAACTGGAAACAAGAACTTTCCTGTATAGAAATGAATGTTTATTCTCAAACTCAGGTGTTGCATTGGCAGTGGAAAATAAATTCTAATGATAGCCAGCCCTGCTTTGAGCCACTGACATTAACTTATTATTGACTTGTATACCTCCTGTCACATTTAATCAATTTACATATTATTTATGTTCCAATTTTTCCTTTTGTTTGTGTTTTTCTGGATTTTATTTAAATCCCTCATTGTGATTCAGCAAGGAAAAATCTGCCAATGTATTTTCTGTAGGAACTCTGTTACCAACTCGACAACGGCGAACTTTGAGCCTAGTTTGGACTACTGTGTGGTGAAGGTGCCTCGCTGGGATCTCAGCAAGTTCCTCAGGGTTTCCACCAAGATTGGCAGCTCCATGAAGAGCGTTGGTAAGAGGCACTGACCAAACCGAATGATCAGTTTAAACGTGTTTTTGCCTTCGTGAATACTCTTCTTTGGTGCTGGATGAGATCATAACCATAGCCTGCTATTTATAAAACTGCATTAGCATTAACAGTGGCAATAAGTAGATCTACACCTGTACTTTTTTCGACAGGTGAGGTGATGGCTATTGGCCGTAGCTTTGAGGAGGCCTTCCAGAAAGCTCTGAGGATGGTGGATGAGAACTGTGTTGGCTTTGACCACACCATCAAACCGGTCTCTGAAAAGGTGAAACAAAGTACTACACTCCCGAGCAGGGACTTTTTTAAGGGGTAAAATAATGTCCCCAGAGCTCAATTTAGACCCTGGTACCTGCGGTTCTTCCAAAGGTTCCTAGTCCCTGGGGAAAGTTGCTGCGCTGGAAATGCAGCTACTGTAAGAAAATGTCACTGTGCTTCTTGACAACTGTTCCCTCTTTTGACTTGTTGAACTCAGTTTTTAAAACTTTCATAAAAAGACTACATTGCAAAAGAAATGTTTTGCGTCAAATCCTAAATTTATGGGGGAAAATGCCTCAACATTTTCATCAGGAAAAAGTCAAAAAATCACAAGTCACTGTCAGTCTGTTGAGATGGTGCTGCGGCACTTTTTAAAGTGGACCAGCAGGTGGTGCTAATGGACTACTGTGCCAGTACACTGTATACTGCTGGGTAGATAATACCTTGTAATGATACTGTTGATGCAAGCTGTACTGGGTTTCTGTTGATAGAGGAATCTTTCACTGTCTGTTAAAATGACCCGTCCTGCTTTTACTGTGTATGTGGCTGATGTCATAGAAAATATACAGTTACCAAATGGCCAAATGCTCATAGCTGACAAATAACTAGCACCATGATAGTTATGTATCTCAATTAAGATGTTTCATCATGCCTTGTTCTTGCGTCTTCTGCTCACCAGGAGTTGCAGACTCCTACAGATAAGCGCATCTTTGTTTTGGCGGCAGCATTCAGAGCCGGATACACGGTGGACCAGCTGTACGAGCTCACCAAGATCGACCGCTGGTTCCTGCACAAGATGAAGAACATCACGGACCACGAGGGACTGCTGGAGACGTACAACCAGGTAAGGCTGAAAAGAGGTGACCAACGTGGAAAATTAGCAGCAGCAGTTGTTTTCTCTAGATTCTTGATATTTCTTGTTAACATTGTTCTTCCTGCCAGGATGAGAGTGCCATGCCTCCAGAGGTGATGCGAAAGGCCAAGCAGCTGGGCTTCTCAGACAAGCAGATCGCACAAGCTGTACAGAGGTGAGAGGGAAAGACGATATGGGCCTGAGTGAGGACACATTTTTAGGCTAGTTGTTGCAGTGAGTTGGCACCGCATATTAATTTCTAGACCAGAGTAAGACAATGCTGGTGTTTGGAGGGTGTATAGATCTTGTGCTGTGTGAGGGTTCAGACTGTCCTTATTTCGCCTCGATCAACAAATTCTGAATGTGT
This sequence comes from Maccullochella peelii, assembly GCA_002120245.1. Classification (NCBI taxonomy): domain Eukaryota; kingdom Metazoa; phylum Chordata; class Actinopteri; order Centrarchiformes; family Percichthyidae; genus Maccullochella; species Maccullochella peelii. Next base: position 149,839 of record LKNJ01000550.1, read on the forward strand.
GTTTATTTTCCTCCTCCTACAGCACAGAGCTTGTAGTGAGAAAGCTCCGTCACGATTGGTCCATCCTGCCTGTGGTGAAGCAGATCGACACAGTGGCGGCTGAATGGCCCGCCCACACCAACTACCTGTACTTGACCTACCACGGCACAGAGAACGACCTGCACTTCAACGATCAGCACGTCATGGTGATCGGCTCGGGCGTGTACCGCATCGGCAGCAGCGTGGAATTTGATTGGTGTGCAGTCGGGTGCATCACAGAGCTCAGGAAGGTGAGTCCTGCAGGATCTCATAGTGCTGCAGCTTGTTGGTCACCAACTCAACTATTCTTTATTTAAATTTAAGATTGATTTCTTTGCACATTAATGACACTTTTTTGCTGTTATATCACCTGCAGCATGTTCTTTTTTTAAAATCAATCTGGCACTGAAATAATTTAGTCAGTGGGCTCATGTAATCAACAGATGATCTGATACATTAGGGAAAACAGTATATGTTATGATTAAATTGATTTTAAATGATGAAATTGTAATAAAATGCTAATAATTCTATTTTTAAATTGGATTTCACATTTTTATAGATTTTAAAATACATTTTAAAAAGGCTTTTGAATTTACTTTATTCCACTTGCTGACATGTCTTCCTACCAAACTCCGTCTCTCTGTTTAACATTTCTACTTCACCTACGGTTTAAAAACACATTAATTAAAGACATGCAACAGGTCTTCATCTCTGACCTGACATGGAGGAAGATGAGAGAGGCTCTTGTTACAGCTTGTTGGACCTTAATTATTAAATACTGCTGCAGCCTACCTTAGTGATTTTAGCCAGTAAGGTCAGATGATTCATCATAATTGACCAGAGCAGATTTAGGTTTTGTACTTGACAGCTGGAAACGTGTATTAAAAGACTTCCTGTGTTGAAAATAATACATATATTGATCCAATATCAGTCTTATGTCTGTGTGTTAAGTACAGAGCTGGAGATGGGACACAGTTAGCTTAGCATAAAGACTGGACATTGTGGAAACGGTTAGCCACCTTCATGTGTCTGGGGGCTTGTTAACCAAATGTTATTAAAACGGTGTTTATTCACGTTGTCTCATTTATTGCAGATGGGTTATAAGACCATCATGGTGAACTACAACCCAGAGACGGTCAGTACAGACTATGACATGTGTGACCGCCTTTACTTTGACGAGATCTCCTTTGAGGTAAGATTTTTTCCGCCAGTTAATAACCAATAACATTAATAACTAACTTTAACTTTTGCTGCTGATCAGAATCTTTAACTTTAGTCCTCGAGAAATGACAAATTGTGAGATTTTGTGATGTTTCAAGTTGATAGAAATTCATTTATGGTTGGTACAATACATGGTTGTGTTATACTCGATGGATTTAGCTGTTATACTGTCCAATACAACATCATAAACTGCAGCCATAGAGCTGAATTAAGACCTTGTGGACACAGTCTCAATAAAAAGCACATCATGAGCTTTATAATTGTGGTCAGCAAGTGTCCTGTACTGTCGTATGTCAGGTGGTGATGGATATCTATGAGAGGGAAAACCCAGAGGGAGTGATCCTCTCTATGGGCGGCCAGCTGCCCAACAACATCGCCATGTCGCTGCACCGTCAGCAGTGCCGCATCTTGGGAACTTCGCCCGAGTTCATCGACTGTGCCGAGAACCGGTTCAAGTTCTCCCGAATGCTGGACACCATCGGAATCAGCCAGCCACAGTGGAAGGAGCTCTCGGACACTGAGGTACCACGGACTGGGCTCGTACCAGAATATGTTTGAAAATATCTCAAAACCAAAAGATGCCATTAAATTTAGGAAGACAAGTTTGAGTTTTTAACAACATATTCCTCTCTATTCCCCATTATTTTTTTTTTTCTCCAGTCTGCTATGAAGTTTTGCGAGACTGTGGGTTATCCCTGCCTGGTTCGTCCTTCCTACGTTCTCAGCGGAGCGGCCATGAACGTCGCCTACAGTGACGGTGACCTCGAGAAATACCTGAGTAGCGCTGTAGCTGTGTCCAAGGAACACCCTGTTGTCATCTCCAAATTCATACAGGAGGCCAAGGTTAGAAAGAAAGACTCGCAGTAGTTGAAGTTGAGCTCTAAGATTATCTGTCAGAATCACTTGATTTAACTTCATAAAATTGAATCATTAAGTTCTCAGGGCTGTGTGACCGTAGAAAGAGGTCAGTGTGTATGTAACATTTGTGCATTTTCCAGGAGATAGACGTGGACGCTGTAGCCTGTGACGGGGTAGTGATGGCCATCGCAGTGTCTGAACATGTGGAGAACGCCGGCGTTCACTCTGGTGACGCCACACTGGTGACTCCACCCCAGGATCTCAATCAGAAGACGATGGAGAGGATCAAGATGATCGTCCATGCCATCGGCCAGGAGCTGCAGGTCACCGGGCCTTTTAACCTCCAGCTGATTGCCAAGGTGAGAATCGTTCTGGAAGTTCTGCCATGTTAATATGGACCAGACACAGAAACAGGCTGTCGGTCCTAAACAGTTTTAGAATATATTTGGAGTTTCAGCCATTGAATTCAACATAATTTACATTGTTGGTAGGTAGTGTTTTCATGTTGGCCTCAGCATTATTTGTTTTGTGAAGTTGGTGTGCTAGATGTGTAGTAAAAAAGCAAAAACATAATTAACATAATTACGTTGATCTCAAACTCCTGTAAAAGTTAAATAAATGGCATGGAACTTTCTGTTATGCTGGTCTTGCACATTACCATGCCTCTCACTACCTCTGTATAATATATGTATATAAGTAACTACATACAGTGGGGCAAAAAAGTATTTAGTCAGCCACCAATTGTGCAAGTTCTCCCACTTAAAAAGATGAGGGAGGCCTGTAATTTTCATCATAGGTACACTTCAACTATGAGAGACAGAATGGGGGGAAAGAATCCAGGAAATCACATTGTAGGATTTTTAATGAATTAATTGGTAAATTCCTCGGTAAAATAAGTATTTGGTCACCTACAAACAAGCAAGATTTCTGGCTCTCACAGACCTGTAACTTCTTCTTTAAGAGGCTCCTCTGTCCTCCACTCGTTACCTGTATTAATGGCACCTGTTTGAACTCGTTATTAGTATAAAAGACACCTGTCCACAACCTCAAACAGTCAGACTCCAAACTCCACTATGGCCAAGACCAAAGAGCTGTCAAAGGACACCAGAAACAAAATTGTAGACCTGCACCAGGCTGGGAAGACTGAATCTGCAATAGGTAAGCAGCTTGGTGTGAAGAAATCAACTGTGGGAGCAATTATTAGAAAATGGAAGACATACAAGACCACTGATAATCTCCCTCGATCTGGGGCTCCACGCAAGATCTCACCCCGTGGGGTCAAAATGATCACGAGAACGGTGAGCAAAAATCCCAGAACCACACGGGGGGACCTAGTGAATGACCTGCAGAGAGCTGGGACCAAAGTAACAAAGGCTACCATNGAGAGAGAGAGAGAGAGAGTTCTGCTTTCACAGAGGAGGAAAGAAGCTGAAGAATCACAAGCAGGAAGCTGTGAAGAAACAGAGCGTGACGCTAAAACACGAAAGGCCTAACACTTGGGTGTAACTGCATGACGCAAGCAATCAAGACACTTCCATATCTTTCTCCCATTAAGTCCCTCACTTTCTCCTCTGAGCTTTCAACCTGGCCGGAGAACAGAACACTCAAACACCAAGTACAAAGCACAACTCCCAGTGTGTGACTATGATGATGATGTTAGCAAGGCTGCATTTCCAGATGTCTGCGTCCCATTACTGTTCAGGCACTCCAACACGACCAGGTGGATTTTATCACGTTGGCTAGGGAAGCTTCTGCACTTATACACGATGGATGAGCATGCACACACACACACACACACACACACACACACACACGCCGACATGCAAGTCACATACAGTATGAAGCAGCAGCTCCACTGTCCCACAGCTGACCCCACTAAGTGCTCCAATCTGTGTGTGTATATGAGCGGCACAGAGACACAGCGGGTCCATTCAAGGGAAGGAACGGAGCCCAGCTAGCCTCTTTTATCCTTGTATTACTCTGTCTATTCCAAAAACTGTATTAATATATAAATAGAGCTTCCTTCTGCATTCACATTAGGAATGTACAGGACTTAAACAGCAATTTCAAAGCAGATTATTTGGTATTTAAGTTTCCGTTATCATTACATCTCCTTATATAGAATATACATGAAAATACAGTGTTTTTTTCTATTCATTTTATAGTTCACTGGTTTAACTTCACATTCCTATTAGGCAATCACTTGCAAATAACTGACTAGAAGTGTTTCTGTCCAATTAAAGCCATATATCCTCCAAATGTCAACTTTTCATAAAACAAAAAACAGCCTTGCTTTTTCTGTAAAGCACTTTGTAACCTAATTTTAAAACCTTTTTAAAGCACTTGTAAAAAGTGCTATATGAATAAAGTTTATTATTATTTTTTCCCCATTTGAATTGGAAGCCAAAAGATTTCACACCCCTGACCCCATAAATACTAGATTGCAATTTTAACAACTCAACACTGGGGAGTTCCATCAGCAAGGGCATTGAAGATGAGACGTGGCTGGGTCTTTCAGCATGACAATGATCCCAAACACACCGCCCGGGCAACGAAGGAGTGGCTTCGTAAGAAGCATTTCAAGGTCCTGGAGTGGCCTAGCCAGTCTCCAGATCTCAACCCCATAGAAAATCTTTGGAGGGAGTTGAAAGTCCGTGTTGCCCAGCGACAGCCCCAAAACATCACTGCTCTAGAGGAGATCTGCATGGAGGAATGGGCCAAAATACCAGCAACAGTGTGTGAAAACCTTGTGAAGACTTACAGAAAACGTTTGACCTCTGTCATTGCCAACAAAGGGTATATAACAAAGTACTGAGATGAACTTTTGTTATTGACCAAATACTTATTTTCCACCATAATTTGCAAATAAATTCTTTAAAAATCCTACAATGTGATTTTCTGGATTTTTTTTTTCTCATTCTGTCTCTCATAGTTGAAGTGTACCTATGATGAAAATTACAGGCCTCCCTCATCTTTTTAAGTGGGAGAACTTGCACAATTGGTGGCTGACTAAATACTTCTTTGCCCCACTGTATATTGTTTTTATTTTAATTTCCTTGTGCTGCCCCGTGTTGTAGAATAACTAATAAATGTACCTTAAACCTTGATTATTGAAACATACTTAGCCTGGTGTCAGACCTCTGAATCACCACCCACATCTCAGACTTGTGCAGCGTTTCAAGTATTACTCTAGTGTTGTGCACACTGTCGGGCTGTTTGTGCCAGTTGGAGAAACAGTCGACCAATCAGAGCTTTGTATTTGGGATTCAGAATAGAGATGTCATCTTCCTACATAGTTAGCCAGCTAGCTACCTTCATGAAAAACGGTGCAACTCAACTTACAGAAATAAAGACACTTGAATGTGTGTTTCTTCGATTGTTGTGAAAAACTGCTTTCAACCGCTAACGTAGCTTTTGTCGTGTCGACTGAAAATGACATTTGCTGGGACAGATATGTCACTCATTACTGATATGTTAGGGCAACTTCGTTTCTTCTTGTCTGGTAGTCAGTTATTACTCTGAATACTGATGAAGATAAACAAGTAAGTTTGTATGAAGATGCAAGACTTTCTGTTTTGTCTACCAATCCATCTTCTTTTAACGAATATGGAAGGGATTCTAACATGTATTGTTTTTCATGCTGTAGCAGACAATCTGATGCAGTGGTTGTATTTGTAAGTATTAATTAAGAAACAGGCGAGGAAGGTAGAGCGAGGGTCAAAAACATCAGAACGGCTGTTTAAGCAGGGTCTATGGAGGTTACAGAACGAAAAATATAATTTAAAGTTATTTTGTTTTTTCAGTGTTAACAGCAGTCATCTAGTGCTGTGATGACGCTGTTCTCTTTCTGCCAGGATGACCAACTGAAGGTGATCGAGTGCAACGTCCGAGTCTCCCGCTCCTTCCCCTTCATATCCAAGACGCTGGGTGTGGACCTGGTTGCCATGGCAACTCGGGCTATAGTGGGGGAAGACGTGGAGCCTGTGGGCCTGATGAGAGGAAAAGGGATTGTAGGAGTGAAGGTAACTGCGCCAACTCAAAGCCATAAGTGTTTTTCCACTTATTGGCAGCCTCTATGGAGACGTTTTTACTTAAATCTGAGAAAGCACCATATCAGTTATCGTTCCACCGCACTGTGTGTCGTGTGTTCCTCTTAATCGTATCTCACATGTCCTCCAGGTTCCCCAGTTTTCATTCTCTCGGCTGGCCGGAGCCGATGTGGTGCTCGGGGTGGAGATGACCAGCACTGGTGAGGTGGCCTGTTTTGGGGAGAACAGATACGAGGCTTATCTCAAAGCCATGCTCTCCACGGGCTTCAAGATCCCCAAAAAGAACATCCTGCTCTCCATTGGCAGCTATAAGGTGACAGACTTAAACATTACACTCTCCTTAAATTTACTGATGAATTTCTAGAAGCCAAGCGTTAGTAATTCAGCAGATGTGAATGTTGTGTTCAGCTGATCTGTTACGTGATAGGTTTCATCTTCGAACCAGAAAATAAACAATTTCTACTCGAATAAACCATGAAATTCCTAACTCAACTAAAGGACTGAGTGTATTTGAGCTGTCATTGTTTATTTGAATCCACATTAGTTGTTTCCTTGGCAGCAGCTACTCTTCCTGACGCAATACAGTTGCATAAAAACCAAACATATGACAAACAAATAATTGACAGTAAAGCATGAAAACAATGATAAATCTCAGTTAATCTACTGCAAAGAAAGTTAAAGAGTTCATTTATGGCACAGGCCTGCCTTTAAAAAATAACCACTTTAGTTGTGACCCTTTTTTACTAGATTCTTGAGATATGAAGCATGATAGATGATTCCATATAAGCCATAAGATATGGCTTTATGCATAACTTGCTGCTAGAAAATAAATACAGCAATCAGACTGTTCAGAAAGCAATTAATTGATTATTTATTGTGGTAATTTGACTTGAAACGAGGAGACTGTATTCTGCTAAAATCAAATGGAACATTTCCAGAGCTGATAACTGCTGAAAAATGTATACTTATTGATTGATTTACGATTTTGGTTGCTATGTTTTGTGTGTTTACAGAACAAGAGTGAGCTGCTGCCAACTGTGCAGGCGCTGGAGTCTCTGGGTTATGACCTGTACGCCAGTCTGGGTACTGCAGATTTCTACACAGAACATGGAGTCAAGGTAACGGAAAAAAATACGCTTCACACTTTGATTTATTTCTTCACACCAACAGTCCTCACTTAAAAGCGGAAAAGTATATTGGCGAGTCAGATAATTAAGATTTATTGGATTGACAGATGTATAATAATACACACTGGCACTATATTTACAGCTTTGTCCTGCAATGGCACATGTGTGCTAGGTTTTTGGAAGCTTTTATGACGGACCAACGAGCACGATGAATACTTGTTAAAAAATCTGTCTTAACTATGGGTTCTGAAAGCTCTGATTCATGATAATTGAAATCCCAACTCCTGATTGTCAGTGTTTTACTACTTTACACTGAAATGTAACATTAAATAATCATGTAGATGATGCCAGTTGAACATCTATTTATACTTGTAATTGTCTGTAAGTGTAAAAAGATTGATCCAGTCAGGTGTGTTTCAAAGACAGTGTAAATTTGATCATTTAAGTCAAATAAGAAGTCAAACAAATGACTTACTTTAAAACATGGGCCATCATCTACCCAGTGCATAAATTGGTAACATTACCTGGAAACTGAGTACGACCAGTCATGAAATACAACAATAACATAAGGAGAAATAATCACAAAGCATCAAAAACATCCTACTCTGACGTTTTTTGTCCAACTTGTCCTGTTTCAGGTGACCGCAGTGGATTGGCCATTTGAGGAGGAGGACAGCGAGTGTCCCACCAAAGAGAAGCAGCGCAGCATCATGAACTACTTGGAGGAAAACCACTTCGATCTGGTCATCAACCTCTCCATGAGGAACAGCGGAGGTCGCAGGCTCTCCTCCTTCGTCACCAAAGGCTACAGGACGAGACGCATGGCCATTGACTACTCTGTCCCGCTCATCATCGACATCAAGTGCACCAAGCTCTTTGTCCAGGTTTGTTTTTGCGTGTTTATTGTTTTTTTTTTTAAATTCAAAATCTTTTGGTTTTGTACTTAAAAACTTTGCCTACAGTTGGATGGCAACGTAAGTGATTATTGATGTGTTTTCAGGCTCTTCATCAGATTGGTAGGACTCCACCGGTGAAAACTCACATTGACAGCATGACATCCCAGACGCTGGTCCGTCTGCCTGGTGAGTCACTGCAGCCAGCACAAGCAGATGATTGATGTGTTGCTCTATTCTCACTGACTGTGGGCGCTTTGAGACGCTCTGATCATTTGTCTGCAGCTACAAAATGGAGAACAAACTTTTTTTTTTTTTTTTTTTTTTTTTGTTCCTTTTGGTATTGTCTTTCATCATGTCAGGTCATTTGTAGCAAGGAAACTAATTAGACGGCACAACAAAAATAGATAACCTTACAAAAAAAGATGTGGCAACTGTTGGTTGACTTTTGATGATTTCTCAGCTCTATAACAAAGAGTGGACATTAAAGTAATTAATTTATTGGTGTGTACACGTGGTTATTAATGCCTGTACTCATTCACAGTAACGCCTAATCACTGTGTGTGTGTTTATATGCATTTTTGAAGTTTCCAGTTTCTGTTTTGTGCGTCTAAACATCACATCCTGGCACCACAAACCTGAATATTGTTAGAAAGATGTATACAGGGATTTGAATAACTGGGCTGCTTTATGCTCAGTGTAAAAGTTACATCCCACATAGGATTCTTCTACTTACTGTCAGGTGAAAAAATGTCTTTCTTTTGTGATTGATTCTTAGGTCTGATCGATGTGCACGTTCACCTACGGGAGCCGGGTGCCACACATAAAGAGGACTTCTCCTCTGGTACAGCAGCTGCTCTGGCAGGAGGAGTGACCATGGTCTGTGCGATGCCCAATACTTCCCCTGCTGTCACTGACCCCGGTACTCTGGCCCTGGTACAGAAGGTGTGCCCAGATTTTCTTTCTGTCTTGTTTGTTTGTTTCTGTCAGTTAAATCACGACTCATTTGCCTGGTCCAGATGGTGAGGAAACGAGTGTTGATGCTCTGGTTATAGCGGGTCAATACACAAATCTGATAAAGAGTTAATTTAATGTGAGAAATTTTTGTGCGTGTTCTTTTTATCATGGCGTTCTTGAAAATGAGAGACCCTCTATGATGGTGTGTTTTCCAAGAATTTAATCAAACTTAACTGAAGTAAAATGAAAGAAACTAATTCTGTGTTGTGTTGTATTCTCAGCTGGCCAAAGCGGGCTGCCGCTGTGACTACGCCCTGTACGTGGGCGCTGCTTCAGACAACGCCGCTGTCCTGCCGTCCATCGCCAGCCAGGCTGCCGGCCTGAAGATGTACCTGAACGACACGTACTCCACCCTCAAGATGGACAACGTCTCTCACTGGATGGAGGTAGGCTGAGTCACAGTGTATTTTTAAAACTCTTTATTCCTTTAACAAACCACTGTAGTTGAACCTTCTTTATTAGTTTAAATTCAATCTAAAAAATGCTATTAAAACCAGAGCTAAATGTCTTAAAGTTGGTTTGCCGTCACGGTGTGAAACTTCTAAAACTTTAGGAAAGTTATTTTTTATGTGGTTTATTATGTTGTAATCAAAAAAAATTTTTTTTTTTTTAATCGCATGGTTGGATTATTCATTTTCAGTCGGTCCTGTTTGTCCCTGGGGCGTTATTTTTTCCTATTCACTTCTCTGAGCCAGCATCTAATCACCATTAAGGCACTTCACTGGCTTCTCTATTTAGCTGTGCCGACAAATGCACGCCAGTGGAAAACTTTGCCCACTTTGTCCCACCCTGCACACTAAACTATAACTGTCTGGTTCTCTATGAAGCACTTTGAGAAGTGGCCCAAGCAGATGCCCATCGTTGCTCACGCTGAGAAGCAGACGGTGGCTGCGATCCTCATGGTGGCCCAGCTCTACCAGCGGCCAGTCCACATCTGCCACGTGGCCAAGAAAGAGGAGGTAAAATACAGTTGTTTTTGTGTTTTTGTGTTTGCTTGGCACAATACCTTTACAGATGTACAGTTTAGATTTTTGGCTGCAGTATTGAAAACCTGTGACACTTCTGCTTCATTGGCCCAATGTCCCTGTGAGTGTTATTAAACTTCTTACCTCCTTCTTTTTTCAGATCCTGATCATCCGAGCGGCGAAGCAGAAAGGCATCCAGGTCACATGTGAGGTGGCGCCTCATCACCTCTTCCTTTGTGAGAAAAACATGGCAGAGATCGGCGATGGACGAGCGCAGGTCCGACCCATGCTGGGGACAAACGAGGACATGGAGGCTCTCTGGGAAAACCTGGACATCATTGACTGCTTTGCCACCGACCACGGTCAGAAACCAGTCTGATAGTGAATCTGTTGATCCTTTTTTCTTTTTTATTTCTGGAATATTTACACCTTTTTAATAAGAGACCAATTGTTTTACTTCTGAACTGTTTTGTCTTGTGTCGTTAGCTCCCCACTCTATAGAGGAGAAGAATTGTGATTGCCCTCTTCCCGGTTACCCCGGCCTGGAAACGATGCTGCCGCTGCTGCTGACCGCTGTCAGTGATGGACGTCTTACTCTGGATGATATTATCAGGCGTCTTTATGACAACCCACGCAGGATCTTCAACCTGCCTGTCCAGGACAACACCTATGTGGAGGTACAGACACAAACACATTTTGATTTTTGTGTTTTGCTCTGCGTTTGATGCTAAAACCGACATGGGAATCTATGCTTTCTACATTTTTTTTTTTTTTTTTTTTACAAATAATGCTTCTATTTTAATGAGTTATTCACTTGTCTGTGTCGTTCAGGTGGACTTGGAGCAGGAGTGGGTCATTCCTCAGGCCATGCAGTTCACAAAGTCAAAGTGGACACCGTTCCAGGGTCTGAAGGTGAAGGGTAAAGTCCGCCGCGTGGTTCTACGAGGAGAGGTGGCCTACATCGATGGCCAGGTCAGCAATCACACACACATATATATCACATATATATTCATTTGTTGTAGCCTCTTTGTGTTCGCAAGCCAAACAGGGCTGTATTAAACTATAACTTTATGAAATATGGTGAACGTTTATCAGAGGAATGGATGTTTTTACTGTTTGCTACATTTATTGTGGGTCTATAGTTAGGAATTATTAAAACTTCAAATGAAAAGCTAAGGTAAACTGATGAATGTGTACTTGCTCTTCCTGCTTTCCAATCAATACATTATCAAATAAGAGACGAGGATCCACTTTCAAGAACTAGACTCTGGATTTTGCTCTTAAACGTGTGGATTATGTAGTAATAGTGGTAAATGAAAAACCTACCTCAATAAAGGTCATTTTATGTAACATTTATATTTTTATGAATTATGTCATTTGATTGGTTGGTTGATGTTTTTAAAGCTGTAGTTCTTTCTCTCTCAGGTGTTGGTACCTCCGGGTTACGGTGAAGATGTGAAGGCCTGGACCACTGCTTCGATCCTTCCTCCTGAACCTGTCAAAGAAAGTCCGAGGGTATTGAAAGTGGATAAAATAATACAAAAAAATTACAGTAATACAAAGAATTCAAACCAAATAATACTAGACGTATACTAGTCCCTTGTGTTTACTCCGACTCAAACTCTGACTGTTTTCTTGCTAGCTAAATATCCAGCATGCTGACTAATCACAGCAGGTATTAACATGTTTCATGGGTGCATGTTGTTTTAGTTTATTCTAAGATGGTGTATTTCCTGTGGTTTTAGACTCCGGAGCACCAGCGTCCTACTCCTCCCCGGGAAGGCCCGGTCCGAACCCAAGCGGCCAGCCCTCGACGATCAACAGGAGAGAGCCGCTACCTGCTGCCGCCTCGCATCCACCGCGCCTCTGATCCTGGACTCCCACCAGGTACTACAACTCCCATAGTGCTGTGGGACATCCACTACTCTAGGCTACCCGAGGCTACAAGAGATGCAAGCGCTGTGAACAGTTTTAAACGACAATTGAAAACTTATTTATTCAGCATTGCTTTTAACCAACTGTCACTCTTCCTTTGTTTTATTTCTGTCTTTCACATATTATATTGTTCTTAGCATACCTGTATTTGCTGCCTCTTTTCTTTGGTATTCATTTGATTGCATGGTTTTATTGTGCAGCATTTGCATTTATGCATTGCAAATGTATTTTAATTTACCGTTTTTTATTTATTCTTGTTTCTTCACTTCTGTTGTGAAGCACTTTGAGCTACACCCCCTGTATGAAAGGAGCTACATAAATCATTTGTTATTACTCATTCATGTCAGTGGGTGTGTATGCAGTATAGTGAGAAAACAAAGCTTGTAATTTGTCTCTTGTGCAGAACAGGCTCAGGAGCTGCCTGTAGTGCAGTACAGCTTAGAAAATGTCAGGTTTTATACATTCTTTTTAGCACAATGCGACTACTTTTTCTGTTAAATTAATCCATCTGTACTGAACTCTAGATCACACTTTTTTTTTCTTTTTTACTTCTAGGTACTGTATTATACTGTATTCCTGTATTTAACTGACACAATTGATTGGTGCATCGTGTCACCGTGCTCTCTGCAGAGATGGTTTTGCTCCCACCTGCCGGTGCTGGTGACGGTTACAGCCACCCGCCTCCTCTGTCCAGGCTGCTGTCCCCTCAGTCAGGACCAGGACAGATGCCTGCTGGACTGGTGTCCCACTTCCAGACCTCTCCTCTGCTGCACCCGCTGGTGGGCCAGCACATCCTGTCTGTCAGGCAGTTCAGCAAAGAGCAGGTACACCACACACACACACACACACACACACACACACACACACACACACATACACATAAACACAGCAGAAGATATTTTTGTCGAGCCGCTTGATGAGTCACCGTATTAACAAAATAAAATATTTAATATTTGAGACTCAAAAGACATTTTGATGCTCGTGTTTTCAGTTTGTGTATTTTTTGTTTGTTTCAGATCTCACACCTTTTTAATGTTGCCCACACTCTGCGTATGATGGTTCAGAAGGAACGAAGCCTGGACATGCTGAAGGTAGGTCCTCTTCACAAAGGTGTGCCGTTATTGCTCATTGTTGGATTACAATACTTACTGCACATGGGTGGGGTGACAGGTTTTTAGGTCTGTTTATTCCTGTGAATGTGAGAAAAACACTACATGACTACACAGACTGTGAAAACACTGGAAGCAGATCAAGCATTAGGGTTTTGGTGGACTTAAACAAAATTGTGCAATACACATAAGTTTGGTTTTGGGAACAGATACTACCTCAGCTCTAATACCTCCTGTCTGAAAGTAGTTTAGTACTTGTCTGTCTCAAGCCCAGCTCAAAAACTAGTCCCTTGTTCCTCACTGTCCAGGGAAAGGTGATGGCGTCCATGTTTTACGAGGTCAGCACTCGCACCAGCAGCTCCTTCGCGGCGGCCATGCAGCGTCTGGGTGGCTCAGTCGTCCACTTCAGTGAATCCACCTCGTCCACGCAAAAAGGAGAATCTCTGGCTGACTCTGTCCAAACTATGAGCTGCTACGCCGATGTTCTGGTGCTCCGACACCCAACACCTGGAGCTGTAGAGGTGGGCTTCAGTTTTGACAGTCCCGAGCACCATTTCGTGTTCCTTTGCCACTTGCTGCTGTGTGTAAAACAAATAATATGGCATTTAATAGGTGCTGGAGATATCAAAAATCTTACTTTTCCTTGCAGATGGGGGAAAATGTTACACTTATATAATTACAAAGTCTATTTTTATGTTAGTTCTCTCTTCAACAAAATAAATATTAATATTGTCCCTCTGGATCTGAAGACGGTAACATTAAGTCAGACAAGAATTTGTAAAAAACAAACAAAATAAACAACAACCTCTGACACCCCCTAGTGGTAGTATCAAAAAGGACACATGGGGTAGACATGGTGGCTTTAATATAAAATATAGATATAATATAAAAATGAGTTTCTTTTTACAGTATATGTGTAACTGAGAGTAGAGTTTAAACATTATTATTTCTTTTTACATAAACACATGACAACATTTTTGATAAGGATCTCTTAAAAATTGGTTCTTAATTGTACGTATGTATGGTCTAGCTTTCAACTGCTTCTCAAGGGTCTTCATCAGCCAATAGAACGGACTCAAGTGTGAAATCTTTCTGAATCTCCCAGAATCAAATGTAGATACTTGACAACAGCTAAACAAGACTTATCCAAACTAATGAATCTTAAAAATACTGTATAAGTACTATATACTGTGTTTTCTATAATTGCATAGCTTCAGTTAGGAGGATTTTCAGTAGTTTTGTCTCCATGTGACTCGTCTCCCTCTGTGGCATTCAGAGTGCATCTCGTCATTGCCGTAAGCCTGTGATCAATGCTGGAGACGGAGTGGGGGAGCATCCAACCCAGGCCCTGCTGGACGTCTTCACCATCAGAGAGGAGCTGGGCACGGTCAACGGCATGACGGTGAGGGATAGTAAGACCATTTTAGACCAAAAAATGTTCTTTTTAGTAATCCAGTCATCCAACTTTTACTTTTTATATTGATTGTTGTAGTCCAACTGCCACTTCAACCCATATTTTAATTGTAGTTCAAACCATGTTGGAGAAAATCTTTTAAATCTCATGTTTCCACGTGTTTTCTGTCAGATAACTATGGTTGGGGATCTGAAACATGGCCGCACGGTTCATTCCCTGGCCAAACTGCTGACCCAGTACCGCATCACCCTGCGCTACGTGGCTCCCAAGAACCTCTACATGCCAGCAGAGATCATCAGCTACGTGGCCTCAAAGGGCATCAAACAGGTGGGAAAACTGTTACAGATGTAAATACAGCGTGACAACAAACCAACTGTTGTGACAATACCTTTCTATTTCTCAAAGGTTTAAACATTTTATTATCAGAGTTTGACCACACTAAATAAGATTGTTTGCAGGAGGAGTTTGACAGCATCGAGGAAGCTCTGCCTGAGACCGACGTCCTCTACATGACGAGGATCCAGAAGGAGAGGTTTGCATCTGAGGAGGAGTACAAGGCTGTAAGTAAACTCATGTTTCATCTCATCAGCTGCTTTTACTTTGTCATAGTGTCAAATACTCATAGTGCCTCTTTAAATAAATGTTGTAAAATGTAATCTTTAAAAGAGTAACTTAACACTAAATCCACTTTTTTGAGTTAGTAAATTACATGTAGTCACTTTATTACTGCTGATCCTGGTCCCATTTTATAGTCTGTGTTGCAACAGAAGTTATTTTCCTTTTTCCAGACAAAATCCAGTAATTCTGTCCTCTAGACTGCAAACACATCTGTGGTGTACCCTGGCACACTGCCCCCAAACTACTAGGCAGCATCATGTTCACCCCTACATATAAATATTCATATTTTTCACATTTCATTGTCAATTTTAAATGTATGCTTCTTGACTTGCAGCACTTGCTTTATGTTTCTTTATATATTCTGCTTACTCTGTTTATTATTATGCACCAAAATACCAAAGTAGTACAAATACTACAACTACTACTTGTAAGCTAGTAGTTTACAGTGTTGATCAGAGTTTCAGTGGTGTATTGTGGTACAGCGGTGTTCAAGCTAAAACAGGAGTTTCTCTTTAAATTGTACCGCACTTTATCACACATTGACATTAGAAATATAAGAATTAAATGTTATTGGATCAAAAAACACGAGTTCATAAAATAATAGTAAGCTTTGAGTATTATTTTTTTGATCAACAGTGCAGGAGACTTGCGTCTAGGACTCTTTTACTAAGTCCCCTTTGTGACTCTGTCTATTTTCCTTCTCAGTGTTTTGGCCAGTTCATCCTCACCCCTCACATCATGACTGTAGCCAAAAAGAAGATGGTAGTGATGCATCCGCTGCCCAGAGTCAATGAAATCAGGTGAGATTGCTGCTGATTATGTTCTCCATTCATCTTTTGGTCTATAAAATGTCAGAAAATATGCAAATATTACCATCAGAAGTTCCTGATATAGTGATATTTGATCTGATTGGATTAATTCCTGAAAGCAGCTTTCCCAGAGCAAATTTTATTTGTCTATTTAAAAATATACTTTTATAATCATTGACTGTTCTAGTACAGTAGTGTAGTATAATATACACAGCACTTTAGTCTTGTTAATTCCTTTCATCATGTATGAGCTAAAACTAATCCTCTATTTCTCTTTTTCGTTGTATTTTTCTCTCAGTGCGGAGGTGGACACAGACCCAAGGGCGGCGTATTTCCGTCAGGCAGAGAACGGCATGTACATCCGAATGGCCCTCCTGGCCACCGTACTGGGCAGATAGATCCGTGTGCTGCATATTTGTAGCACAAATTGTCAAACCTTTAAAGTAACAATTGTTAGACAGCAGCATTTTCTCTCCTGAAACCTGTGGATTTCTTATTTCCAGTCCTTGAAGGGGTGTTAGTAGAGTTAAATACAATAATACGACTTTAACTGAGTCATAAAGTTGATAAAGTTATATCATGCTGTTACATGATGCTGCATTTCTTCAGTTTGGCACACCACTGCTTGTTTTTCTTTTCATTCATATCTCAAAATTACTTCATTTCATTACAGCAATTGGATTTTTTGAATGTCTTAAAACACAATTAACATTTTCCATAAAACTGCTACTTAACTAAAATTTAGATGCTGTACTTGGAGCAGTTTTTGTTTGTTTTGTCTGTTTGTGACGGTTAACACACCATCTGTATTTGAGCCAGCTGGAGGAGCAGGGGAAGACTCCTTGGAAGAAAAAAGGGAGGTGGGTATTGAAATCACAACATTAATGCAATACTGTGATGTTAATAAAATAAATATTTTGGTAGCTGGGTCAAATGTGCAGCCACTGTGTCTAAGCTGCTGCACAGCTGTTTCCTCATCTACTCAACCGCAAGTATGTTTAAAGGTATCAGTCAGGATATTAAAAGGGAGAAAAGAGTTTGGGGGTAAGGGATTGCTCTGTTCTGACCTATAATGATACCAGTTAAATTTATTGTACAAAAAGCCTGCTGTCTTCTATAACGTTCCTTTGCTTAAATGTGTAGTGTTAACTGAAAATGGGTAAATATTCTCTAAGTATGGTCTTTGGTGGTTTAGGGGTAATTGCTGTAACTCAGTGATTTCTTATACTGTAGCAGTTTAGAGGCAAACTTCCTTTTTTTTATACAAATGGGATTGAATGTCATTTAAGTGTTGGGGAATGACTTTGTATTATGTGGAGAAATAAAAAATAAAAGAAACAGTTTTCACCTTTGCATTTTGATATTGTCATAAATGTCCACCACATGAAGCAACACAACACCAAATGAGATTAACTCTGTTGTAGTGGCAATCCCCTTTTACATCTTGAGGCCTCCTACACGCGATATTGGAGGTCCAGGTTGTTCAGGTGTAATGCAAAAGTAAATAGGTAGTTTTCTTTTTTTTGTGCTTATTAACTTGCACTTCACTTGAGCCTTTAATTCTTTAACTTCACTACATATTACGGCTCAACAGCCATCTATCATGTGAAGACATGTTAATTAAAATTGAGAAAAATGTACTGGGCTCAAAAGAGGAAAAAAAGGTCCCATCCCAACAGATACAGATTTTTAACAAATACTGAAAGGTAAACACATGACAGCAAATTAAATAAATGAACAAAGAAATAAAAAGTAAAGACAAATTAACACAATGTAGTTTATTTTGTTTACCTTCAAAATAGTTTGAAAAAAACAAATCAAGGTTCACTTACTATCTTTTTCTGGAGCTGTTGTCTCTATGACAACTGAGCCAACTGAGATGCAGTTGAAAGCTGGGAAAAGCCAGTGAGTGGTCCTTGAGTTAAGGTTATTTTGTCAAAAATAAAAGTTATTAAAAATAAAAGATATTGGTCCTCCAGGCAGAGGAATGGCACTGTAAAAATCGTATACTGAGCAATGCAGTGTTTAATAATAACCCTGTTAAAATGCCAGTTTGCATAGATGGTAAGGAAGAGAAGCCAAATAGTTAAAGCATGTGATGATTTAAAAAAGTGGGATCACCATATAAATGCTGTATTCGAGAACTGTCAGATAAATCAATATTCTATCTAATTCACAGGGGTACATGAGTGACTCAGCAAAGTTCAAAATATTAAGGCAACATGTGATGACACTGCTGAGATGTTTAAGGGCCAGACTGGATACATCTCATGGCTCTTAACTCCCTGTACTTCCATGTTATTGTCTGACATCCTCTGGGGATAATGTGTGGATCTGTTGTCATTCTTTATTTAACCTTATATTTCTATGGATATTTTCAGACACACTGCAAAGAAGTGAAAGTACTGAGATATACAGCTTTGGCTTAAAACAGTAATTACAACATTCTGGCTGCCAATTTGTTTCTCTGTATTCTTCAGCTCTGGGATGATTAATTTGCGAAATAAATACAAAGCTTATTTTATTATCAGCCCATGTGCTTGGAGAGTGGATTTTGGATGAAACCTTGAAAGCAACATCCCATCCGTCTTCATTTCCTGGAAGGAGGAATCAGCCAATCACAGCGCATGTCCTTTGGCAGCGCACGAAGAAGCGACCCGGCGGCCACAGCAGGCTATCGCTTCTCCGCCACCGGGCTAATATGAGCCTTTAAATTGAGAGTTAAGACATTAAACCGGATGCCTCTATGATCCAGCTAACCTTACAGCGAGATACACAGTGTTCAGTTTGCGCAAGGTAAGACATTTCGGCTGTACTAAATCAGCTAGCATAAGTTTAGCTAACCGTGGATAGCTGTCACGATCACGTACGCCGGACTCCATTCAAAAATCGGTCAGTTTAAGGTTGATTTGATTCTCAACAAAGGTAGCATATCTTCATTACCGAGAAACTATAAAATGATTCTAAACATCTTATACAACGTTAAGATGCACTTTTAGTTCGGACTCATGTCAAAACACCATATAGAACGTACTGTCGTAAGTGTAACATTGCAAAATTGGAGGGCGGTGGCAGCGAACAGTTGTGAACGACTGCTAGTGAGGATTTGCACTTTTGTTGAAATAAATGCTGCATGCATGTATGTTGTTTGCGCGGAATCGTAGCTTATGCACGGAAAAACCTTTAGGCAAAAATTACAATGTTTATGTTGCGCATACAGGTAAGGACACATTAAATTGATGGAATTTTAAATGCAATTTGGTGGATCTTTGTCTATATGCTACAGCGGTATAGGGGCTACTTCTGGCTAGCAGGTAGCTTAATGTAACGGGCCATTTTTATACATGTATTCAAGAAGTCTTGCCTCAGTTATAATACTTTTGGTATTACAGTATAACAATTTGGTTAGCTAACAGCTAACTAGGTACCTGTCAGCACCGGGCCCAGCATGACAGTTTCTTTGGATGATTTAAGAAAGCCAGAGAGAAATAATTTATGACAGAACAAGGAGAAACAAGGTTCGTTAAGTGGAATTGTTAAGATGCTGCCTGTAACATGAATGACGGGCTGTGGAATAGAAAGTATTTCTCCATGTGCAGGGAGATTAGCAAAGGATTAGGGCTCCACAAGGACAAACAGACGACAATCACGCGGCATCCCTTCTTCCGTCAGACCGGACCGTTATCCCAAAACACCAGCCCCCTTTTCTCCCAGAGCAGACCGACGTCTGGTTTGATCATACACTTTATCGACTCACCTGTGTGTTAAGTTATGCGTTTATTGGAGACAAAGGTTGCAAGGTAATGTCACATCCAAGTAACACTTGAGGAAAACCACAACAGTGACCAACATCTGACTTGCCAGAATCAGGTTCCTCTATTGCAGGTTGTATGTGTCCATTCACCACAGATCTAATGACCTAATTATGTAAATAGGGATTTCCCTGCCCTGAACTGGGTCTCTTAGGAGGCTCTTATCTCCCAGCCTGTGCTGCCTCCAACAAGTTCTGTCAAGCACACTGTTTAGGTTATTATTGGTACTGTTATCTTGCTGTAAGTCAGAATTTGGGATTTTCTACTTGGAAAAAAATAAGCAAAATAGCCCTGTAAGTCAGAGATGCAATTTAGGAGATTTGGTATGTTTTTTGTAAACTCTAGTTCCTGACATGACATCAAATAAACGTGCCTGACCCACAGATTGTATAAAAATTGAATATATTTATAAAGTGTATGGATGTACAACAAATTACTTGTGTAACAGTTATACATGTTATTTTCAGCATGGCATGTTTTAAAATGAATCAGTATGCCGATACATTGACGTGAGATGGTTAAACCTGCGTTTCTGATGTCGTAATCAGCCCGAAGCCTTAACTGCAGACAGTAGTTCTTTCCACACATCAGCAGACTGAATGCAAGGAGATCAAGACCGGTGCATTTCTTGCTTTCAACTTAACACCTTTGACCAGATAAAGAAATGCAGCATTGCAGTTAGAGGCATAGTTGGGGTTAGAGTCTGGCAATCCTAGTGATGGAGGCAGGATTTATACACAGCCTGATAGTGAAGTCTGCCTGGGAGGCCTATCTCAGGGCAAAAAGACTTTACTTTGTACTTCTTCACCATACTATGGTATGCATACATGTATAAGCAGTGGTATTCATTTGATTTTGCTTGTGTGACTCAGTAAGAAATCCACTGAACTGTCAAACATCCATAACACAAATTCACCGCAGCTTCAGCCACGCTACCTCTCACTTTTTGATTGTCGGCGTATAGACGTTCATCGTCATACCTGCTACCTCATGTGCACCTGCACTCCTTTTAAGCAGAAGAAGAGCCTTAAAGTACATCTGTTTTTCATTTTTTGAGAATTGTGACCAAGGTTCATACTAAGCGGGACATTTTACAATTGGAAAAATCAACTCGTCAGTGCTCTCTGGTGGTCTAATGACTCTAAAGGACCTCAAACAAATGTTGAAGGTCCCCAAACTAATGCTCATAATTCCTGTCATTTTGGACACTTTTGCTTGTAATTATAGGGTTTTATTTGGGTACAGTGCAGTCATCAGATCTTGATATTTTTAACAATAAAGAGAGCTATTTTAAGAGTTGCCTTCTTCACTGAGAAAGCATTTTCTCACTGTGGCTCTCGGACCTCACATGATATTCCTCGTTTGTGGATGACAAGCACCTTTTGTCTCAAGCAGTAAAAATGCCTTGTTGAGCTGGTGTCTGTAGAGCTTACTTTAATGTTCTGTTCTAACTTTAGCCTGTTAAAAATGATAATTTAAGTACTTCTAATGGACCGGAGTAGTAGAATAAGTTGTTCTGTGTCTATGCCCACAAATTTATTTTTGTGCTGGTTGATATTTGTTTTGAAATTCCCTGTAATATATTTCTCCACAGTCATACCATTGCTAATGGAGGTATTTCTTTTAAAAAGGGGTCATTAATAATAATAAACGTCTCTTCTTCTAAGCAGTTCCTTTTAGATGGTTTTGCCAGTTGTCACAGGCATATTATTCACTGTAGAGCGAAGTTGAACAAATATCTTGTTACATGTCTTTCAGTCAGTATTGGTGAGGGTCAATTTTAGTTTTTAAAAAGTTTTTCTGTGTTTGACG
This sequence comes from Maccullochella peelii, assembly GCA_002120245.1. Classification (NCBI taxonomy): domain Eukaryota; kingdom Metazoa; phylum Chordata; class Actinopteri; order Centrarchiformes; family Percichthyidae; genus Maccullochella; species Maccullochella peelii. The sequence continues at coordinate 171,496 of LKNJ01000550.1, forward strand.
TGTCAGTGGGATTTGTGAGATTGCCACATTTGGGTTATGTGTGATTTAGCAAGCTTGAAGTTTGAGTATGACATACTTTTACATTTCTAAAATCTAAAACTACAAAACATTTATATAGAAAATCATGATGAATTAAGAATAAACAAAACGCCCCAATTTGTCAGTTTTATTGCTGCAAACTTGTCTGCGTTTTTTGATAAAAGGCCAGCACTGTCTCAATTTTTCAATCTAGCCCTGAATACACAAATACAGGTACTTTGCCTCCCTCCTATTCTGCTTTTGTCTCTCAGCTGACAGCCTTTCAGCTACAAAATCACGCTGAATAGTTAGATAAATATCTGCACTTAATAAAACTTGGAGTACAAAAGAGTCACAGTCACATGTTTGGAAAGGAAGACAAAAGACTCCTTTGTGTGTGTCTCTAGTTTTAGTGACTGCTTCATACTGGGGCTGGTGTTGTGTTATGGTTCATTTTCATCTGTCCTGTTAGTGTGATAAATGAGTGCCATATGCAGACATACAGGGCAGTTTTTAAAGTCTGCACCACAATGACCGCAGTTGGCTAATTAACCTAATAGACCCGGCGGGCGGCTTAGTGCTACTTGATTGATCGATCGCTCCAGTATGAACTGCAGGGTGGCAGTTTGATCAGTGCAGTGCAGGTGGTCTTGAAGGTTTATGTATAAAAGAGAAAGTGTCTCGTCTATGGAGCTGCTCTCTCCTGCCAGGCTGCCCGGTGGTTTGTGCAGCATGTTTGCAGAATTTGGAGTGTTTACACCGGCTTTCTTGGCGTCAGCAGACACGCCATCTGGGCCTGCGGCGTTTCCATCGTTGAGAAAAAGAATGTCCTTTTTGATCTCCCCTTTGCACGCTTTATTCCAGTCAAGAGCCCGGCTGGATTTTTGTTTTGCTTTGTGCACTTCACACAATAATTTAGTGTTGTGTGAGGTCCAGAGTGCACAGATGCTTTCGTAGGGTAGTTGAGTGAAATCACACTGGGCTCCAATATATGATTAGTGTTATCATCTATTAATCTGCAGGTTATTTTCTCCATTAATGATTTTGGTCTTTAAAACATCACTCTCAACACTCTTTGAAAAAGCATCTAATCCTTACTTTCGAGAAGCTGGAAACATCAAATGTTTGGAGGTTTCCAATGTTTCTGAAAAATGACTAACTGGTTATCCAAGTCTTTTCAGCTCTAGCTCGTGTGTGACTAATATCTGAATGGTAAATCTTCTTTTAGACTCCATTAACTAAAGGAACGCTCTAATTGTGGGACACTGATAAGCATGTTTTGTTGTGCAATCTGTAATATTCCTCCAGCAATCCTATCTGGCAGATTGTTTCTTTTCACACATTTACTCATTATTATACTTAAAATAAATTGAACTTATTGAGCATCGTGTGTATAATCACACAGTCATTTCCACCCTATTTATATTATTCTTTACTTCCAACAATTTCTGTTGCTATTTCTTTTTGAACATATCGTTATTATTAATTATGCATTCATATGTCTTATTCACATATACACAGATTTTCTATTTATCTACCCCCCCACCAAATCCCTCTGAAAACTCCCTTTTGCTATTTTTTAAATTTAGTTTGTATTTCATTTATTATTCTCATTTTACCTGCTAAATCACTGCGTTTTTGCCAGTGCAGCAGCGTAATGTCCCAGTAAAGAACACGACAGACCCTGAACCCCTCATGTGAATGCACTGAAATTGATAAAAGTTGATATTGATATTTGTAGCTGCCATTTTGCCAAACTAGTTATCAGATTAAAAAAAAAAAAAAACGTGACCTGAATCTTTTACTTGGCAGGAGAATAAAGTAGTGCTAACTTACAGTACCATCTTTTCCAATTACAAATGCATGTGAGCAGTGTGAAGCTTAATTTTTGTTTTCACAACAGGAGGCTCTTAACTAATCGGATGAGAGACAATAAAAGGAAAGCTGCTTTCTCTTGCACTGGTGCTGCAGCGCTAGAGGTAGAATTAGATTCAGGGGTTTTTCTCATTAAAAGCAAAAAGAAAAGAAAGGAAGGGTGACATTCACTGCAGGCGGTAAAGTTTCTTCCAGAAGGTGCCCTCAGGATGGGGATTTTGTTTTAGCAATTAATCGAAAATAGTTTGGATGGGAACAAAGTGAAGTACGGTAATGTGAGAGTGGTCGCTTTGCTTTGCTGTCTGAACGGCCTGTAACTCACTGAAAGTTAGAGGTTTTACCACGAAATTTGACAAACAAGGTAGTGGCAGCACTGTTGACTCTGTTATTGATCCATATACTTGGATGTTCTGTCACAGTATTTCTGGATGAATGTCTGTACCGTTCCACCATGAAACTTGCTATGGTTGCTACGATCTTTCCTAAACACCTTCAGACCACTTAAGCAATGATATGAGGGCTCACACCCCATCACTGATGTTAGTGGCAATTATTTTGATGTTGTTAATAAGTGTAACCCATGTGGTTCTGAAACAACTAGTCGATTAGTTGATGGACAGAAAATTCAATAACATTGCAATTTTGATAATTGATGAATAACTTTTTCTAAATTACTTATTCTTAAATGGGAAGATTTGCTGCTTTTCTCAGTTTAATATAATTGGAAATTGAATCTTGTGTTTTGGACAAAACAAGCAATTTGAAGACATCTACAGTGCAGCTCTTGTGAACATTTATCACATTTTTTTGGCATTTTATCAGCTAAACGGTTAATCGAAAAAATAATTGTTAGCTTCAGCCCTAAAGCCAGGCCATCCTCTTCCAATCCAACTGCAGTCTGCTTTGATAAACTAAAGAACATTATCTCAAACAACCACAAGAGAAAAAAGACTTGTTTTGGTTCGGGAGAGTATAACCAACAGTTACTCAAAATGAAATGAGGGATACGGCGGTCTGGATCGATGCTCTTATTCTACTATTTCCTCTCCCTTAATAACATGAATATCTCAGTTTACATTTTGACAAAGAGAGCAGATGGCTTCATAATGCTTAGCTGAAATAACAAAATGCCTGTTCACACAGCTCAGCTAGCATTAGCTGGGGTCACTGTGTGTGATGTGTAATAATTGCAAAGGTCGCCTGATGTTTTAATCCTGCCCAAATCTGCCCACTTTGTAATATCTAAAGTAATAAATCCAAAGCAAATTGGACATATGCTGGAAAACATGCCTGAGAATATTAGTCCTGTGTGACTAGACATCTCAGTAGTTTGGAGTCATATTTTAGTTATTTATTTCTTTACTTTCAAGGATTCCCTGGATTTCCTGTGTTTTTTTTCTACTTTTAAGTCTAATGGAGGCTGCAGTTTGCCCTGGTTTAAAGCTGCTGTACAGTGTTATGGCAGCCTGTACAGTATGATTCCCTCTGTCCCCACTCTTTCCATCCCATACTGTATCAGACACAGCGGTATGTTTGTGTGTGTGTGAAGGGCTGTCTAGCCAGAGTCTGACCAGGACATTGGCTCTCTCTGACATGGACTCGGACGGTTAATCTGTGAGATCAGCAAAATGTAATCTTCTTTAGTCAACGACCCGCACAGCATTATTTGTGTGGCTGAGTAAGAGTGTGTGTCTGTGTCTGTGTGTGTAGCCATAGTTTAGTAGAAATCCCTTTGTGTGTATTGTAATTGTGTAGCACTAATTCCAAGCTATTGAATGTTACTGTAACTTATTACAATGGTGATTGTGGATATAATTAAAAGTGTTTTTATTTGTACGCCTAAACCCAAGATGTCTAACTGTATACCTCACTCCTGGGCACCCCAAGTCAAATCTGGTCTTGTTAAATATAGGGGGTGGGGGTACCACCGAACTCCTTGGAACCCTGCACTCTCCCCATAAGCTTGCAGATCAGGGGTGAAGTCTGCTGTTGTTGGAGATGCTAAAAAACCTGCGTTGTGCACTTGCCTTTTAAAGGTGGACGTGCATTAAAAAAAAACTGAGATCTGACGTCTAATTTTGCTATAAACAGATCCGTTTACACAATGAGAACAAGCTCTAATTCTACCTGCTCACAGACCAAAAGCATGTTGTTTTCTCACATCCTCCCTCTGACGTTTCCCTCTTCGTCCCTCTACAACTTTTTAAACCTTAAATAAACTAAATAAAGTCAGTGCAGCTGTCATCTTTGAATGAAGCCGTACATAGATGACTGGTCAGACTACAGCCAAGGCTGCTGCTCAGTCTCAGATGAAACAACGGTGGAACCTGCTCTGATTTTAATTTAAAAAACTGACTTTAGCTTATTTAGAGTGTGAGAACCAAGAGCTGTACCATCAGTGTCTGACAGTCCTGTGCCTGTAAAATGACAACAACATAATTAACTGTCATAATTAACTAGATCTTCCCTTGTGATGCATGGAGTGATGATTTTGTCTGTAAGGAAAATGTTTTCGTCAGGACCGGTTACACTTAACACCGTGGAGAGGAATGTCTTGTGTCTTGTGCCCCTGCGCCCTCCCCCTCCCTCCACAACTTCAGTGCAACTGGTTTATGTGGGAATTAACATTGTAATCCTGGTCTTTGTTAACAGGAGGAGGGATGCCTCTGTGCTTCTTATTATGGCTGTTCCTGATTATTTCCAAAGCATCTCAACCATGGGAAAGAACCAATGACTGTTATGTTATGTTGTAATTATAATTGTTGTAGGAACTGAAATGTTTTTATGTATTTAGTGGTGTGTAATATCTGGCCTCTGAAGGTCTGTGTGTATTCCAAACAGATTTGCTCTGTTGTGGTGCTTTCTTTTCTTTTGCTGTGTCCTGTTATTAGTTTGCTACTGCTGAAACACATTTACAGATACTTTAATTTTCACCGAGTGTTTATTGATGTCTTTGCTCTTTCTTTTCTGAATACACTCTAGCCTAAAGCATGAGTTCATATCCACCATTTGACCCTGCAGCACTATGTACATCTCTGAAATCCTGTACTTTGTACTGACTTGATACTGTACTGTACAATTATATGCCAGCTAGGCTGCTTCTGTGGTAAACAACAGTGCTGGGAAGTAAGTTGAAAGAAATGTTTAGACCAGTGATACTCAACTTACGGCCAAATCTGGCCTGCGATATGGTGCCAGGTGGCCCACTGACCATTTTCTAATTCACAATGAAAATAAATTGATTCACACTGGGAATGTTTTGTTTATACAAATTAGTAAATGTTCAATAATGTCCCTTGGCTGTTAAAGTTGCATATTGGCCTCTCAGTGATCTGTTCAGTGGAAGTGGTGACACTTAATTTCTGCGAAAAGTTTACGTACGCCTGACCTGTGCAGGGTACGTGGGAGAAGTTTGCCTTCAGGGCTGTCTGCCTGGCAGAAAATCCTGAGGGCAAACTTCTCCCATGTCCCTGTGCAGGGCTGCTGCGACTGGATTTGTCTCTTGGCAAAGCTGAGTGAGGACAGCAAATGTCAAAAGGTTAACAATGAAAACAGGCAATTCAGTGAAACACGGACAGATGAATTTGCCTTTATTTTGCCACCTCGCACCAAACCACTGTGTTTAATTTGCCACATGACAATTGCTGTATGCAAGGTTGCTAATATCACAAGTCAAAACATGCTAGCTTCACTGCAGCGTTCCTGTTTGGTAGCACCGCAAGATATCTGATAAATATTATAAATGTTTGTTTATTAACTGGCCCCTTTTGCAGAAGTGGCCCCCCAGACAAAGCAAGTTGAGTATCCCTGGTTTAGACTATGCTGAATATTGCAACATGGCAATAGGCTGCAATATTATCTCTATGCCCTCAGCAACATTTTATTAACACGTCATCATCTTTAAATGATTTTTGACTCAGTGATATATGTTTTTCTCATAATAGAGGTGAGCCATGGCTGAACCGAACCCCTCCCGTCCCCAAAGGAAGATGTCCACAGCTGGGGAGAGTGTGTACAAGGTACTAGGGCTGGAGAAGGGAGCGTCAGCTGAGGACATCAAGAAAGCATACAGGTAAGCAGTCTGAACATTCGGCAATCATTACGTAATTATTACTCCTATTAAGCTGTCTCAACTGTCCCTTCAGAAAGGATTAGTTTCTCCAGAGACGGCAGGCTAACCATATTGTAATTATTACTTTAGGTATTTCCTAAATCCTTTGCTTTAATTTGTGTAATCCTGTTCCTGATTGTGTTGGCAAATTCCTCCTCATAAGTGGTCAGATTACTCAAGTGCTGTTCAGAGACATTCCTCCACCGGTCATGTTGTTAAAGAGCATATTTCTGACAAGACAAGCTGACATGAAAGCATTATGCTATTAAGCAACTAATTGACCCTATTTAATTATTCTTTTCAAATCTATCAAAGTGGATATTCTTACATTAAGAAATCAGTCGAGTAGTCTATAAAGTGTCAAAAAAAAAAAAGGTTAAAAATACCCATCACAAGTTCTCAGAACCTAAGCTGACATGTTCACATTGCTTGCTTTGCATTACATTCACAGTGATATGAAACAGAGAAAGCAGAAAACCTATAACCTACTTATAATATCTGAGAAGCTGGAACCAGCAAATGTTTGACATTTTTTCTTAAAAAACGATAATGCTATTAAGTCATTCAACAATTATTATTCATTGTAATTAGGGCTGCAATTAATGATTATTTTATCATCAATCAATCCAGTAGATGATTTCCTAAATTCATCGATTACTTGTTTAGTCTGGAAAATGTTGGAAAATTGTGAGAAATTCCCATGTTGATGTCATCAAATCGCTAAGTTCGTCCAACTAACGGTCTAAAAACTTCCTACTATCACATACAGTAAGACAAAATAAGCAGTAGGAAGTAGGGACTCTTTGTCATTTTTTGCTTGAAAAATGACTAAAACGATTATGATTAATTATGAAAATAGTTGCGATTCATCTTCTGTCAGTCTAGTAATGAACTAATCGTTTCAGCTCTAATTGTAATGTAGATTCATTTTTGGTCAGCTAATCAATTACTTAACTAGTTGTTTTAGTTCAACATTAGCTTTAAAACTATAAGAAATTAATCTATAATATATTATAAAAAAGATCTGTCATGAGAGCTGGAACCTGCATTGATAAAGGGTTATATGAATGTAACCTCAATGTCCCGGGTCTGTATCTGGTGGAGGAGCCTTGTTACATATCACATACAGTGTTTTTTTGTTTTTGTTTACTTTTTTTTTTTTAACTCAAATACTCCTTTTAAAGAATGTCTTTGGTTAACAGTTGATTATTTGCTATCCATTAACAAGATAAGTCTGTCCTAAAATCTACAATATGAAAAAATTAAACATTTTCCTCCCTTTCACTTTGCGTTATCTGATTTCCCGCGTGCGCCTCTCTCCTGTCAGGAAGCTAGCGTTGAAGTACCACCCAGACAAGAACCCGGACAACCCGGAGGCAGCGGAGAAGTTCAAGGAGATTAACAACGCCAACTCGATCTTAAACGATGAGACCAAGAGGAAGATCTATGATGAGTATGGGTCCATGGGCCTTTACGTGTCTGAGCAGTTCGGAGAGGAGAGCGTCAAATATTACTTCCTCATGTCCAAATGGTGGTTTAAGGTTGGTGCTTTAGTTTGCTTTCAATTTATATGGATTTTAAAGTCACTACCTTTTTTTAGAAACTTCATATAGGTGACAGTTTGTCCTACATTTGACTATTTGGCTTTTTGTAAACTGCCAGTGTTATATTTATCAATTCTCCAACTATGGTTGGCTCGCTATATTTCCAAATGACACTTTGGGAAGAGACCGCCACAATATATTTGTCTGTTTGCAGAGCCTTAATTTGTTCACATGCATGTTGTTAACACCATAACAGCAACACCTGTACAATCTAATGCAATCCACTGCAATAGGCCACCAATAAATGCTACTCGTATGATGCTTATAATGTGTCCGATGCCAACCATTGTTGAGCCATAGTTTAGTGCTCTAGTGGTTCTGTCTCTTTGCGTGCACCCTGAGGTGAAATATTTCCAAGGCAAATCTCTGATGGCTCTCAGATTACTAAATTTGAATATGTTTATCGTGGGTCACAAACATTTATTATTGTTGTAGAATACTATTATAAAATACCATTTTCCATGGAGCTCTCACACATGCATGAGTCCTAAATGTGCCAGAACAATTTACTGTGCAAAACTACATTTCTAATTTCTTTTACTGGATTAATAAACTGTTCATAATTTGAAGATTAAGACAGCTGTTTTGCTGTCTTAACAGCCTGACAGCCTGTTTGCTGTCATGTGGTTGAACATTGTTTTGCTTGTTGATTCCTGCAGGGTCTGGTACTGTGCTGCACACTGTTCACCTGCTGCTGCTGTTGCTGCTGCTGCTGTTTCTGCTGTGGGAAGTGTAAACCACCTGACGATGATGAAAACTACCAGTATGTCAACCCTGAAGACCTGGAGGCCCAAATCAAAGCAGAGCAGGACGGAGGTGAGAGGCTGCTTCACATGGTTATGGTTTAGGCTCTATGTTTGCACATTTAACAGACTTCTTGTACAGGTCTTGAGAACGCTGAATGCGGATGTTCTTCCTGGGTTTTTGTTTGTTTTTGTTTTATGGGTTGATGCATACTATATTGCATCATTGTAATTACTGCATAAGACCCTTTATAAATTAAAATGATAGAATGTAGTTCTCCTCTTGTTGTTAGTGAGGACCAGCCTACTTTTTCATGTAGTACACAGTGGTGAGTACGATATTTATCTTCTGTAATGATACGCAAAGCACTATGATAAACTGCATCAAGATGTTTTAAGGTCGAGCGAGCAGCATAAGAATAAAGGATATCCATAGTCAAGCACAGACATGATGGTTGACTGTACATAATTTTCCTGTCAAGACAGAAATATGCTTTATTCTGATATAAGAACCACATGTTTATCTATCTAGTTTCTGTGCCAGTTGCTGTTTAAAAGTGAGACAAATCCCCATGTATTGTCTCATTGGATAGTTTCAGTAAATTAAGTAAGGGTGCATTTTATTTCTTATGAATTCAACCTTTCATTTAAAGAAGAGGATTATTTCTTCTTTCAGAAGTTACATAGTCAGGCTTTAAATCCAGTAACACCACAGTCGCTTGACTAACTTCATATCTATTGAACAGCATCTGTTGGAAAATTGGTGTTGAAAGTAAACTATAACCAACCCGAATGCTTTCTGTTACTTCACCACTGAATTTAACATGCTCTCACGCTGCAGGATTCGTGCTTTCGTGCTCCAATCCAACAGGTTACACAGTAATCATAGGCCAGCCCACATCTAATCTGGGTCCAGAGAGCCCAGAGGGCCAGAGTCAGCCCATCCCCCTGCCAGTGCCAATGCCTCCACCTGAGCCCCAGTTGCCGACCCTGGCCAGTCCAGCAGGGGAGGAAAACCCCGGAGAGACCTTACCAGAGTCAAAATGACTCGTAAGAGCCACCTCGTCTGATTCATGTCTCATCGTCGTTCATCTGTTTTGTCTTGTATGAGAAGTCGTCTTCATCCTTGGTGTTGCTTGTCCATCCTTGTCCGCTGCCTGCCTGCCTGGCTGTACGTGGTTCATCACTGCTTCTTCACTCACAAACCGCCCGTGCTGTCCAATCACCACTCTCACGCATACTTACTGCAACACTCAAGTCGTCTTGCACCTGCATGTTTTAATGCTGTCCGTATGCTTGTGGTCAATGTTACATTAAGTCACTGTGTCGTTTGCTTGAAATGCTGTCAGAAAATAAGCATAGCTGAATTAATTTCTGTAGCTTCAACTTTTTTATACTGTAACGCTGTGTGTATCATAAGGCATCATCGTGTGCTTACGTCTTGTGTTTGATACTTAGGTGATGTTATGACAGCTTTCATCAGGTAGAGATAGAAAACTGAAGACGTCATTCAAATTAATGAAATGTACGGCGTTATCAGTATTACATCAGTATTATATTCGTCAATGCAAACATTTTTCTTGGTGGACATGCGGTTTCTTTGCACTGCATGTTCACTTGTAGTTTAATACAGAACAGTGTGTTCTCTAATATGCGTCTGTCTGCACAGCCAAACACAACAGGCTTTTTGTGATTTAATAATTGAATTAATTTACTGTTGTTGTTTTACAGTTTAAAACCTAAGCTGTTTTATCAGAAATAGTAATCATTTTAAATTTGCAGATTTCAGAAAGCCAGTGTCAAAACCAGATACTCTGTATGACAATTGTGATTTTTTTCCAACTGGGTTTAAAGATAATAGGAGGATTGATTGGATTTAAACTCTGCGCTCTGTTGTTTTGCTGTAATGGAGTGTATGTTATCGGGGTAATGTGGTGCCTTCCTCTCCTCCCACAGGAAAGTGACGATGTGGATGAGCCTCATCTAGTGGAAGCAGGTAGGTAAGATACTGTGCATGTTGGCACTTGTGTCAGCCTTGTTGTGTCTGATTACTGGACACAGTTGCTGTTTGTCTCAATTTGACCTCTACTTCTCTCCCTCTTCAGCCTTTCGAGCCCCTATTATGATCCAGCCACATTCGACTGCTGCCAGCAACGCAGAGATCAATCAGCCCAAAACCACCAGCCAACCCAGGCCCACACCTCAATCCTGACCTCTCAACCTACCTGATCTACCCACTGGAGAACACCTGTAAGGTGGGCACTTAAAGGCTCTTGGCCCCCTCCGTGCAACTTTAGTTATGGGAGAGTATTCATGCAAATTAAAGCTGATCTCTGAAAATGCTAAGACCCTCACTGAAAATTTTAGTCCCCTTCCTCCTTCCAGCCAGCCACATACTTTAGCCTAGCCTGGGCTAGATGTGATCCTACTAGTTCAGTCATTCAGGGCTAGGCTTGGCCACATGCCTGGACTCCTCACTAATCTGATCTTGTCTTCCCATTACAACCAGTAAGGATGTGACACTGGGCAGTAAGATGACAAAAATGGGCATATGAGGGTCCTCATTATTAATCTGCTATCCAGACCAGGACTGGAATTATCTTTTTTAAAATTTTCTTTCTGTCCCAACCCTCCCTATCTCCCTCCATTTTGGACTCCACTGGTCACCAACAGGAGCACTTTTTTTTTACATTTCTCCCACTTTAACTTGTTTTGGAGTTGTCCTCCAAAAAGAAAACCATTATTTTGGTAAAATAACTCCAGTATGGATTTGGATGCCAATTGTGACGTGTACACATCATCAGAAGCCAGCAGCACGACAATGTGGGTGTGGAGGACCTTTTTTTTCCCCTCTTCCTCCTCCTTCAGTCTTGTTTTCACAAACAATCGCATTCAGTTAATGTTGCATTACCACCATCTAACGTCCATCCTTTCAAATAAGCTCTTGATGCCAAGTGTGCGGATTAAAAAATATTCTTTTGAAGGAGGATGGAAGACTAACAAGTCGCTTCACAGAGCAAAGCTTTCAATCGGGACACTACTACATTTCACATGAACGCACAAATGTGAAGGGGGAGGGAGGAGATGTGACACAGCAGAAGTGTCTGTGGGACTGACATTCACAGATTATGTCTTTGATATTAAATGTCTGAGCCAAAAACTGGAGCTGAAGATTTGGAGCATGGATCAGGAGTGGAGTCGAGGCTTCCCTCCCCAACGTGCATGTATTTGTTTTCCCGGATGCATGCCCCCAACTGTACAGCACTGGCATACAGTACACACCCCAAACCACAAAACGTGAAAGATCTGCGTAGCCTAACCTTACAGACATAAAGACTCTGGTATACACACTCACACTAATATACAAACAAACACTACAGTACGTCATCGTGTGCCACCCTCTGCTAAAAAATACAACCCTGACTACTGACTGAAATGGACAACAACATCCCATACCATGGAAAAAAAACAGAAAACAGAAAAAAACAGAAAAAAAATCATGTTTTATTTAATTATGTTTTGTCAGATCATTGCGCTCCTTCTTGTGTTGCAGTCACGCTATTTGGTAGACCAAAGGCAACAGCTCCATGTAGCCTGCCAACCCACGATGACTCCGGTCGAGGCAGATAGTCTCTGTAAAATGCCATATGCTCTGTAAGCCACAGTTCAATTTGTCAAAGTTGTTTGTATAATATGCATTTGGGTCTATGCAGCTTGTGAAGTGGGTCAGTTGCCGTTTCGTATGGTTATGGTTTTTTTTTTTGGTTTTTTTTTACCCTCCGTTCATGTTGTAAATCTTTGATTCCTCCACCTCTTGCATCATCAACTTTAAAGTTACTTGATAGTCTATAAACTCGGGTCCAGATTCACTAAGACTGCATTGCAAGGGCAATCTTCGTTTATCACTCACCTCAGCTACTTGAGTGCATTTTCATTGAATTCACATAATGTTTTGTAGATTATTGTTTTGCCCCTTGAGAAGAGCACTGAGCACGCAATCAACCCTCTATACTGCAAATTTTAGGCACTCTCATTTCACTTGGAGGACTAATCCATTAAGTCCTGAATCTTTGCAAAATACATCAACTTTTCTCTGTTCTGTCTTGAGTTTCCCTTTCCCCTGCTCCCTGACTTGATGGTGGCAGCGATGTGCCTTGAACAATAACTGCAGCAGTGACTGAACAGACAACTCTTGATGCAACATTTAAATGTCTCACGTACATGTGCAAGAGTATTTTGTTGCTGTTGGTGGCTTGTTTAGCGTGACATGTCATCGTCTATAAATATAGTGTGGAGAAAACATCATCAGACAAACATACAGGTACATGCTGACTATGACTGGTGAAAAGAGGCTTTATTCATTACAATCTCACTGTACACTTTTTTTTGTGATTAGCATGGCTCTCTGATTTAGTCATTTATTATTGCATTTCCCTGTGCAAACCTCAGTGAATCTGGATCAGTGTTGTTGTTTCAGCTGCACTGAACTGCATGGTGTTCCACAGCCACCAGAGGTCTTTTGAGATGAACCTGACTTTAGCAAAACATTTTATACACTTGGTCTAAAACATACACACAGTTTCACTTTTTTAAGTCCTATTTTCACTCACTTTTATTCAACATTTTCCCTTTGGAGCTTAGCATTCGTCCATCAAAGCATTGTTGTCTGCATGGTCAATGTTAGGGCTGCAGCTAGCAATCATTTTCTTGATTTATCACTTTGTCTATATATAATGTCTGAAACAGTGTAAAATGGCCATCACAGTTTCCCAGAGCCCAAGGTGGTGTCTTCAGATGTCTCTTTAGGTCAAACAAACAAGTCCAAAACACAAAGAGATTTAGTTTACTATCATGTAAGACAGAGAGAAGCTGGAACAAGAGAATGTTTCTCTGTGTGGTCCAACTCAAAAGGAAAAGTGGAATATACTGTTCACCAGTCAATATCATATGAACGGTATTAAGTAAACTTTAATCTAGTTGGTACAAACCGTAACGGTAAAGCCAAGTGCAACTTTCATCTGAAGTTTTGGTGTTTAATTACTTACCACACAGGTGCTTTGATAGATTTAACGCACTTTACTTCTGGAACTTGAGGATTATTAATCTTGTAACATAATTCTGGAGAACATTTGTGGCTTAGGCATTGTGTCCAACACTTTAACATCATACCTTGGGGGTTGAGCCAATTTCGCCCAACATCATGTTATTAATTCCTTATCAACATCAACATTTCTAATTTGTTGACTTGTCTGGAACGCACTATAAATCTGCAAGAGTTCGTGTGTCACATGGCCACTGAAACATTCTCATGTCTACCTAACTACAGTTAAAAATAGTTAAGCCACATCTTCCTATCCCGGGGTATTCTTAAAGGAATAGTTCGACATTTTGGTAAATATACTTCTTCACTTTCTATAAGAGAGTTACTGGCCAAGAAATAGTCTGGCACATACCCCCACAACCCTTCAGTCAGAGCCTGGCTAGCTGTTTCCCCCTGTTTCCAGTCTTTGTGCTAAGCTAACCATCTGCTGGCTGAAGCTTCATATTTACCGCACAGACACGAGAGTGATATTGATCTTCTCATCTGACTCAGCAAGAAAGAAAAAAAAAAAAAGCGTAGTTGCCAAAATGTTTAACTTTTTCTTTAAATTAGACTTATTTGAATATAGAGTACCGTTGCTTGTAGGTGGATCTTTGTAATTTTTAAATGAAATGTTCTCCCTTTCTGGTGGCAGGGTGACATTTAAAGGGTATTCCTTTGTTTTTCTCCCACAGTAAATAAAGGCCATAGTGAGACTGTGTATCAAGCTGAGGCTTAAAAATGCACTGTTGAAAAGTAGAGACGCGACACTACATGTAGGACCAGCAACCAAGCTCTGTGTTTCATTTTGTGAATTACAAACTGTTCATAAACCAGCTCGGACAAATATCTCCATCTCTTTATTTTGACTCTGTCTTTGATCACATACATTACATATCAGTTTGTATTTCTCAGAGGAACTGTCTGCATCATTTCAGCTCGAGTTTTTAACCATCAAGAGCCAAAACCGGTCACATAACATTTCAGAAATAATGATTTTTTATTTTTTTTTGTCTTTCTTCAGATCTTCTCAAATCAAATCACTTAAGTGTAAAAGCGATGAGGCCATGGAGCACTGAAAGGAGACATATTATTTATTATTTTTGTAATTGTTGTAAATAACTCAAACAGAAAAATAACGGACAAAATTCCTTATTGTTAATGGACGTTTTATGAATTAATGTCTGTTTTAACAGTGTACATACATTTTTAATTTTTTTTTATTTGTCACGTAGAATTACCATAATTTAAATTTAACATCACTAAAAGGGGTTCTGGTTGGGGGATCTACTTGGGTGTTAATGATGAGCGCAGACTCTAAAGTTATTTGTGTGTCTACTTAAAAATACTGGCTTGATTGCTCCGTGCTAACCTCTTAGCATACACTGTGTTTAGCGATACAAACTCTATGCTAATGTATGCTAAGAACAGTTAGCATGGAGCTAACGTTCTTCCGTAGACGATGGATGATTTTTGTATCTTTGTTCTCATTACTTGGTTGACCAGTGGGACAATCTGCCAAAATTGCTGAATTTCTCTTAAGCGTGGTGAGATACAGATATTTAATTGAAATGAAGGGTAGAACAACATGACGAAGACATTTTATTAGTGTAGATGAAGTTTTTTTTGGGGGGGGGAGGGGGTCACTCACTGTTGTGGTTCCCTGTGGACGATCTGTAACTGAGTTATTATGAAATTCAACCAAATAAAAAAACTGGGATTTTATAACTTCCTGTCTGTTAGTTTGTCATGTATTTCCTCTTGCATGTGTAAGATTTTGTCAAACTTAACACTTAATTTGAGACAAACGTGTATGTGTACATATATATATGTATATGTATGTATGTGTGTGTATATATATGTGTGTATATATATGTATGTGT
>LKNJ01000551.1:0-152453 GCA_002120245.1 Maccullochella peelii
TTGCTCAAACTACTTTCTTAGTTATTGACCATACTTTGAAAGTGCATTTCAATATATGATTATTGTTGATATAGATCATATTAGATGAAATATGTAGGAGTTAGAGTTTAGAACTTTTAGCTTTTGCAAACTCTCAAATAAAAGGTCAACCATATATCACTTCACTGATGTAAAACTCTCTTTTCTTTAGTTGCTGAATGGCTTTGAAATTGAATCAAGAATGAATATTCGCTTTTCGAATATGGACACAGCAAACTTATGTAAGTGAGGTTTGTACACTGAACTATGTAGTGACTCTGAGGACGCATAATTATGGCTTCACTTTAACAGTCATCACTATCTGCTGTTTCCTACACCAGTTTGCCGCTTGCATTGAATATATGCCTTACTCATGTTTGAATGACTATGCAAATTCTAAGAAAATATGTATAGTGCGGATGTAGTTGCAGAGTAGTTCATATGATCGTAAGCAATAATATGAGATAATCAGTCAAATAACAATCACTCTGTTAGTAGTTGGACAAAGCAGTTAGCAGACTGTATGAGTCTATGCATGCAAATGTGGATGCCTGAAGAACCTTTAAAAATATTAATGCCATAAAGCAATAACTCTCAATAATCAGGGATATAAAGGTTTGTCTTTAAATCTATCTAGATGTGTCTAATAATAGTAATGCAATGATTTGAAATGTCTTTTATTCATGTTACAAATATGACACTTGGTGCATGCTCTGCACACTACATTTGCACAATAAAAGACCCCATGAAACAGATCTGACTTCAGTTCATGATGTGTATTTCTGATAAAAAGGAAATGGCAGTGCCGTCATGCAAGATTAAATGCTTAAAGGCAGTGTCTGATCAGTCCTTAGTTAAGAGGAGGAGACGATACCAGTCATAATCCATTTTATCTCTATTCTGCTTCGCCTTTGAAGGATAACTTTTTAAAAACACACACACATGGTCTATAGACAAAGACCTTTTAACTGGAAACCAAACACTGAGCAGGCCACACCAGGCTTTCTCAGAAAAATCTACATATCCTTAGAGAGTGAATGACTCATGGAAATAACCTTTGTTAATTGTGTTCTCTGTGCTCTGTGTATATAATCTCCTTCCATTGTGTTATATTTGGGACCTTCTCTTTCACAATGCAAAGAAGTCACGACACAAGGTGTGTTGGGGGAATATGGAAACTAATTATCAGTGCTCACTGTTAATTATTGTTGGTTTAACTATTTCTTAGCCTTCAATATATCATAAAATCATAAGAGACTGCCATGCTTAATGGTCAAAAGTTTTATCTCTTACCCTTAGAACCACAGACTCTCTTTATTCCAACATATAACACAACATATGAACACAGCTTTTGCTTCATATCAGAAGTTAAAATTTCAAGCTAAACTCTCAATGCTTGTTTCAAGAGCCCTTATCAGTCCTATTCCTCCAATCTTTAGGTGTGACTTTTGTGGTAAATACACACATTTATTTGCAACAACATCCAGAACAGCAATCTCATTTAAGCCTTTTCAAAAAGGCTCAAAATCCTTAACGGCAAAGTGAGGAAACAAAGAAAAAAATCTATATGCAAGCAGATTATAAATGGGAAGTCAGAAGTCAATGTATGCCATATGCAATGCCCCACCCCCACCCTTTCTTCCCCATGTTTCCTTTAAAGCTCATACTACTGTGACTATCAATAAAAAAGTGAAAATTTCCAAAACGTTAACTTGTTTCCTTTAAGGCATTTATCAGTACCTGTTTATTGTGTCCCCTTTGGTGTTACTGTACAGACAGGTGTTTTTGTGTTGTATACTAACCCTTAATTAACTAAATGATTTTTAATATTTCCTTTGAATGCCAAGTGATAGACTGTCTATAATGTATTCAGTCATGGGTGTATACTGCCCTCCATAGGTCAAAGCATGTACAGCATGTTGAATGATAATGAACCTGTGCCTGATTCATTACAGATATTTCAATGTAATTTCTAAAGTAGGTACTTCAGATAATGAAAAATGTATGATGCCGTGCTTTTCAACATGGTACATGGTTGAATAATTGGATTTGTCACTTTTATGCTCCATGTCATCGTATCATTTAGGCTTTTACTTTGTAAAGCTGTCCATATTTTACAATAAAATATGACATATGTAATTGTGGTTGAGATTTCTAATTGCCAAGTGTTTGTGTTCATTGCTGGACAGTCACATTGGATATTGATCTGTTTTTCAGTTTGGTCATCTATCTTTGGTTCTTTAGAGCAAGCAGAGTAGCAAATGTGCTACAGGATCCAACTATTTTCTATGTTTAACAATCCCTACAACTATTTGAATGTATAACATTTGGTCAACATTAAAAAGAAATTACATTTGATTTTAAATTCAACTCTGATATTGTTGCTATCTAAAATTATATCCAGGCAGCTAACAGAATAATAATGTTTCTTTATATGGATAGGAGAGATTATAAGCAAATTCAAGTGCATACTATTCACTATTCAAGTGCATAGTTTGCATTTAGCTTTGCAAAAATATTTGTTTTTTTATTGAAATTTCTCAACAAATATTGGATGGATTGCCATAAACTTTGGTACAAACATTCGTGTCCCTTCAGGATGAATTGTCCAAATACTTTGGTTTATGACCAAATACCTGCAAAACCCCATCAGTCTCAGCTGTACTTTGTGTTTTGTGCTAATTAGCAAATGTTAGCTTGCTAACATGCTAAACTAAGATGTCAAACATTATATCTGCTAAATGTGCTAAGCACAGCCTCACAGAGCCGCAAGCATGGCTGTAGACTCATTTTCTTGTTTTTATTCTCATGTTTAAATGGGAATGTGGGAATAGTGTGTGCTGCTTTGCAACCAATATTTGTCCTTCAACCACCCTTACTTTTCTTGACATTGGAAACAGTAGTTTGACAAAATATATACAGTATATTGCAGTTGTGCAGAATTCGACACATTTTTTTAGTGATGGTGGGTCAGGTGGATCGGTCGTTACAGCAACTACAACAAGTTCTGCCTTAAATCTCTAGCCCTGTCCAGTTCTGTTGGGGTTTGCATGTTCTTCCCAGTGTTAGTGTTGAAATTGTGCAGGTTATCTGTTTTTTCTCCAGTGGATTAGAGAGTGTTTTTCAGTGAGGACTTGTGACCAGTCCATGGTGTCTACACTTTCACAAATACTGTATCTGCTGGAATAAACTTCATAGCTCTCTGAGGTCTTGTAAAACATTAAGTGGGTAGTGAAAATGAATGAATAATGTAGTTTGAAGAATGACTGTTGCCCTGAGGTACCCTCTGTGTTTGTGCTTTAAATAAAGCAGAGTTATAACAGGGAACTTGATTCATGACCTAGAGTGAATCCCCCATCTACTTCCAGTTTCCTGAGAGCTTGTGATCTGAGGAAAGTTTAGTTAAGCATTACTTCATTCCATCAAAAATATTTGGTATCTGTTTTATATATATAGTATATACAGTATATGTAAATATAGATGACAGGTTTGCATGCAGTGTCTGTTATTCATCTATTTAAAAAAAGGTCCGAATTTAAACTTCTCTTCGGTTTTCCCCACCCACCCTTCACACACTTGCACCTCCATCTATATGAGGATGCAAGTGCATTAAACACACATACAGTTAACTGACCCACACACACACACACCTTGTGACTGGCCAGACAGCCCGCCAGTTTCATGAAATCTTTCCTATCTGATGCAGCCTTGTGTTGGACACATGCGTCATTCTGAGCTGATATCACACAGTCAGCGTCTCAGCAGCTTCCTGATTTTCTTTTAACCCCTCTTGATGGACGAATTGTGTGCAGAACACCGCACATGATGCTTGAAGCACGAATTATACTATTTTTGTATTTAACAAAACAGATATATTGTAACTGAAATAGGGTCCAGCAAATAAGAATACACATGTAATAATTACCACACACTCCCATGCTGCTGAAATTGTACATTGATGCAACCACACACACAAAAATGAGTGATCATAAAGAAGTACAGCTGCAATGTATATATTTTAATAATTCTATACAGCAAATAAGTTTACATCAGCAAAGTAGAACCTGACATCACATATTAGACAAATTAAATATACATAACTTGCATACAGATACATTTACACTCTTGATTTAACAGCACTCCTCTTATCAGAAACACACAAGAAAATAAATATTAAATACCATAAATAGGCTTCATTAAACTGATGTACCAGCCACCTTCATATTCACTTATCTCTTTAAGTCTCTAACAGCACAGTGAGTGTGAGTGTTGTTGAAACTGACTGTCTAAGGCCAGCATTAGGTCATCCTCAGAAGAATGTGTTTACTTGTGTCCTTCTGCACACTTTGTTTTTAAGAGTCCTTAGTTCTTGGGAAACATTTGACAGGAGCTCCTTGTAGGTCTTCAGGACCACACAGCCGTAGACTTTCTGCTGGAAGACGTTCTGGGGTGGAGGTAGTGTTGTCGGACCCCCTGCTGGCTCTGGTACAGGCAGGTTCGGGAAGAGGCTCTGATGAAAGTCATTTATGCGAGCGGCCAGGGTCTTGCTGCGATCACTGACGACGATGAGCTCGGCCAGCACTGGGCTCGTGGGTAACTGTAAGTCTGTCTGCTGCTCGTACACCCGTTTGAAATGTGGTAAGAAGGCTTGGATATGTGTGTAGATGCTCGCTATCCTCTCTGAGGGCTCCAGGCCTGAGATGTTGGGGTCAGGGACGTCACTGATTAACACCTTGCAGAAGAGCTCTGACATTTCTCCTTGAGAGGCTTTCTGCAAAAAAAAAAGATAATTATACTAATTAAGCCACACATCTTGAAGGTGAACATGAATAGTCAGCATATTATCTTTAAAGGTGGAGTACTGAACAAGCAGATGAGGATTTAACACAGCAAAATAAGATACAGCAGTTTTATGTCTGTACTCACATATGTCTTGATTAGGTCGACAGATTCCTTCTGTGTGAGTCTGGTTAGCTTCAAAGTCTGTTGCAGAGAATTCCCACACTGCTGGTTTCTGCTTGCTGCCACAGTTCTTGTTGAATCAACAGCCATAACCAGCAGGAGAGAGAGTAACGCTGAGGAGAAAGGAACTGGTCAGTTAAGGTTATCCTACATCCCATCGGTGAGGGGAACTTCATTTTAAAGCCACAAGTGGAAGGCAGGACGGATAAAAATAGATTCCTCACTTTGCAAACAGTCAGCAAGTGATAAAAGGACAAAAGAAGTCTGCTATATTATCAGTTCAGACATTTTATAAAATCATATACTTATGTACTTATAGTATGTTTAGATGCCAACAAACATTGTCTGTCTCTTTAGATATTGGCCAGATTCTTCAAACACTTTAAAAACTATTTTTCTTCATTGGGGAAAAAAAGTGTTAAAAAAACTGTGAAGCAGAAAAATTGAATCTGAAACTACAAACAGTCTCAGGCAGCTGTAGGCAGCAAAAAGGCACAGAAAATAACCACAATAGCATGCACAATTGTGGGTTTTTTTGGGGGTTTTTTTTTTATAGTTGAATAGAAAAGTAGATGTTATAACTTACTTGTTGCTGGTTCCATGAACTGTTGAAAATGCATACTCTTTACATGACCATTCATTCTCCCCTCAGTATCACAGGCAAATTGCACGGACTCGTCATAATCACACTCCTTTTAAAACTTTTTTAAAAGACAGAAACCACACATTTGTCATGGGAGGAAATGACGTGCACTTTGTGAGGCAACCGAATTTCCCAGAATTTCCTCCTTTTTTTCTCACATGTACATTTTTTTTTCTTTCTTCTATATTGAACAACTTGGTCAGGTCCCTACATGCCTGTTCACAGAGCAGACATGTAGGGACGTTGTCTAATTTTTATTACATGTATGACCATACAGTGTGGCAAAAAGTATTTTAAAATAGCACTTCCTTTTTATTTGTGCACGGAAAAATATACACAAATCTGATATAGTTAAACAATATTCTGCTGAATTTAGAAAACAGTGTCATACATGCATGAAAATAATTTAAGGGCTGGGGTCAGCCAACCCTTTGACACAGTTCACAGGCATGCTTTTTTATCGCCCCCTGGAAAGTGTGGGTGTGAACTTAGCGGGTGTGAAAAAGTAAAAGTGAGTTCAACAGTGCTCAAAGTTGCACAGTGATGACGCTTCTTGTGCACTTTGTATATAGAAAGATCCTTAAGTAACATGTAAAGTTCCTTAAATTCTAGTGAATGCATATCATACTGTAACAATCTAATACCAAAAAGGGATTTGTGTGGTTCTTCTGATGGCTTTACTGGCTTAAATATGACTTAGATGACTTAGACAACAAAACCACACTCATGCAGTTATAGTGCCCAGATGCTACAGCGGTTGACTCACAAAATTCACCCTAATATAATCAGCAAAGACAAAGGTGACTCTTGAGGTAGTTTCAACCAGACACGATGTATTTTAAAGTAGAATTGGGTCTGCAATAAATAAAAGGGGGCATGAAAACAATCCCTGAGAAGCTTTTCTGCTGGATTTTGTCTTTATAACTGTTCCTCAGACCATGTGTGTCTTTTTGCAACAATATTTTCATGCGGGCATTTGCACAGGAAGCTGGCACGGTCACAGGAAATGCATTTCTCAATCAGAAACTTTTACAAGTGCGTGAAAGGGAGGGTCTGCTTAGCTAAAGTAGGCAATATGTCAGTGTCATCACACCACAAGTTGAAGCTTCTGACAGGCTGTGCTCACATTATCAGAGGATGATTTCATCATGACATATGTTGCATCCTCCAGTGTTTGGTTTAGGCTGTATGTGAGGAGGAACTGGAAGATTATGTAAAATGTGAAAATTAAACAGACTGGGTTTTTCTTTTGTCTAATTTCATCATTGTCCACACCGCCACTAAGGAATGACTAACTAGGAATGATGGTCACTTCTGCTTGGAAACACCCCATGATGTGTTCAGTCAGCCGGGGTTAATTGGAGATCAGCCTACAGGACTGATCTGTGTGGGAACAACAGGTTAACTTTGCACTGAAACTGAAACAGCTCACTGAGAGCTGTCATGATCTCCACCTTTCTTCACGGTGATCACGTCTCAGTTTCAAGCATCCACACGAGATACTGCATTGCTGTCAAACCACTGACTACTTGAGAAAAGACTGGGGAAACTCGACGCACCACAACCCTGTCAGCAGTACTTCAGGTAAAGGCTAACCACTCTTCTGCCATCCTCGGGGCTTTCCACTTGCACCAGGGGATAATAGAGGGGTTGTGGTGAGGCTGGCAACTGCCACAAATGTCGACAATTCAAGGAAACTACAGTTGGATTCCTGCCAGCATATACAGTACAGGCATGCCAAAAAAAGCCCCAAATCAACAACTAAATCAAGCAAGTTTACAATGTAATGTAAGGATGTCTAGAAAACACTGGATGTTCTGCTCTGTATAAGTTCCCTCTCACCTTCTGTTCCCCTTTCAAGGTTCTGGTTTTTCACAAGTTATCTTTGACCTGCATGTATGTTTGCAGATTTATAGTAAATCATAATACACAGCATTTGATACAATGTAGGTCACAGCGGTCATATCACACCAAAGAAAAGTGAGAAGTCCTAGACCACACGAGAGAGCATTACAAGGAAATCAACCACAAACAATAACAAATGCACTGTCACTAGATGCAGGATGTCAACTGAGACTCCTTTATTTTTCAACAGAATCTCTTTTATTTTGTCTTTGAACTGCACAGGAAATGGTGAATAAGGTTGTTTAGGAAAGTCCCCTTTATTCTAACTAAATACATCTTTCTAGTAACTTAAAATTTACACAAATTGTAAGTTCATAACTGTTCTGAAGCTCTCAGGCAAACCGTATCCCCCCAATAGCACTTTTTTATGGAACCATTTGTCCGCAAGGCTTCAGTTATATATGTGACCAGACAAAAGGCCTTACTGCATATGAGAAACGTTTTCATCAAATTTCAGAAAGTTTGTGAAAATGTAAAAGCTGAAAAATCTAGAGGAGCCATTCAACTTCAGAACACACTCTGGTCAAACATAACAAATTCAGAATTTAGGTTTCTACGTGTAAAACAAGAGTATTTAAGTTCTATTGCCATCGGAAATTGAATGTTATTATATTCCTTCATTTAAAATACTCTGTTAATTCAGGGGACTTCAGGGATCTTCCACCTTTCAGCCCTGTGAGGAATATGACTGAACATTAATACAAGTTGTGGCTCTGAAATTCAAAAGAAAAGAACAAAAAAACAGGTAAAGAAATTCCTGCCCAACACAACAGGGTTGCATTCAAGACCACCACATTAAACAACGTTTCAAAAACTGACCCGTGATAAAATAGTATTTATTTTTTCATACATATACTTCATTTTTAGAGGGTTTCACTGCATGGGGTACTCTCAATATGTCATGAGTGTCTGAAAAACTTAGTAGTGTTTTGACTCAGAGGGGGTTTCAAAATGCTTTTCACGTTTACATTTTGTAAAAATCAATCGTCTCTCCAAGACAAAAAAGGCTAAAGGTGGTATTAGAAATTAAGCACCAAACAATTATCTTTCCATTCAGTATAAATGGAAACATTGTGCAACCTGTTCAATGACCATAATGAACATGGCAAAAAATATGTAAATCTGATCATTAGACACTAATTACTCAAACGCAATCTGGACCCACATGTTGTTGTGTTTGCTTTTGTAGAACCATTGATCCTCAAAAGATCATTGTACTGATATTATAAGAAGTCTGTGGTTCCATTCACCAGCATTTATACAATCTGAGAGTCTAGTGATTTGACTTAGCAATATATTGAGCTATTGTATGACCATATCTCTATATTATAAAACAAAAACTAAGCAAAATCTTTATCGTTAAGCTCTGTTATCAGTAATAGACCAGTGTCTCTGTATGTTCTAGCTATATTCTCATGTACAAATATTCATATCAAAAGTTATACAGCACAATTCTCACCATTTTCCTTTACAAGAACTTTGATTAGTGAACATTAAATGATTCACAAGTTTAGATGAAACCAAAACAAAATGGTGCCGGCCTCAGTAAATAAAAAATATAGATATAACAAACACGTAACTAAAATCTGCTTCAGGCACAACTTAAATAAAGGCATTTGTGAAATTATCAAATATGGCGCGTATGTCCAGTATCCATAGGTTTAAAATAAAACAAAACAAAAAAGCTTTTATTTACAAACAGCTAAAATCTCTGACAGATTCATGCTTCACTTCACAACCTGAATTTGTCCTTAAAGTGCATGCAATAATAAGCAGTTTTACCAAGTGGGATCTTGAGTTGTGACAAGATAAACGGGTTGATCAAGCTAATGCCAATTGATCCTACATATCAAATGAAAGAAAATGTAAGAACTGTTGCCTAGAAAAGTGAGGGACCACAGTATACTGTATGCATAAGCACAACATGGAAGTATGACCAAAAAAAACTGTTTAAACGAATAAACTCTGACTTTATCCAGTGACCCCATACAGTAATATTCACATTCAGAGCATAAAATAAAATAAATAGAACAAAATTAAATCAAACTAATAAAAAAAGACAAAGCAGCTTAACACCACAGGGGAGTCTGCAGCTCACATTCCACAATGTCCCTCCATGTAACACACACATTAGGCATCATACGAACATGATGGGTTTCTACTTAAACATATCAAAGTGCCAATTTTACTAAAATTTCCTGATTTATTCAATTCATACCAAAAGGAGGAAATGGCATGGAGGATAGAGTCTGTTATTTTAAACACATAAGTTTTGAGTTACACTGACTAGGTTTGATTTTTATTGACATGTTGTTGTAGATTCTCTTGTTTTACTTTCCCCCCTTTCAAGTTTCACAAAAGAAGTTCTCATTGCACATTAACACCTCGATTCAAAGATGCAATATCTAAGAGAGAAGAAAAGCAATAGAGAAAGTTATCCAGCTCTGTCACCGTGGATGTGACAAATGGCCAAGTGGACATGAAAAGGGCACGGATATGTTGTCCTCTAAAGATAAATCCACTTTCATCTGTTGTCTTCTTTGGGGAAGTCCAGAGATCCCAGGCTTCCAAAGCCGAGGCTTCTACTTTCTGTGTCAAAAGCGTTAATTTCTCTGTCCTGACGTTCCAACAAGTGCTTGATCCTTTCAGTACGCTCCTTCTGAAGGGCGGCCAGTTCCTCCTCAATCTGTAATCGAAAAACTTGAGTAGTTATTTCCTTATATGGACACCAAATTTAAGCTTGTGTTTTGCCCTGCCAGCAATGAGGCTTTGTAGTCAGTAATTAAACACTTTCACAATAAGACGTCACAAAAGCTATTTGCCAGAAATCCATAAAATGCAGTGGAGACAATCATGCTTCCTAGAAGATTGATCTTACTGTCAGTGGTGGCTCTGCTTACCTTTAGTGCCACCTCTAAAGCTGAAACAATTAGTTGATATGTCAATCAGCATTTAATTATTCTGCAACTATTTTAATTATCGATTAATCATTTAAGTCATTGTGCTAACGAAATTGCGAGACATTACCTAGTCCAACTTCTCAAATGTGAAGATTTACTGCTTTTCTTTGTCCTACAGTATGTGATAATAGCCTGAAAATCTAAATGCTAACATCAGCATGCTAACAGTGCTATCGTGACACTGTAAACATGCTGATGCTAAGCAGGTATAATGTTAACCATGTTCAAAATCTTAGTTTAGAGTGTTAGCATGCTAACATCTGCTAATTAGCACTAAACCCAAAGTATAGCTGAGGCTGATGGGAATGTAATTCGTTTTGAAGGTATTTACTCATAAACCAAAGTATTGGGCAAATTTAAATTTTGACCTGATGACGGCCCCCTAATCCTCAGGGAGACATGAATGTGTGCACCAAATCTCATGGCACTCCGTCCAATATTTGTCGAGACATTTCACTCAAAGCCACAAATGTCAACCTTGGGGTGGTGCTAGATGAAAACTCATTCTCATGAAAAGTCATTAGAATTCATTCTCTGAGGAACATGAATGTCTGTACAAAACTGCATGGCAATCCATCCATCCAAAATATTTGAACAAAAAAACCCCTAACAATGAGGAAGTAAAGCCAATGTCAGCAAAACAAACATACTAATAAAGGCCTTTTACCTTTTAAATGACCCCATATCTTTTCCTCTAGTACTACCCCCACGAACAAACTTTTTCTGCCCAGTTTTCTGCCAGTATGAAATTCCCAGTACCCTGTGCACTGCAGTCCTTTTTACTAACTCTACTGTTGACCCGAGGAAGACTGCAGAGCTCCAGATTCACCGGCCCACAATTAGCTTCACTAGTAGGATGAGGGTGTGACACATGGGAGGCCCACCGCCAACTAGTTCCACCCCCAACTATGTGATTTAAACCAACCATTAGGAGTTGGTGGAAACCCCCCATTGCTGTCCCAACTGTCCAGGAACGCATGTCTGGACCAGAGATAACTGTACCTGAGGTCTTCCCCACAGCACTTTAGTATCTGTGGTGGTTATGAACATTGCAGCCTTTAGGGGCCTCTAGCAGGACACTAAAATGTAAAATCTCCCAACAAAACTGCAGCTGTCAACATATAATGTGTCTCTCTGGATATTTATCTATCTGCCTACCTATCCCGAGGTCATTTCTTTATATAGTATGGTATCATGCTGCATTTATTTAAAGTATTTTAGAATGGCTTCGATCTTAAACCTACCTTCTGTTCAAGGTGCGCTCTGCGTATGGAGACCTTCTGCTCAAGTTTCTGCTGCTCTCGCTCATGTTGGGTCTCCATCTGTGACTTGGTTTTTCTCTGGTAGGCATCCAGGAGCTCCATCTCTTGCTTCAGCTGCTGCTTCAGAGCTTGGCACTCTGTTTCCTGCTCTGCGTCTAATCGCATCTAGAGACCCAGCGAGACAGAGGTAGTTACAAACACATTAACAACAAGCACAGGTTGGGCCTCGTTTATCAAACTACAGGCCAACAATTTTTGCAAAAGATTTACAAAACAACTGTGGCATTAAACAGCGCTCTAGAAATTCAAACGTGTGATGAAGTTGGAAAAAGCTGATGCACAGAGAATTGTGACTGTTACCCTTAGTCTGATGTGAAGAGCAAATGTGTTTACGTGTGTTATTCATGTGTTCAAATAAATATACAACATACAAATGATGAATGAGGCCCACTTTTGCTATTCATGACAAGACGATTCGGGATCCTCATACCGCTTGTGAAGCCATCATCTCGTTGATACTCTGCTCATACTGCTCAGCCAGTACAGCCAGCTTGCGTGTCTGCTCCTCTTTTAGGCTCTTCAGGATGCTCTTATGGTCACCTTTGGGAGAGACCTCCAGCTGATGGTTCCTAAGAGCTTTGTACTGCTTGTTCTGCACCTTGCAAGTGTCCTGGAACTGTTTCTTGATCTGCATCTCAAGCATCTACAGGGGGGTTAAAAAAGGCATAAATGTTGTGTCCTGTTCTTTCATGTTACATTGAGATGGTAAAACTTTAACACGGATGCAAGATAATTCTACTGAACAATAAAAAATGAAATGGTAAACAGTTAGTTATATGACTCTCTTGCAGTATCTCTCTTAATTTAACTGGCTCGTTTAGATTGTGGACCTGACAACCAAACAACTTGTATAATTTCACCGTGTTGTCAAGCGCATACAGAAAGTGAGCTTCCACGTCTCTCAGTTGTAGCTAAAACTAAAAGAACAGTGTCAATAGATAAAGGAAGTAGTTCAGCAGCTTAGAATAAGAATATAACATATATTTTAGGCAAACTAAATGTCAGAAGTGCAGAATAATAGAGGGGACAGATGTATAGTACCTGCAGAGCTTTCATATTAAACCTGTTATATAATCCTCCTATCATGAAACATGTCACATCCCTTTTATAAACAAACTTTTAAAACCTCTTGAAACAAAGTTTACTGGAAATCAACTCACTAAATAAGCACATAGCGGCAAAGAGAAAGTTCCAGGCACCTTGAGGTTTCTGGGCTGCTGCCGTTGCTCCAGAGTGTGTTTCCTGTGTAGTTCTCTCTGCCGCCGGCCGTTGTACTCCTCCTGGTTTTCGAGCTCTGTCTGGTGCTGCAGCCGCATGAGTTCGATACGCAGCTTCTGCAGCATCTGCAGCTGCCTGCGCTCCATGTCCTGGGTGGACTCGTCCTGCCGGATCATCAGGGCATGCTCCATCTCCTTCTGGGTCCTCTTCTTGTTCAGCTCCTGGGAAGAAGAAGTTGGATGTGAGGCCATTTTTAATGACAATATATGCACATTCTGCTTTCTACCATTGTGTTAGGCAAGTTGATTTACCTTGTGGACACAAAAAGATAAACATGAATGACCAGAGGTGTGTAGCTTAGTATTTTTTCTTCATGTGAGCACTGCTTTGCACATAGTTGCTTATGAAAGCGTGGCACTTGACTGGTTAATTTTGGTGTTAATATTCACTGTTAGGTCCTCTTCTTTTTAACTTCACATGCTTCTTTTTGCTGACATATTTCATAACTTTAGTGATTTATTGTATGCATCTCTGTAGATGACATACAACTTAAAATTGTAATAAGTAATAATTACAGGGTTTCCAGAGGAAATTATTAACCAGATCAAATTAATTACAATTAATCTTAAAGGCAAGATTGAAAATGTTTTATAGGGTGGGAATAAACTATTTTATTCAGCATAACCTGGGTTGTACTATAGGCCACCATGTTTACTGCCATGTTAAGACCCTTTCCCACCGTGGAAATGTAGTATGCAAAATTGTGATATTCAATTTTGAGATTGTCTGCATAGTCTAATTACACATTATGTTATGTAATGTCAGGAAATAACCTTACCTCTCTCATTTGCTCCTGTTCAAACTCATGCTTCCTGACCAGACTCCGGCGTTTGAGGGCCCTGCAGCTGCGGTCGTAGACCAGCCTCTGCTGGGCCAGCAGATGAGCTTCCTCCTCAGCCTGAGAGCGCTGCATTGTTTCTTTGTGCCTGGACAGACGCTCCTGCTTCTCCTCCTTGGGTGTACAAGGGTCTTCGCTCATCTCCTATAACACACAAGAATAACAGAACAGAGTTAAAGGCGTGAGTATTATCTGAAGACAATCTTATAGAATAGGTGTTTCATATTGAACAGATATAATGAATGAGATCATAAACTTTGCACAGTATTTGTTCATGATATTTACTTCTTTTATCTTATCTTTGCAAATCCTGTACTCCTTTTTCTGATTCTCTAAGAAAGTAGTCAGCTCTTTCTTTTGCTGAGCAACAATCTGTTGCTGGATCCTCCTCTCTTCAGCTGCAACTGACTTCATCTGTGAAAAGACATTAAAATGTTCAAATTATCACCCTTTGTGGATCTCTTAACTGTCACAAATGCCTGTACAGACACAAGTTTGGCTTGAAGTGAATTAAATCACTCAGTAGTTTCCAAATCATTCATAAATATCACCTGCTGTTCAGTCTGTACCTCTTTATCTGTTTGAGCAGCGTGGCGTTTGGCCAGTCTTTCCAGCTCAATGTAAGTGTTGTTTGCGTGTGTCTCTAATTCCTTCTGCAGCCGGAGCCTATGCTCATCCATCTCGGCCTTTAGCCTGTTCTCCAGGGCGATCAGCTGCTTCTGGTGCTGCCGCCGCATGCGCTTATACCCAGACATCTGCTCCCGCAGCTCAAAGTCCTGCTCATGCTCCTGGATCTACCTGATGACCTAGACAGAGGAACACAGGAAGCAAAAAGTAAAAGAAACGGAGCAGGCAGAGAGAAACAACTGCCATGGTGGAGACAGGGGGGAAAAAGAAGACAGCTGGTAAGTCAGAGGCTAAGGCCTAAAAACAGACCACATACAGTACAGTGCAAACACTTCCACAGTAACCCAAGAACTTAACAAGAGTTGATAAATAATACAGAAGTCTGACAGTCCTTTAGGGTTGACAGTATCAATGCCTTTCAGCATCAGTATCACACAAAGTTCATCAATATAGAGGTTCTGCTGTCTAATCCCAGTCATATTCTTGATTAGAATCAACTCTTGATCATGTAAAGCAACATGAATTAATCAGTCAATCACTTCAGCACTATTTCTGACAAAACATTTATATGATGCCACTATTGGGCTCAAGACCAATCTGTAAAATGCCTGTTTAAGACAGGCATGAGAGAAGATGTGCAAATGCACCATTTACAATCTGACAAAAACTACATCTCACTGGTAACAGACATCAGGCAGAGATTGATATGGAATATATATATAAATGCAATGCATACACATAAAAGCAGAGGCAGAGAGGGAAGCTGAGGATGGAAAAAATGACATCCATTAACAGGATCTGGTTGCCATGACTACAGATGTACAGCTGAGAACACAGACACCCCTTCCCTCCCCTCCTCACCCCCCGCCGCCAGCACGCATACACGCACACATACACTAACACGCGCGCGCAAGCACACACGAGTATTTTTTTTTTTTATGCAAACGGAGGAGAGAGGGAGCTGCGTACCAAAGATGCTGATTTGATGGTGGCAATGTGTTCACAGATCTTGCAGTCGAGAGACCGGCTCTTGTGAGAAGTAGGCCGCAGCTCTGGCCTGGTGTCCCTGTGCACAGCCTCATCCCTCACGCAAGCATGGTCCTGCAGGGGGGGAGGAAAAGGAGGAGATAGTGGGGCTGGGTGCTTCCCAGGCCCTCCGCACTCGCTATTTCTGCTAGAGCTGCTATTATTGCCGAATCTCCCTGAATGCAGCACACATCCAGCTTTAAATGCATCCTTCCCCTGCTTGTTCCCCCGCTACTGTCTGCAAGTTCTTCCTAAGAGAGAAAAGGGCATTGCCAAACAAATGCAGGCACCACCGAGAAGGCAGCTCCTGGATGTAGTCGTTTTTTCTGGCGTCCCCCTCTTCCCAAAGAGGAGGAACCAAATGGCTCCGGTGGATAAGGGTGAATTATGCAATGCCTACCATTGATAATCGGAGAAAGATAGCACGGGGATGTATTTTACTGCCACTCTCCTTTTCCGTTTCAAAATGCAAGAAATGTTTGGAAGGAAAAATACTTTTCCTGTGTTCCAATGATCGCATGTGGTACCATATTTAAAAATATTTGAATCAGATAAGGCACATCCAAACATGGTTTTCCCTCGAATATGTCGCTTGATGATCCGTTTGTATTCCACTCGAATTTCTGTCCTACATTTACAGCGCACTTGGTCATGGTAGGTGGTTCTGGTGCCTTCTATTCATCTCTTTCCTCTGTCCCTCTTCTACACTCCCCCTTCCTTTAAAGAGACACCGCAATACTACAGGCACATCTCAACGAGCCTAAAGTCATTTAACGTCAGGCTCTATCACAAGATTATTTTTTACAAATCATAAATATCACCGATGAAATTAACTAATATGGTAAGAACAATATCCACTTAAGTAGATAGCATCTGATAGTAAATCAGTATTTATTATTATTATTATTATTATTATTTTAATTAGTATTTTATTATGATAATTATATTGTGATATTTTTTTATTTTATCCCATATGCCATATCCCATATCAACATAGCACTGAGATTAAAAAATGTTTTCCTTCTGTGGACTGTGAACATTTCTTGTATTTTGATATATTTAATAAAAATGAAGCAGACACTATTTTTGCTTCTATTATTATTCCTGTCATTACTTCACGTGACCGCTGGAGGGCGACAGAGACAAACATTTAAATGCATTCTCAATGACTCTCTCGCTCTCTCTCCATGGTGCTGAATATATCTCAATATATCAAATGCATTGTCATCACTGCTGCTGCTACTACTAGCTCTATTAATACTTCTTCTATACTTCTTCTTCTTCTAATATGAGGTGGTTTCCATGCTTGCTCTGGGTGGTTGCCCGGAGCAAGCATGGAAACCACCTCATATTCCTAGAAACCACCTGGAACACCTTAGCAACCACTTAACAACAACCTAGTACAACACTAGCAACCACCTAGCCACAATCTAGTGACAGCATACTGTAGCAACATGTCCGAACACAGAGACCATATCTAGCAACATAGCAACCAGCTACTAGTCATCTAAAGCAACACTTCAATAAAATCTTAATCAGAGTAATTTTGCACAGGCAGAAGACATGCTTACATTTTCTTCACAAATATTTATTTACTAGTGATGCTGCAGGTCTAAATACTATACTGAACAGGAACTGCGGTTTAAGCTTGTTCCTCCTGCTGTTATTTAAGCATCAAATTACACCTTTTAAATCACTGAAATTGAACCTTTGCATAAATCACAATTTATCATAGAGGTCTTATCAAAGACCAAATAGTTTATGCACTCCTTAAAATTGACTGCAATACTATTAATTTTACTGATCCACTCTATATCTAAGTTGAAACATGCCTTGGAGTGGTGTTGAAGTCATCTGTTGTACACTGAGCACTTTTTTTGGCTTGAGGCCTGAGAGACCCAGTGATTGAATTTATGGTGTGCGTCACTGTTGATAACTGTGAGCTTGATGATGGATGGAGGAATGGACAAACCTGCACATGAACATCTGTGATGGGGCTGCAGCAGAGAGTGATTCAGTGGGTCGCACAGAGCCTCTGCTGAATGTGTTAATGCATGTTAACAGCCTGTTGGCTGAAGCTAACCTTATTGTCTGGGACGATTTCAAGATATTATAAGCTTTTCTTTATCTAAACTGTCACACTATTAATTGAGTTGAAGATGCCACTGTGTGGGTCAAGAAGGACAAAAGAAAGAAAGGAATGAAAGAAGGAAAAAATGACATTACAGGGACATTTCACCACTTCAGGCTTGAATTCGTCAAAAGGACAGATTCAGGGTAATGATAATTAAGACAATAAAGCTCAAACGATGAGTGTAAAAAACTCATTTGGTAGCATCATGTAAATAATCTGTAAATTTTCTCTACAGTGTCAGTTTGAACATGAATTTATCTTTGGTCAGAGATGCACATACTTCACTTCATCTCTGCTTCTAGATCAACATCTAACCATCATCTCCTACTGTTTACCTTTTCTAAATACATGAAGAAGTGAGTTGACTGCGACTCCTCTGTTTAACACTTTACATTTGCCATTCTTTACTGTATACTAAAATTAAATTAAATCATTGTTACTTCATCAAATTGCCCTTAAATGACTCCTTAAGTATTTGCGAGTCACAGCCAACCACTGGTTGGATAATCAACAAACCAAACCAAGAAATCGATCATCAGAATCAGTCATATTTGTATCTCTTTATTCACTATACATTCTGTATTTTCAACAATTATTTCCAACATTGCATCAATCTATGTGTTGACATAGAATACAAAGTAACTTAGTTACATTAATGTGTAATACCCAGTTCAAGCACTAGATGTCACTGTTGGCTTTTGAGCGGCCTTCATCAGATCGGCTCAGCACCTGACTTTTACTCTTTCAGCCTCCATCACATTGCAGAGATGAAGCTGCTGTTACATTAATGTGTAGTTGCCAAATAACTTCATTTCATATTGAGGCTGCTGTACATTTGCTTTGAAATTGGGCATCACATGTCCTGTAGAAGACCACATTTGACCTATTTGTGCAATAATGTTTGAAAAGAATGTGTTTGTAACAAATCCTTTAGGTGTAATAAACTTCCAACAATGAATTAAGAAGATCTGGATAGGCTGCTTTCTGTTGAGGTCTTTGAGAGAAACCAGTAATGATGGTCAACATAAATAAATAAAATGAGCTTGACAAAACTGTCTCTCAAACAGGAAATAAGACAGGTTCCAAATATTACACTAAACAGAACTTCAGCGCCCTCTTGTGGACCATTTGACACAGATTAAACTGGTTCCTATCAATCCTATGATCTGCTAATAAATGCATTAGTAATGAGAGACACTAAAGGACAAAATTGTGGGGGGTTTTATTTATCAGAAGCTGTTCAATACATTTGTGGAAGATTTTATGATATCAGGACAGCTTCATTAGGCTGGTTATTCAATACATCAGTGTACAACTTTGAGTACAAACACACACATTGAATCAATGCTACCGCTTCTACAGCGTTTCTCTTCCTCAAAAGCAAAATAAAATTCAACCAAAGTATTCATTTTTCCATTATATTGCCCTGTTACACAGAAGCACAATTTGTCATACAGTAAATAAGGTGTTACAGGACAATTGAACCTGTAGTTCACTATCTTTCTTTGTCATTCTTGGCCAGTATTGTCAGCCATGATTTCCACAGGTCATGCAAGGTCACAACTACAGCTGCTAACATGTATTTGTTTATATAATGAAGACATTAGAAGTACATGAAAAAATGATGGTATGTTGTTAGAAATACAAGGTCATGCTAATCCTTTGTGTTGACAAGCAAAAATAGTTCCTTATTTTCAGAGTCAGTTCTGTGTTATAATGATGAGCCTGCATTTGATTTTGAAACCAAAAGTAATTGTGACATGTTACCGCACTTGACAAATGCATTACAATATTAGACAGCTTCTTACAGCAGGAAAACAAGCTTGTTGTTACAGTAAATCACATTTATTAAGCTGGAACAAACTAGTTTTTCTTTTTTATGCCAGTGCTACAAAGGTTGCTACACAACATGGACTACATCTGCTTGTAGTTTCAAATTCTGCTTACTGGTTTCACTTTTCACCGTCCTGCGTCTGTCTGATCTGAACAGGTATGACGATCTCATTGGCTGGGTCGCTGGTGGATGTCCCAGGGGCAGGGGCCTCTACGGACAAAACTCCGTCACCGGACAGCGAAGAACTGATGTGCTGCAGGTCCACCCCCTGTGGCAGCCTTAAAGAAATGAAGAGAATGTTTATCAGCAGCTAACACATATGACCTATTTCATTGTTGCTTTTATATGTTTAACCTTTTTTTGACAGGTTCAGTTAACCAGATAACATTTTCTGACATCTGTCACTAAAACCTATTCTTGCTGCAGGATGCCTTATCACCTGTGTTTATGTTGACCTCTTGCCTTCTAAAAGTTTTACTGTTTGTTTGCATCACTAAGACTGTCAATAAAATACACAGGAATTATATTAAATCACACAGAAATCTGAAATTATATTGATTCCATTTTTCAAAATTCCTCAAATTCTCAGACACAACTTACTTATATTTCCGGGTGAAGCACCTGGAAACCAATCCATGCTCATCCTGCCTTTCTTCATGATTTCCTTGTAATGAAAACAGAAATAATATGTCATGAAAATAAATAAGGCACAAATTGATTACCTCGAGGTCTGTTCATGTGGTACATTTACAACTTATTACGATGCTTTTACTTAGGTATTGTCACATAATTTCACATCTCACAAATAGCTTGTTGGAAATCAGAGAATCGTGTGCAGTATACCTGATATTTGCAGATAACCCTCCTTGGTTGTGATTGTAATTTCCTCAGGCGAGAAGTGATTGACGTCCAGGTTAATCTTCCAGCTGTCCTGCCCTGTTCGGATCTCTGACACTCCACTTGTCAGTTGCCTCAGACCCTTTTTCAGTGCCGCAGGGTGCTGACCACTGAATGGAGGCAGATAGGGAGTTTGTGTGTACGCAGGCCAGGAGAAAGATGCCAGTCTCCTCTTTGCCCAGTCTATCCAGTCTAGATCATTAGGCTCCAGGAAAGGGGGGAGGCCAAAATCCTGCGCAAAGATGCGGTTCGGCTGTGTCCAGTTTGGGAAAGGATCCCAGCTCACATCTCGGCGGAAAATGGGACGGGATAATATTTTATTTTGTTCACCCATATCCTAGAAAATAAGCTCAGAATGAAGGAGACGGATGTTGAAACTGCAAAGCCTGCAGCTCCACCCTGACAAACAAGTCTAGATTGATGACCTGGACGCTGAACAAAAGAGCAGCTGTATTTTTTATCCTGAACAGAAAGTGAGCAAGTCTGAGGAAAAGTCTGCTTTGGCATCTGTAATGCTCCACGCACACA
Source organism: Maccullochella peelii (assembly GCA_002120245.1). Classification (NCBI taxonomy): domain Eukaryota; kingdom Metazoa; phylum Chordata; class Actinopteri; order Centrarchiformes; family Percichthyidae; genus Maccullochella; species Maccullochella peelii. Next base: position 20,973 of record LKNJ01000551.1, read on the forward strand.
CTTTATATACCCAGCTGACTCATTCCAACACTTGTCCAGCTTTAAGTGTGATCTAAAGGGTGAGAATGACTTGGTATGTCATGAGCTGGGGTGTTACGCCTTCGTTGCCCTGGGACCTGGAGAGGATAATGCAAATTATTTGTATTTATATCTCTGGAGTGTCTGTGGCAAGTTGTTGGGGAATGACTCTTGAAGCAGCAAGCAGATAGTTCATTCAGCAGTGGCCTCTGCAGTCTTGTCACATACTGGTGCCCTTTGTCCATAGAAATCACAGCCCTGTGTTATGTGAGGGAACAGCACGTACATTCAGAGTCACACAGTAAACAACAGTGTTACTTCCAGTTTCTAAACACAAGATTGAAGAGAAAAACAAGACCAAACTCTTCACAAACAAACATTGTCATGTGATGAGTATGATGAGTATGTAACGCTGAAGACATGTTTACATTCAGGACAAAGTGATGGAGTGAAAGATTGATGCGGTCGAGTGGTGGTGAGGAATTTTGCATCTAGAGCTACATCTTCATGGGCGTTATGTTGTGCAAATAATGAACCGGGCTTCAGAGAAGTAAATCAAGCCATTGGCTCTCAGAGAGGAATGGCGTTTATTAATGAGGCAATATCTGTGGCCTTTCCATCTGCGCTCATCCAAAGCATTAGTCAAAGGTATTAACCAGATAAATATTGAGCGACACATGCATATTTACAGTAACTAGGCTATAGCTGAAGTAAGCAAATACATAATGCTATTGTGCCCATTGCCGGGAAATTAGACAATTGTTAGCAACACCATCTTGAATTATGTAATTTATTCAAATTACTTGATTTTCAAACCAAAGAGTTACATACATTGTAGGTAATACTGCAATGTGACATATTAATAATATTATTATGTCATATTATTATTAAGTCATTTCTGGGGAAAACAACATAGAAACTAACTATTAGTAAGCCAATTTATAGGCTAAGTCCATGGCATAAGTAGCCTAGAGAAGCCGTGATTGTAGCACTTCACGTAAACCCACGTAAAGGATGTCACTTTTTAAGCGCTTTTGCCAAGAAATCTGTCCAGCAGATCACGTAGAACCGGTTAGATGTTGAACATTTTGTCATCAAATGCGAAATAAAATAAAAGTTATAATCTACAAAACGAAATTTAGTCCAGTTTAAACAGACGACTTTACGTCTCTTCTGGGCTGTAGGCTACTATCAGCTGCGGCCAATAACAAACTGAGACTTTGGGGGTGGGGGGGGGACAGTAAAAGTAAAAGCCACAAGCCTCTGATTCATCATCACTTTCTTCCTACTCCCCAGAACTGCCATCCTCAAGCCGTCCACCAGATGCCCTCAGACTTTTCCACCAGACTTCCCCATTCACCTGCTCACCTGTTCTCACTTCCCTCATCAGCCACTTACTACATATACCCGATCCCGAGCCTTTGTTCCTTTGCCAGTTCATTTTTAGTTGCCATGTGCCAGTTTTGCTTTTTGTTTTTTTTGTCTTGGAGTTTTTGTCACCCTGAACCTGCCTGTTACCTGTCTGTTCGCCTCCCTGTCGGTCTTCCTGTGCCTACCGGTAAGCCTTGTTCAACAATAAATCTCTTAAGTAATTCTGCTTTGTGCGGACTGCATTTGGGTCCTAGCCCCTGTTCCTACTCTCCTGCACACATCGTAACAAAAGTTAATTGATAAATAGTGGGAAAAGATGACTGTAGCAGTACTGAGACAAAAGGCTGGTCAGAAACGACATAAACGTCAATGTGCTGTTGTGGCTGCGTATTTTTGCTGAATGCACAGTAAAAGAAGAAAATCATAATAAACGGTGCAACATAATCTGCTTTTAGGTGTGTGTGTGTGTGTGTGTACAGGAAATTCACCCCGAAATGAAGCCACGGAATATACTGTGTTTAGAAAAACTTTATTGGCTAACAAACTTGAAACTGTAGAACAATATTCATCAGCATTTGACGACGATACACAGTGCAGAGTTAATGTAATCTTATAGTTTTTCCTTAAATATACAGGGGAGCTGACCGACTCTTTTTCGTCAGTAGCTTAAACACTTAATGCTGTATGCCATTAATAATGTAGTGTTCGGACAGAAGCCGGTTGCGTTGTTAATGTTTCACCTTTGACTGGAGTTTTATCAATTCTAGTTTAGCATTTGAACAGACTTGCAGTGAGTTATTGGTTTAGGCCGATCATTTTAACGTAGATCATCCAACTTGATGACTGACTGGGGAGTAGATGAACCCACAAACCTTCACTGCTGAAGTGCTTTCACGTTACAATAAACCTAAAGCTGTAGTTTTTAGTCCAGAATGCCAAGCAGTGGTGGTGGCTGTGGTCAAAAGAGCAACACAGGATAAAATTGAATCCCAAATCATGCAACAATACTCATCTCCCATGGAAGATGTAGTTACACTCTAACTGTGCAGGGACCTAACTGCTCAACCTTGTGATATATTTTAGTCTGGATCATGGCTGTATTTACAAACAAGATAGATCTCTTTTGTATTATTGTGTCTTCTGTTACCTAAGCATGTTTTTATGCATGTATCCATTTTTAAAAAAAAAAAATTCTTTTCCAGGAGAGAAGGCATGAATATGTACAGTGACAGCAAAGCAAGAACGGTGATTAGAAGGTCTCAATTGTCACAGCTCCTTCTGGCTGTGCAGCTTTTCTGAAATAAAAATAAATGAAAATGGTGAGAGAAAATGTATTTTCATGCCTTAACAAAATGATATCAGACTTTTTCCATATAAAGCAAATTAATTGACGCATTTTAGAAATGTTATGTCACTGATTAAAGGTGGGGTAGGCAAAATATATATATAATTTTTTTTTTTTTTTTTTTTTTTTTGCGTCGTGGGCAAAAATTCCACAATAACTGTCCAGCATATTGTAATTCAAGTGGTCTGAGAGGAAACTGATAATTCCACCCCTCCTCTTGGCTCTGTTTTCAGGCTTCAGAAAAGCTGGTTGCAGTTGTGGGTTTGGTGGGAGGGGCTTAGCGGAGTGATGGGAGGCGGAAGGTTTTTCATAGGTGCACAGATTTTGCCTGCCCCAGCTTTAATAATACAAAACTGAAGATATTGTAACACACCTTTTTCTGCTTTCTGGAGTGGAGTGCAATTGTTGTTATAATTACAATCAGTGCGACTGCTCCGATGACTGAACCGGCCACAATTCCTGCAAGATTACCTGGGGGGGGGGGGGAGAATGACAAATATTTCTTTAAACCAGAGGATTCTTACAGAAGGCAATATGTATTCGTTTGTTTGCCTTAACTAGATAGTTTATTCAGACAGGAAGAGTACATGTAACAAAAGTCCCCAACCAGGATCAAAGGGGGGACGTTACATTAGTGGTGTTTTGGATGGACTGCCACAAAATTTGGTACTTGTCTCCAGAGGATTACTTGTAAACACTGATCTTTTCATATAGCCCCATCAAGGGCTCAGCTTTTAGTCAGCCACATAACACTTTCAAGATCAATATCGTGTAGGAAACTCATTGGGGGGGGGGTTTATTAGTTAATGGTCTTATAAGTAATTCTCACTTAATGTTTTATGTAAAAGATCATGAGTGATTTGATTTGTGTCACTTAAGAGCTGATTCGATGGATCAAATGATGCACACAAAGACACGACACACACGCATGTTCAAATACAGACACTCACACATTTGCCACTGCTGATTTGTGAAGATCAAAATTACTGGACAAGAATGATTCAATCATTTATTCATACTGGGAACGATGCAGTTTGTTTCCTTTCCAGACCACTGGCCATTCTCCTGGCATATACGCTCTGCTGATCCTTTGAGAGTGTAGCCGCTATCGCAGGAAAGCTGCACCTTTGCTCCTTGTAAATACATGATCCCCTCCTTCTTCCCATTAGTTGGTGGTGCAAGCCATCCACAGGAGATCACTGCACAGTGTAACAATAATTAATGTGAAACCAAGTAAATGTTGTACATAAAAATCACTGGAAGTGTTCTTAGACTTTCTCGTTGACTCACCTGGCTTTAGATCCTGCACAAGAGCCATGTGGCTCTGGAAAGACACTCTAGTAGCCTTTCCCATTCTTGGACTACGACCTACCACGACATCATACCTACAGGACAGAGACCGAAAAGGACCTTCTGTAGTTAACAATTATTTCACTGCAATGGAAAGGGCTTGTGTTTACATAAATTTGTAAAATGAATTATCAGAAACCAGTTTATAACGCAGGCTTTCTGTTATAAATTTGTACTCTCCAAGCCCGAGCATGGATAACCCTGATGACATCACTGTGTCATTGTCGAAAGCTCCCTTCAGCGCCACATGTGTAAAATCGGCAAAGTGCCCCTTTACCAGAATTGACTTCATTCTTACTGAGATGGCCAACATTTCAGCACAGGTGTGAAACTGATGTTTTCATAAAAACACAATATCTAATTATTATGAGTAAAAGGAGATAAAAGTTTTCTTCTCATACCTACAGAACTGAGAACCTTCTCCAGAGCATATCTCAGATGCCTGATTGGCTAATGGATCATCTGGACTCTCGGGGACCGAAAACACTGGAACAAAACTAAGGTCATGTCGGGGGCCATAGTAATATGTGTCCAAAAGATATTCTGAATCATATGTGAACAAGGCGGACTTGTTGAAGACAGCCCCTGTAAGACAAAAAGAAAGATACACACTTAAAGGGCTTAAATTTAAGTGGAAATTTAGCAAGATTATCTGCTGATATTTCTATGCATGAAAAGACAAAGGGAAATCTTTTCCCACCATGAAAGGGGGCATGACCCAAAACAGAAAGCAGTATGACAAAGAAAACACTTAATTCTTCCAGACTAATATCCAAGATAATTTCTACTGACTGCAGTTTTCCCTTTTAAACCTGATCGAAGTCCTGACCTTACTCTAGTAGGTGCCTAATTTACATTACGTTTGTTTTACTTAGCTAAATGTAATCATTAGCTACTCTACAATTTCACAATAAAATGGTGAGTAAATATGTGGATGATATCTCATGTTTTCATCACATAATCCAAGTCTAGGTGAAGAACAAGATCTTAATGTAATTCACATCCCCAACAAACTTCATGCCCATTTAACTACATTTTATCAGGTTTTTGTTGGGTATGTAACATACACAGCTCGTGTATAAAAGTAGGTTTGCAACAGACCTAAACACCACATGAATCTTGAACAACAGCACATAATCTGCGTTGTGAATAATTTCTTACAGCCTGCCCCAAAGCTGAACAGCTCTTCCGGATTGCTTAGGTTTTGCACAAGTTGACCGTTGCTGAGAACAAGGTCGTCTTTGGCGTCACCGTTCATCTTTCCCAACAGTCCGAGAGTGGAGTCTTTGAACTCCTCTGGCAGCAGCACAGTGGTTGTCATGGTTCCCTCCCTCAGTCGCACTTCTACCCCGGCTCCAGTGGGGAACATCACGGTCACGTTTGTAGGGGTAGGAGAAAACACAAACACACCTAAAAGAGAAACACTTTTCGTTGTTTTAACAAGATATCAAGAATCTTGAAGACCCTGAAAACATATTTCCTCAATCGGCTTCTTATTATGAGCAATAGGGTCCTACATGAACACACAATTTTCTGCCAAAGTTGGAACGGTTTTGGTCATTTCACATTTCTTCAGGGGTGGATTTACTTAAGGTAACATTACAAGTATGTAAGAATACTCTACTACAAGTAAAGTCCTGCACTGAAGATTTTACTATAGTAAAGTAAGTAAAACTACTCATGCATTAAAGTAAATCATATTACTTGGATTATTTTAATTGATGCATTTACAGCATGTGTAAGCAGCATTTTATTGTTGTAGTTTGTCATGGTGGAGGTCATTTTAACATCTTTATTTATTGTTGTATAGTTGAATCTATAATGCAGCATATTTTTTTTTTGTGTGTGTGTGTGTAAAATGCTGTTCTGTAAAGTAACTGACAGTCTGTAATTTTATCTATGAATATATCATTTTGAGATATTGAGTGGAGTGTATTGCAGTTCTAAGTCCAGGGGAGGGTCCATAGAAAATATTAATGGCACTAGGTAAGCTTTCTTTTCTTAAAATAATAAACAACCCTCATCCCCACCCTAATAATTTCTGTACAGTCCCTTAATGTTATCAAGAAATAGTTAAGATGTGAAGCCATGTCTTCACAGGCTTTAAGGTGACAAAAATGCCTTGTTGTACATTGCTGAGTGTCACTGCTCTCAAAATCACTTAAATGTCTGGTTTGTACTTTTTTAAAATTTATTTATTAAATTTTTTTTGGTGGGTAGCTACACTTAGCTATGTCATTACTATCGGTTACAGAATATGAGACTCATTTGTGCTGTCTTTGTTCTCTTTACACTCTCACAAATCCAAAGGTTTGACCAGAAAAGAAAAATCACAATGTCACAAATGCAAGGACTTTGATACATACTGTCAAATAACATGAATATAAAATTTCATCAGGGGTAGTAAAACCAATGACTTCATCATAAGCAATTAGGTGAATCAGGATCTCACCATGTAGGTCCATCCAGCTCTGCTCAGAAAAGGAGAGGGTTTTTTGGTTCTGAAGCACTTCAAGGCTGTTGTGACCGCTGACCAGCCGCACCTCAATAACATCAGAGGATGCGTCTTTCATGGCTACAGCCGACAACTTTGTTGCTTTTATCGTGGTTCCTAACAGTGAGAAAATCAGACCAATGATCTAGCGGAAAACAGCTGTTCATATATTTATGTTTTTATATATAGAAATATCTGTTATCATTGTTGCGAAAGACAGAAAACAGGGCCTTTTTTAAAAGCCTTGAGTAGCTCACCGTTCACAGGCTCTGTTCTGCCTTGGATTGTCAGCTGTTTCTTTGTGGAGGTCACCAAAGTGTATTCCCCTTTGCCATTGAAGGAGTAGCTGATGCCATCAAATGTGATGAAGTGGGGATCTCCAAACACCACAGCTGGCAGCATAGACGAAAACATTCAGACTTCACACTGAACAATAAACTGAACCCATAAACCGTAATATCGTGGCTAATGATTCACTCACCTGAGCTGGGTGACTGGTAACGCCTGCAGTCACTGGAGGGCCGGTGTTTGAAGTAGTAGTGGCAGTTGTCGGACCACAGGCAGCAGTAGTAGAAGCTGAGGACGTCATAGACCCAGTGGGACTGTCCAGGAATTCGAGGGGGTTTCTTGAATGGAGGTGAGCCCCAGTCGTGTGCACGGTCTGGAGTACTACCCCCAATCGAGTCTGCTGTCAGGACCTGAGCGCCGGTGCTGTCATAGCAACACTGTTGTCCTGCTGCATACTGAGGACTGATACATTTCCAAAACATGTCACTTAGAACAGTGAACTCTGCTACAACCAAGAAGTTTATATATTAAATTAATTGCAGTACAGTTAATGGGTACATCTAAATTTTAATTAGCAGTGTAACTTATAGTATTCCATCACCAAATAATGGATCACAATATTTTTTTTTTCCTGTCAGGATGCTTTGAGAGGGGTGTGTGTGTGTGTATGTATGTATGTATGTATGTATGTATGTATGTGTATATATATATTATAATAATAAAAAAAAAAATCAATCTCTATCTCAACAAGAGCTCCATTAATCAGTACAAACTGTTATTTTTACTGTTCCAGGTGCCATAACTCAAGTTGAGCATTCATATAGAAGGCTGGTGCAGAGTTAACCAACTGATGTAGTAACATGCAAGTGAGTATAAGGAGGGTATTTATTTACTACTACTACTACTTACTGTCAGGGTGAGGTAGCGTGGGTCAGGTGCAGGAATGGAAGAATATAGATAAAAAATAGGGAGCCAAAAAGCTACAAAATGTTGTAAAAGATTGTAATTTTCTGTTTGCTTTTTCTGTGCCACAAACCTTAATTTATTTAAGTATTTGACAAAAATCTGCGTGACCAATACATTTTTCTTAGGTGGAATTAGGTGAGCACAGGAAAAGCAGCTTCAGAAGATGCACATCTTAATTTTTGTTTTTCTTCTTAGAAAAGTGAATTTACACTTCACTCCATTTTAATCTAGTTTAACTCTGTATTAGAGGGCACTGGAGGTTGCCCCCTCTTTGCCAAGTATCACACATTCAGCCATACTGACAGCTATCAGCTGCAAATGTTGCCACTAATACTAACTAGTATATAGTTGTACTATAAAGCCGTACCCTGCTAAATATGTTGCAAATACATTGCTAGTGATGTAAATGCATTTGTCACCCAACCGTGAGGCCACGTTGGCAGTCTGGGTCAAGGACTCACCTGGCTTGTATTGCCCTCACACAGTGGACACTCCCAGGGTGGTAGGTACACACGCTTCCTTTCTCTATATCACAGCCATAGTCAGTCTGAGGAGAGAGATGCAGTGTCTGTGACAAGACAGCCAAATGTGCATTTCACTGTGTTCATTTATAAACTGAAGTTTAGGAGCCGGTTGCACCAGCTTTTAAAACGTAACCTAGATGTAATAAGTGTTTAACTATTTGCACATACAAACTGCCAGCTGTAACTGTTGCAAAGCTGAGTGAACCAAATGACAAAACTAACTTTAGCTTGCTAACATATAAGCCAAATTGATTGAAGAGTAAGAGGTAGTCGATATTAAATATGGTCCACGTATCTGACCTGACACTTGATCAAAATGCTGTTTAAAAATCTGAGAAGATTTTAAATTGCGTTTCACACAAAAATAACACAATGTAGCTACCTTAACTTACCAAATTATGCTAATAACGTCAGACCAAATTACTAAAGAGCATCGGTTAGGATAGCATATTTGGATATTTCCTAATCATTATTTACTACAAACTCTAAAACACTTATTTGTCCATGTACCTGTATACATATATAAATTAAACAAAATTAAAAAAAACTAAAACTTTGATTTTTGGCAGTTATGTTAGCTTGTGATGCTAGGGGCTTGACTTAGTAAATCTCTGGCTTGAAACTAGCTAGTACTTTCTAAGAACTTAGGAACGATTTTACACATAACACAGTGATGGGTGTACAAATACCTGGTGCTACCCAGTGCAAAGGCATAATTATAATGTGACAAAGGCAAGCACTCTTTTCAGTTTGCTTATCCACAATTTGTCAGCAGTTAGTAAGCAAATGCTTCACACTAAATCCTCATCAATACACAAAGTCACTATACAGTTTTAACATTGTTCTTGTCACTCACCAGCCAGTGAAAGACAGTTATGGCTTTGCCTAAGCCTAACTTATTTGTAGGATAAAAGGCAATAAGATCGTTGCTGAAACATGTTCAGCTTGCTAAGAATGTGTGTGCTTGTAAATACTATAACAAGGGGAGATTTCTCCTTGACTTTGAACTGATGAGCAGTGAACATTAGCAAAAGGCTACGGCCACTGACAACCATCATAAACACACAAAGTAATATATTTTTATCTAGCACACTAAATGAAATTCCCACATTCTGATGACGTCTCTGTCCAGTTAATCTAAGGCTTGCTACAGAACATTAAGTAATGATTGCCTGTTTATGACTATGTTCATCATTAATCTGTGAAGTGACAGTACAAGGTGTGTTTACTACTATACACAGGCTTGTCCATGTGCCCCTCTCAGCCCACACACAAATGCAGACACACCTCAGCTTAAGTTAATTCCAGCACATTAATCTGCCAAGAAGATCGAGCACAGCTTTTGTTTGACTTTTTGGCTATGTATTAGTTGGTCTATGCTTCTTTGTGCTACTGATGCTTTTATGTGCATGAGACAATTTTAAGGCACAACGATTGTGCCGGTTTTTACTCATTAAACCTTTTAATGCAAGGCTGTTTCAATTGAGTGCTGCCAAATCTAAATGAGCTACTCTTCACACTTACATGAAACCTCCCTGTGTCTGCCCTCGCTTGAGCCAGAGTGCAGGGGCAGTCTATGATCTCGCTGAGGAAGTTGGGCAGCTGATTTTCCAGCTGGTCCCATGCTAAACATTTCTCCAGGGCCCAAACTGTTGAGTTCTGCCTGAACTTCTTCTCCAGATGCCAGGCCAGAGCGTGATCCTCCGTCCATGCGGCTTGTACATTCCTTAATGATACACATGACAAATATAGCTCTTAACTACTTTTTTATATTCATTTATTGTGTATTTTCACATGAGATTTCCATATATATATTTTTATTAGAGTTATCTATATTAGAGGAAGTGTTTGTACATACCACATGCCATCAGGGTAGGTGCTGGGGCTGACACGTACAGAGCCGAGCTCCCAACTTGAAAAGCCGTTCTCTGCTGGTTTGGGCAAAAAGCTAAAGGAACCACTGTTTGGCTGATCCTTTGCAAGTGAGTACAGATACTCCCACCAGCCCTGCCAGTTGTCTGAATAGGGTTCTCCTACAGAGAAACATTTTACAGAATTCAGTGTTTTTACCCAATCAATAGTCATGTGACCTACAAAGTGTATATGCAGTGTATATACAGGTGTACTCACCTGTCTCCCTGTATCCCCAGAGCTCTATATTAACCCTCTCCGCTCTGACCAAAGAGGTATTCCATGTCATCTCAAGATTGCCTCCAACATTAGGTGTGCCATAGTACTGCCATTTTGTTGAGTTAACCAGAGTCGCCTTGAACTGAGAATCTAACTTGCCAGTGTGTACTGTAGCAACACATTTGAATCAAATAAATCATATATTAATGTCATTTCAACACCAAATATAAAACTGTGGGTGGGAAACTTTTTAAGGAAGAGTTTTGAGGCTCATAAGAATATGCAGACAGTTACTGTACCTGAGAGCCAGGCTCCAACTCTGTTGAATGTTGTGCCGTTATCTGAGGAGATGTGCAGAGGAACCCATCCTGTTTCATACAATAGTGGGGAGATACAATGGCCTCTGCTGTTTTCATCCACATACCCGACAGTGTTGGTACTATTGTCGAACCTACCATTATAAAAGAATAATCAATCTTTTTATTTCTCTTAACTGTAATCAGTCAATCAAAGGTATAACCAGACCAGGTTTAGGAACATGTTAACACTGAGGTGTAAAAGAAAGTCATACCTGCATACAATCTTGGAACTGTTATTGAAACTTGCATCAAGGACAATAAAATCTGTCCCACCAAAAATGGACCCAGAATATGGAAAGATTTCCACACAGTACTCTTTATAGTTTGTACAGCAGTTCTTCAGAGACGTGCATGTTGAGTGGCATGAGCATGAGTCTAATTTTTTCCCACAGTTTCCTTCACATGTCTGACCTGTCCAAAATAAGGAGAAAGAGGTCTGGAGTGTGCCACCAATTTCATTTTAAAACCAATACATTTAAAAGCAAGTTATGTATAATTGAATTAAATCAGTGTATAATGATGCATGAAATATTTTTTAATACTTAAAATAGTTTCATCCCTACTCCACTTTCTCTGCAGCACCAGTTTCAGCCCAGTATCCGACCAGTAGGCTACAGGCCTGAGTGGATTCCAAAGCCTACCCTCCCTGGGTGATGGTGCCAGCAGCCCTGAATATCAGTTTCTTGCAATACATTTGCAGATGCTGATGCAAAAATGGCTTTTTTGTCGTGAGAAAATGGGTGTTACTGTAGGTGGACTATGGTATCTATGATTCGGCCAAAAAAATCCGATTTCTAAATGAATGAATTACGAAATAAACAAAAAACTGAATTCATGAAATCAATCAGCATGAAAGAACAGAGCCTGACGAAATTATGTCCACCTGCAAATTCATAAGGCACTTGACTGCAGGCTCAAATGGCGAGGGGCGGAAGATCTTGCATTGTTTATTTGTTTTTTGTATTTTCTCCTGGAAAGTTATTAGCTGCCTTTTGAACTCTTTGTGACATATGTGTAGGCCTACACATAAAGCTTTTTCCCTTCAACCAATAACATTGTTAATTATTAAATTAAAATCCAAGTTAAATTAATACATAGCCTAGGCATTTTTTTTTAAATTCAATTTGGTTTTTAAAAAACAGGTTGCAGATCCAACTGCTGATGGCCTAGAAGTCTTCAAAAAGTGAGTCTATTATTAGTCATTAGTCTATTATCTACATCATGTCAAAGTCTTAGAAATGAGTTTTCTGTCAAACCCATTAAAGTCTTTGCATTGAACATTACAAAAACTGTAGTTTCCCCAAGCTGCTCATCCTCTGTCCAGAATATGCACTAACAACAACTGACTAAAGGCTGCCCCTTGGAATTCCTAATACTGATGTATAAAATTGATGTATTAAGAATTTTCATGACATATACATAAAATATGAATTTTGATCACTTATTTGCTGATCGGTGAGGTTGGCTATAAGCTAAATCACGTGTCTTCTAGCCACAGCTGCCATTGTAGTACTGTTTTGTTGTTTTGTCTGCTGGAAACATGAGCCTGTTTTATCATTTTGTTATTTTTTTAATATTGCCTCTCCTCGCGTGTAATCGAACTCTCATTAACACTGCGCCAGGAGCCAGAGGAAAATGAGCTGCATTACCATTTTCAGCCCCACCAAAGAGTCAATGGGTTGGAGGCTGTGTCTCAGCATTTAGGCTGCTGGCGAGGGACAGAGTAAAGCACTAGTGTGTAGAAAAAGCGTCCTGTCTGTGAGTAAATCGACTTCAGCTGGACAGATGTCATCAATTCATTTCAAAAATGCTTCTTGAACCACTCCTGGACTGATTGAATTTTGTTTTATTAAACGGAGCATTGTCTTCTAATGCATAAATAAATTCAGTAATATCTGTCAGTGATATGTTAAAGTGCTGGAAAGTCAATAAATAACATTTCAATAATTAAAGAAATTTAGAGCCTGATTAGAAGCTCAAATGTATTTATTTTGAATAAAGGGAATATATTTTTTTACTGTCCTCCAATGAAAAGATTCCTATTCTTCTAGATTTACAGTCAATAGGACAACAATGGAGCCGTTTAGCTGCAACAATGTCCATCTGAGCCTCATCTTTTAGCCTCCTATTAGGCGTTCACGCAGTTGAAATAACAAGGTGATCAACTTCTAGTTAATTTGTCATTCCAACTATAAAAATTGTTGTGTCCTAACAATGATGGTGCAAAATGTGACAAACCGTCAGACAAACATGGATCCAAAACGCACATTCCTATTTATCATTATTTTTATGCTAGAAGCCCACAAAAGTGACAGTGACACGGATGGAAATTTGAGCACATTGCTGGACAACAGGTGGGCAAAAACCCACAAGAAAACAAAAAACCGAGCCAAAGACTGCCATATAGAAAGGACAGTAAATACTTCAGCGGATCCGAGCATCGCCAACAGTCTTTCCAATTTCAATTGCTCAGGTTAAAAAAAAAAGAGTCGAAATACTAAATATCCTGCACTTTTAGAATGACCCACTTAGTTAACTGTTTAGGCTACTGCATTCAATCTTTACCAATCACCATAAACACACAGAAATTATATTGATCCTCTCATCTGACCCATATGTAAAATGGTAACAATTTAAAAGTTTGTGGGTTCTTACCTAATGTCCTGCAGATACATGAAACCAGAAGGACAAATATTACTGCTGTGAATCTTTCCATCATGACAGAGTGAAATTGTCAGCCAAGGTCTCTGCTACTCTCTTGGCCGTTTCTACAATTCCGTCCCATGCAGGAATAACCTACTCAGCATTTTTATAAACCTTGGCCCTTTGTCATAGGCATTTACTTGTTGAATCATTAACCAGAGGTCATTAAGACAAGTCCAGCTGTAGGCCCATTTATCCTCACGTGGCAACCTTTGACCATCTCTCACTTCACACCCAGTCAGTTTGTAATATTTATTACCTGCTTAATAGATTTTTGATTCTATTACTCATACAATATTACTCATCATTACTCATTATCATATTTAGATAAAGATGCAACGTATAAGGACACAATTATAGAGATAATAGCTAAATAAAACAAATTAATAAAGCTTTCACGTGTAGGTAATATTTGTCTTAACAAATAATATCAGTTATATGAAACAGTATCAGTACAATGATATGAAATACACAACATACTGTGTATTTAATTTGTTATTATGATTCTGTATCACAGCAGTGCCTTCAGCCCAAACCCTGCCTACTTTCAAAATTTGAGCCTGTTAGCAAAATAGCAAGCTAGCTAGGCAAACATGTTCATTAGCGCGTAAAAATGCTAACTTTGAGCATGCTGAACTGAAGGTTGACATTTTGAGGAGACCCACACACTCATATTTATGATGCAATCTTTACATTAACGTGCATTTACATGCTAACGTTAGCATGCCAACATGGTAAAAGGCTGCCAACATACAGCTTATACTGATGATTTTTGTCTCATAAGGGCACAAAAATAGCATTTTGAGAATTGTCCATTTGGTTGTGAACACAACTTACTGGCAGAGCTGTAAGACTTTAAACATTTTCTTTTCATGTTGGTATTTGTGTTGCAGCAGAGTGTGCTGCAGATTAAGCAATCCAATGCTGCCTTCACTAAAACAAGACTGAGAGAGATTATTTTGCATTTTGCAGAGATTAAAACTAAATATTTCGTATCTTTTAAGTCAATACACAAAAGGTGTGTTGATTTCCCTCAGATGTTTCATTATGCAACCTAAAAATAATCCCTGAGGAGGAAACCTGTAGGGCAAGCAGTAGGCCAGTAGGGGAAGCTGCTACCTCGGGACTCATCTCAGTGCCACATGCTAGGGTATAGATTGTCGTGCATCCATTTGAAATATGCTGGTGTGTTTTGCTCTGTAATAAACTAATTTACAGATGCTTTTCACATGTAGTGTCCATTGTGGTTTAACATGTTTTAATGTAATGGAACAACATGGGTGAGGTATTATAAACATTCATGGCTGCACACATGTAATATTACTGTATTACAGGCTACTGTTATCATCTAGACAGGATTTCAGATAAGTTTAATATTTTTAAAAAAAGATTACAAGTGCTTCTTTTCATGTTAAGGATGGTTGATTTCCATGAACGTGATGATTTAAACTCCAGATATTAGGAACAAGCAGACCCACTGATACTCTGGCTAGGCTCCACTATGAGCTTGTAGTCTGCTGTCTAAAACTAAGATATTGGCAGTACTTGTGTAATAATTGCATACACATAATTGGATAACATTGTCATACAGATGCAAAAAGTAAAAATCAGCTGACATAAAACACAATTGGCAACAACCATGGAGCAGGATTATAGAACAAGCATGGCTGTTACTAAAATTTTCAGCAACATCATCTGGACTTGGTTCTCGTAGATTCCTAAAGAAGAAAGTAAAGAGTTTAGTCAATTGTTTATACAAATAGTAATTTTACTTAACATGATCCTTTGATGAACTCCACACTCACCACCATCAAATGGCCATTCTTTGCCCTGTAGACCATGGACTCCTGACCACTCTTGAAGTCCACAAACCCCTCTCTGCCGGGCTGGATGTCAAATCGCACACTGCAAGAGGCAATAACAATTCCACATTGAATTAGGCTCATCCATCATTTTTACAATTTACATTTTGAGCTTTCAAATTAATATTACTACATAAAATCCAGAGTCTGTACCTGCCCTGGACCACTTTGATGCAGTTCTGTTTGTTGGTGATAACACTCAGCTTAGTCAGAGCCTCAAAGAGGTAGTCACACTGCAGAACCAGATCCCCCTAAAAGAACAAATGGCGTTAGTCCAGCAATTGCTACATATGGTGAATTTATAATCCCTAAACCTTGAATGAACCGATTTAAGTGATGTTTCTGATCTGATCTGGGGTCTGCCTCAGCTTAGGGCATAGTTGAGTGAGGGGTGCTTCAGGTAAGTCATGGGTCATATTTCATACCAGTTGACTTATAAAGATCTATGAATAAATCCCTCACCCAGCTCTCCTGGTAGATTGACAAGATTCCTGGCTACAAAAGCACTTGTCACTAGTAAGGCAATAGTCCAAATTGATTTTGGTTATCCCTGCAGTGTAGTGTCATTGCAAATGTTACAGATTAATTGAGCGACAGGGTGCTCTGGTGCTCAACAGGCGCTGACCATGAACCACAACATCCCTGTTTTGTGTCCAGCCAAAAACCTTTGTTGCATGTTGTTCCCCCTCTCTGTCATCTCTCTATTGATGGCTAATAAAGGCAAAAAAAAATGCCCCAAAACATAATTTAAATGAAAAGAAAATCAATGAGAGACACACCCTTACAGATAAAAGTCTCTCAAACTGAACTGGGCATTGTTCTGCATACTGTCTCTAAATTGCTTCTGAATAATACATTGAAAGCTCATTTAAATGAGTGGTTTCATTGTCTTTGCAGACTCAAGTAATTGTCTAGAGAACCATGATACACAGATATATACATGACCTATAGATTGTGTTATGATGCCATCTGTAGTTTTGACATTTAAAAAGACAATTAAAACACTGTCAGTTTTGCCAGTTTTTAGCCATCTATAGATGCCGGTCTGTTGATAGGTCTACCTTTTGCTTGATGTCATCACATGTAACATGAAGGATCAGGAAGTTGTCACTCAGGTTGCTGACTGACACACCTATAAAAAAAAGTCACCTTTAAAACTTTAATCACGTGTGTACGTGACAGCAGGTTTACAGCTCTCCCTCCAGACAATGATGCTTATTTTGTATAATTGTGTCACTCGTTACCTTTCAGAGAGCTGTAATCTATCCGCTGCTTGATCTTTGTCTCCTCGACCAGGTAGGCGGCTTCCTGGGTGAAGATGAGCTGCCGGACACGAGGCCTGAACCCGTTCCTGTCATACTTCACCACTGGGACACTGTACTGTGGGAGGGACACACACGCAAGGTCAGAGTGAATGAAAAAGGACAAAGATGCAAAGTAAATTTCAATGTTAGTTTACCTTGATGTGCTCATGCCAAATCATCTGAAGCACTTTGATGTTTATGTCTTCTGCACCTTAATAAAATAACAGAAAATCCATGAGATAATCCATGAAAGGAGGACTTCACACACAAATTGAATACACAAACAATACAATACTGTCTCAGAACTTCTATTATAACTTGCTTATCAACGTGCAAAATAGTCCATTAACAGGATCATAAAGATCAGCATGCATAATCAGATTTAATTTGTAAATGGAAATGTACTGAATTTTTTACAATCTGGAAATAATCTTATTCCAAATTTAAAAACAAAATAAAATATCTCAGATGCAAAAATACTCCCTGGAAAACTGGAACATACATACATACATACATACATACATACATACATACATACATACATACATACATACATACATACATACATATAATGTACAGTACTGCTGGCATCTGCAGTCTCTACAGGCTATTATAACTATTCTGTTTAATAATGTTGCAAGTATGCTGTACTTAACTTTATTATTACTTGTAAGTAATAATGCAAAATACTATATTCCTGTAAGTACACTCAATGAAAAGAAAATAACGCTGCATTCTTACCTATTCTGGTGTCCAGGAACGGTCTGCAGACACTGAAGGGGTAGTTTTCTTTCTTTCCCTTGAACATGGAGCTCGTCTGTACTTTTAACAGAAACTGGAAACAATGAAGCAGTAAGAAAGCAGAAAGTAAGTTAAGATACTTTACTTCCTGGAGTAAATTTCTCTGGGACTCAAGTGTTGACCACAAACTGCTTCCAAAATGAAGCTATTTAAAATGTAGCATGGATATGTTGTGAGTGCATATATTGTGGTTCCTACACTCATGTTTTTAACATTGTGTGTGAAAGAGGGTGGATTGTACCTGTGCTTTCCTCTGTGGAGTGATTCCTCGAACGTACTTCCCTACCATGTGGCGAATGTAGATCTTCTTCAACAGCTGGGAAGCCTACAAAAAAATACAGTTTTACATGAGCTGTTTGATTTGAGATCTTTACAGTGGGCAGTTGGTGTAAAAAATGTATCACACACCTCCTTCATTATAGGCGGAGGGGTGAGCCAAGAGTCTTTCTCCAGGACTGTTTTGGGAAGGTTTTCCCTCAGACGTGTGAGGTAGTTCTGCCTCACATATGCCAGGTACTCACTGTTGTCAACACAGACTGGCTGATTTCTAGTTATGAAACCTTTAATGAACCTAGAACAAATCAAAAGACAGGTAACCTCACAACACATCCTTTTTAGACTATTAGCCCCCATTCTCAACTCAGTAAACCTTCAAATAGATTTCATTGTGTGTTCTCACTTCTTGATGACCTTGACAGCCCATGCCCTCTTTTCGCGCTCCTTTCTGGCCATCAGACCTCTCCAGCAGTTCTCAATCTTAGTGGCTATTCAGATAAGACAAGGTAACAAAAAGTAATATCTTAAAATGCTAGTCATGTGGACCACTCGACTACATTTAGTCAACGAAAAGCTTTTAGTTTGTGCTTATAAACAAATCTGCGGGCATTTTAACACTCACCAGCCTCTCTCTGTTTCAGGTAGTCTCCTTTCACTCTGTAGCCTTTGTACTTGGCCTGAATCCTTGTTGCTGCAACAATGACGGTTACAGTTTCACCCTCAGTGTTATGATACTTAATGTAGCATTAAAACTAAATTTACAGAACAACATCTCACCTAGTTTATGTTTGCAGATCTGAAAGGCGTCTTCTGTTTCAAACAGAGTTTGAGGGTGCCGGATGAAAATTTTTGTCCTTGAGGGAAAGAGACAAACAATGAGAAGTTCCTGTATCTCTTCCAGGTGAACCAGCACCCATTATAGACAGTCCATGGCACCCATCCATTAACATCAGCCTACCTGCCCATCTTGTACTCATCAGGTCTGTAGCCCAGGTGTTTGATCAAGCGCTGCACGCCTTCTGCTGCCGTACCTTTCCAGTTGGGCCAGGTCTCTGGACACAGAGGCTTATACCTGAGCACAGAAAAAGGCTGCTTTATAGTTGATACCAACAGCAGCAGCAGCAATGTATGAGACCCTGCCAAATGTCTTCTGCAATAAAAAAAAGTAGTTATGTGCATTTTGGATAATAACAAGAGCAGTGTGCTTAGCTACCTCTGGAGAAAGATGTCGTATTTGCGTCGGTAAGCAAACCCAGCGCGCCTGACCCTCAGGTGCTCCATCAGTCCCAGGTACTTCACCTGATGTCTCACCAGCACATCGTCAAAGCGTCCTGCAAGGGACACTAAAGGTCATCTAGAGAGTTCACGGGTCAAAACTGTCTGGTCTAACTTACATGTGCTGGCTGAACATACAATAGAAAGTATTAGCTTGGCTAAGGCTCTAAGGCCTTTTCATATGTGGATTTTTGGGACACAAGGCCTCACCTGGCTGCTTGGCTTCATTGGGTTTAATGCAGCGGACGTACCAGGGCTCTTTGGACATTAAGATTTCAGTCAAGCCCACCAGGCTGCTCTTAAACTGAGTCACCACCTGAAGAGTCACAGGAAAATGGCAGCTAGACGAGTGTTGATGGTTTGCTGATAATAGTTAGTAATCATGAAAACAGTGGGTCATTGAGCATCATCATCTGAAACACTTCTTACTGTTTCAGGTCTCCTCTTGCTGTCTGGTTCAGTAGAAGGAAAGCAGTGTTTGATAATAGCATTCTTGGACTGTCGCATGACCTTAAGGAGAATAGGAAAACTGTATAAGCATCCAACATGCCATACCTTAAATAATAGTGTAATATAAGAGTTGTGCTCCTTTACTTTTCTAAATATTCAGTTTTATTTTGGTGACAGTGGAGTCAGTAGATTCAGAACAGTTGTGTTTGTGTAATACAATGAATTCAATACATTTGTGTTGATTTTCAAGGAACCAACCTAATTTTCACCAACCAACCTACTCTGTGTATCACCTGATTTCATACTATAGAAATTAAATTACCTCTTTCCCATTTCGATACAAGAGATCATTGTTTTTGTCCAAGAATCCTGAAAGTTTAAAGAACAAAGAGAAACTTTAGAATAGTGAGAGTATGTATATATTTTTTGGCAACAACACATTTCTTCTCTTTACTAATGAAAAGTTTAACTCATAAGCAATAAAACACACTTTTGCTCAATTCAGTACGCTAAATGTCTTACTTAGTCTGGTATGACCAGTAGCATATGGTGTCTAAGGTTAGCATAACAGATCTAGTAAAGTAATATGTACATTTCACCAAAAATTCCAATTTTCTATTATTTACACATTATTTTTCATGTAGGTGGTTTCTCATGTGGTACATATTGTATTATGGGTTGGCTCATGTCTAGTATTAAAATTACATTTTATTCATTATAAAATGTAAAAAAAATTGCTACTGCTGAAAAATGAGTAACAGTACTATTAAGTACATATTTTATACATATATTGAGAACTGAAAATGTGATGTAGTGTGCATGTAGAAGTCTAGTCATGTGAAGCTGCTGCACTGATTTTATTTTATTGTATCCGGAGGTGAGAGCAGTTGTCCTTGTCTCCATTCACACACAGTGCAAATTTTGTAGCAAGACAAATTGTCATTCCAGACCGGTTACATCAGCTAATGTTAGCAAAGATAATATAAACATTGCTGTGTAACTGACATCTCCATGACTCTTCTCTACTTGTGCTACTGTTACACTACCTTATAGCATTTGGCTGCTGTTACATTTAACATACAGCGATATTTCATCTCTTACCAACAACACAGTATGTAACCTCCCCAGCATAGTGCAAGAGGCGGAAGTCTCCCCTTTCCAGTGTTTTCCTCGTCTTTTGGTCTGCAAGCTTATGTCTGCAGGAAGGGGAAAGTCATTGTAGGTTATTATGATGTTTATGGTTATCCGATGTGCTGGTCTTGCTGCTTAGCCATGTTTCTTAACCATGTGCAGACAACATGCACTTTCTGTAAAGTAAGCAAAAGTGTATAACTCACGTGACAAAATGAGGGTGACCACCAATCTTTTCCTCCATCTTCTCCAGGAAGGTGAGATCTGTGGCCTCTCCGGGAAGTAAACACTCCTCGTCCTATATGAGAGGGCAAGCATCAATAATTCAGCCATGTTTAAGTTTTGTGGGTGAGTATATTGTTTGTATTTCTGTAGGACCGTAACTCAATCATATCTTTACCAATAAAGAGATGATTCCTCTGTGTTTCTCCTCCACTAGATCACAGATTATCTTGTTGTTGAAATATGGCACTGGTTCCCACTGTGCATAAAAAAACAAACAAGAAAAGTGGTTGAAAATCAGTTTTTATTGTATGTGAGTTTATTTTTGCACATTAGTAGCACTGTGAGCCACAAATGTCAATAAATCTAAGGAATAATAGCGTTATTACTTCGATCCCTTCCATCTCGTACTCCTCCTGCTCTGACTTGAGGGTCAGCTGGATGAAAAGCTGCTGCAGCTTCTCGTTGCAGTAGTTGATGCAAAACTGCTCAAAGCTAAAATAAATCATAGACACTGTCAGTATCGGATTCTTCATTTCACACCCATGCTGTCAGGCTCATCTGTGCATGATCTCACCTGTTCACGTTGAAAACCTCGAAACCATAGATGTCCAACAGACCAATCACTGTTTTCCTGGAGGAATCCTACAGATAATTTACACATATAATTTCTGGTTTTTAACGGTACATGGACAATCTGCTATGGATGGTCTTGTGTTCAAGCTTATATGTTGGTGTTACTTTAAACCAATAAAATTACATTGTGGAACAAAAATAAGCCCAAAGGAATATTTGCCAGATGTGCCGTTTCCAGAATTGGGTATTTTCAGACTCACAACCAATCAAGTGGCTGCCTCAGGCTTGCTAAAATCTTGTTTTTTCTCCCCATTTTTGTGATATTAATGAGACAGGCCTGGCTAGGCAAGATTAGAAATTGAGTAGCTTTTTTTCCTCACCTTGTTAGCTAAAGATTCATTGATCTTGTTGACCAGCCAGTTGAAAGTACGGCCATAGATGGCTTTGGCAAGGGCATCCCTGGCATATACTGCATGGTCCACAGAGAAGGGACTGAGCACCTTTTAACATCAGAATAATGAGGATAATTAAAAATGAACACTATAAACAAGTTAAACATATTTTATACTTTGGATTAAACAAAATGAGTCAAGTCACCTCCTCTGTTTTGGCTTCAATCTTCCTGTGGGTTAAGCCCTGTTGTAGCACCTGAGAAGGAATCCCCAACAACTGCAGAACAAAGGCAAAGCAAAAACCTGTAACACCTAATCTCTTTCTGGTCTCCACCAGAAACTTACATGGAGACAGATGAAGGGTTTAATCTATCTGCAGTTTGTTTGGCGCTCACCTTTGACACCCAGTGCATCTCCTGGTTGTTGCTGAGAGAGGCGTATCCTCGAACATCTGCTTCAAACTTGATATTCCCCAGATGAAGCACACTAGCAATTATTCCAAACAGGTGCTGCATTACACCCAGAGAGAAATACTTCATGAATCACCAGCAAAATGTATCATGCATAGTTTTAAATAAAGTTTTGTCCAGTTTCTGTGTGTAAAGATTTACTGACCAACCTCACCTCAATATCACTCTCACTGAAGTCTATGACAGAGAGGGCTTTCCGCACCATCTTCCAGTCTCTTTTATCATTGATAGAGCTAACTTTGGCACAATCACCCTGGAGGAGACAAAGAATAAAAAGTCTGAGTCAAGAGATGTTTGTTGCACCAGATAAATTAAGAGTTGTTTGTGGTTTTTTTCCACTGACCTGCACCAGGTAAGTGTAGTGCTGGCAGTTTCTCTCCAGGCCGAGCCAGCGGAGCAGATCCTCCTCTCCTCCCTCCACCAGCTGATAGAAGATGTGGAAGTTTCTCTCTCCGTGGTTCTGGTGGACCACACGGGACTTCTCCAGCAGGTAACTCAGGATGTGACCGCCAATGGCACCACCCTGACAGAGAAAGGTAATGCTTAACCCCTAGTCAGTGCTTAGTGTGAACCTTAAGGTCATTACATTTCTGCGTTATATTATTTTGACATTGTAATTTTCACTGTAATGTAATGAAGATATTTCAGGCCACCTGGTGGTCAAACTGGATGTCCATGTATTTCCCAAAGCGGCTTGAGTTGTCATTCTTCAGGGTTTTGGCATTTCCGAAAGCCTGGAAGATATTTTATAAAAGCCGATAAATGCCTGATTTTAAAATCATGTTTTTCTCTAAAAGTGGTCTTACACTGACCTCAAGCACTGGATTGGAGAGAAGCAGCCTGTCTCGGACGTTGTTCAGGAGTTTGGTACTTGGACAGCTGACAGCATAGAATTGCAGGATTTTCTTGGAGGCCTCGGTCTTGCCGGCCCCACTCTCCCCTGAGATCAGGATGAAGTGGTTGTTGAACTCAGACTGCATGGTGCGGAAGACGTTGTCTGCCAGTGCATAACTGAAAGTAAAGTAAGTCAGCCCCTTTTTGAAATTCAGACTTGGCAAAGAGTTTTTTTCCATCAGAAAACTAGTGTCTACTTTTTTATGCCTTTATCAGGTAGCTAGCTGACAGTAGAAAGATGAAGGGAAATGAGGGGAGAGAGAAAGAGACAGTCGGATACAAACATTGCAGTTCACGGCTGGCACCTTAACTCCTAGGCCACCATGGTGCCCTGCATTTATGATTTATAAACTCTTATGTCACATTGATATCCTGTCTTTTTTCCCTTTTAATATGATAATGTTTTATTCAAAGGAAAGTTGAATATGTCTATAACAAGAGTAAGAGTCTACAGCCACACTACTAGCTTTTTAGGAGGCAAAATGTTTATCATGTTCAGATCTTAGTTTGCCAATTAGCACTAAACACAAAGTACAGCTGAGGCTGATAGGAATAGGAATGTCATTAGTTTTGCAGGTATTGCTCATAAACCAAAGTTTTGGATGACCACTGCGTGACAAAAAAAAGTAAAGGTTTCTATGTAAAGGTATCTAATTTAAGAACTGATTTATCTAGCATAGATAAGCCCCACCCGTTGTACCCACTGTATGCCAATACACAGTCTAAATAAAATCAGAATTAAAAATATCTTACATGTGAGGTGGTAACTCAAAGAAGTTTACACCCATGTAGGTATCCATTTGCTTCTTGCTGTAAATATCTAAATCTTTATATGGGTTGACCGACACCAAGAGAGTCCCAATATAGGTCTGCAGAGAAAGACAAGGAACGGAAGTCATGTTCTGCAACTCTTGCACATTTGATAATACAGGAGATTGTTTTTCTTCAACATTACATAACATTATTAAAAGAAAGCTTCCAGCAGTGTGGTGTCCATGTATCACTCTGCTGATGAGTCATTTTGTTCCTCTTATCAAAAGCAATAAGTTTATTTAATCACTTGTCATGACCTTACGGACAGCGGTGACCTTTAGATTGCTCACTCCGCAAATGAAAAGAACAGAAGCTGCTGCTTCAGCAACACAGCGTGCCACATTCAGCAGAAGGCAACGCAGCATTGGGACCTTGTTGGGTTGAAGGTTGAGGGCATGAAGTTTAATTAGAGTAAGAGAAAGAGCCAGCTTATCCAACATTACACCACAAAGGAAGACTCACATAAATGAGATTCTCATGGAAGCGTTTCCTCAGGTTGTCCAGGAAGGCACTCTCGCTCGTGTAGGCGTCCAAGAGAACAAAATCCTGGATGCCCACGCGATCCCGGGCTGTCAGGGAGGCCTCCATGTTCCTCAGGATCTGGTTACACCGGTCCTCCAGGCTCTGTGCCCAAACCGCAACACATCCGTGACGTGACAAAGAAACAAGGTATCACAACAGAACTAAGTAACTGTATTATGCATTTTATGAGACCTTGGTGATACACTTTATTGCTCTCTTTAACAAAATCTACAGACACTGTTATTTTTGGCCTAGTTCTCATTCCTTCTGTCAAGACCAGGCTTTTATGTCCCGTCCTTTTCCTTTGTGTCCTGTTTTCCTCAAAAGATATCTGTTTTTGTTGAGGTTGTCACCCTTCAAGAACACATACACACACATGCTCACAATCATGGACAACCTGGGATATATATTTCCCAGTGGGTGACTCATTTCCTGCCTGTTTGTCCCTATATCTGTGACTTCCAGTCAGAGCTGTTCGTGGCCTTGGCTACATCCTTAAATCTAAATTCAGCCTCCACTATCTAATCTGATTCTGTGTTCTCTAAAGAGCCATCAGTCTTGCTCATGGCAAGGACAGAACAGACACAAAATACTTCACCTACACTAGAAGCTTCATGAATTTAATACAAGATTAAACAATAACCAACATAAACAGAAACTAATTCAGAAGTCAAATCCAGAAGTAATTACATTTATTAAAACATGTATAAACACAGGATATGCTCTGCTACTTAAAAATACACAACTGAAGAGGTGCCACGTAAAATAATCAGCAAACGCAATGTACTTTAATTACAGTGCTATGAAAGCGCATCCCGCTACTGTAGTTTGGCTCTCACCACTGCGAAGTTGACCTGTCACCAAGTTGGAGTAACTGACACTCACAGATCATTCTCCAGTAAAACAAGCTCCTGCTCTACTGACCCAGCAGACATTTACAGCAAAATGTCACAATAAATCATGTCCCGAAAACCACATGTGATCATTAAAATGTTCAACAATGTTTTGCAGGAAAAAGTGCAAAAACGTACCTACCCTGAAGGTCCATGATGTGTGTGTGTGTTAGTGTACCTTTTCTGAACTGAACATCTGGTTTTATTGATGGGAAAGGACAATAGTACGACAGGAAGCACTCATAGATTACAGCCTCTGCTTCCTTCAATAGGAAACCATCAATAATGTAGTGAGTGTGCAACAAAAGAAGCAAATCTCATTCCAAAAATGTATTTGTGTGTGTGTGTGTGTGTGTTTATAGGCAGATAAGTTCGTGTAGATGTTGCCTGTCCACATAAAACATTACTTGTTTACTCTTTTTCAATTTACCAAGTGAAACTTTTCATCAGTTCATGAATTAAAATCTAAATCACAGAGAGCTGGATGGTGGAAGATTGGGAAAAGCTGCAAAACATGTCAGGTCATTCAGCAAAAACAAAATCATGTTGATCTTGCTAATCAATTCAAAAAACTAACTGAACTAAACATCCACCATCCAGCCACCAATTTCACCATCTTTAACAAAATATTACAAATATTTATCTTTTTATATTGCACTTTTTAAGGCACCTTACTTATTGTGTTTAACAAAGTGTTTGACAGCATAAAATACAAATAAATGGCACAGACAGTTCTTCCCTCAGTGATCCAAACACAATACAGGTTTGACAGAGCAGAAGTCCAACAACTGGTAGCAGTACTATAATGTGAGAAATCGAAAGCCTTTCAAAACATGCTTCTAAATACTTAAAATCTACCTTAAATACTGGCTTCAGATGGTAACCTAAATAGCAGTAACAATAAAACTAGAAAGCAAATGCTGTTTCTAATTTCATCAGATGGTCTCTCCCAAACTTTCCAAATTTCTTGATGGAATGGGAATTTCATCACGTATAAATAATGCCTGGAAAAAAAGCCTTCTGACATGCCAACTGTTCTTTCATAAACTGGGTTTTGTTGTCAGGGCTCTACATATCTTGCATCAAATGCAAAAGTAAACAAAAGGTTGTTGGCATTCTGTGGGCATCTGTGTGAGCAGGCTGGTGGCCGGACACCGAGCGCAGGGCAGAGATTTTCTGCACATAACAGATGGTAAAACAACACTCTGCTGTAAGAGGATGGACAGTTTTGCTAAAGGGCAACAAGCTAAGAGGTGGTTGGCATCATTGTCATCTGATGTAAACTGGACAGTTTTGAGGATGTTTAAGATTTTAAGGCAAAGATATGAACATAGATGAACAAAACACATTAACATGTATAAGGCAACGCACCAAAAACTACTGCAAACTACAGCGGAACAGGAAAGTCTATCTGACCCGGAGACCATCACCCGAGAGGGCGCTCCATTGTCTTTGTCTATCCAGTATGGTGCAGGATCCTGTTACGCAGCCACAAAGTGGCAGTTAGGCTCTTGAAAGAGATAGCACTCCTCGTGGGCCATTGACTGACACCACACATCACCCAGGGCAACACACATTTAGGGGGCTCCAGGTGTCTAGAGAAACCTGACCATCACCGGCCTCCATCACACCAGTCAAGATTAGCAACATTATCTGTTGCTAATGTTTCACACAAGCATACAGTAACACGGTATGAACTGATTACCACTGAATAGTAAAGTAAAAAATGTGTTACTTCAGGACAGTAAAATATAATTTGCTTTTATTTAAAGCAGCATTCATTTCTTTTTTGGGGTCAGTGAAACGAGCTAAATACACAAAAACATTCACATATTATCACTTTTAGAAAGTCATAGTTTTATAGCTATTAGCAAACAGTTGCCTATTTCCTCATCCAACAGATACGAGGTAACATTAGCATTCATTTGGAGTCATGTTTCTTGCCACCTGGCAAATGTAAGGCCAATATTCACTCGCTCGTCTTTTTTGGTCTCTAACTCCTGAGGGAAATATCTGGCTCTTTAGCTGCTAAATGCTATGTTCACAAGCTAGTTGCTAACATTGTCTGTATGCCGTTTGGCGCTCGGCGCTGAGGTTGATTGGTGCGGTGAGAGTGAACCGGAACAGTAAAGTCGCTGGCTGTAAAACCAAAACAATGAGCTGAAAGATGCTAAAATGCTCCGTAGAGTTGAGGGGAACTGCAGAGTTGCGTGATTATTCTCTGCATCGTCACTACAAGTGACCCCTTTCACACTGCACATAGTTATTTGATTCATTTAGAATACTGAGATATTGAGTAGTGCAGCTTTAAAGGCATTACTTAATGTGTAGAATTTAGACATATCTGACTGTGTCGCCCCCCCAGTGGTAGTCATCTATAGCCTATAGCCCCATGTCTGGATCAAATAAAAAATTATGTATCAGAGTACTTTGAAAGATGCTTAAAATAGTGGCTTTGAGAACAATAACACAACTGCAGCCAATACACATAAGCCATGTTGATGTAATTACCTCTGTTACTTCCAAAGTCATATGCATCATGGTTGAATCAGTCTTATGTGATGAACCTGATAAATCCAAATGACTTTGAGCTTCAGTCCCCAGGTATACAACTCAGACAGACACGGCCTGTGATGGCTGGTTTTAGTAGCCGATGAGTTCTCCCATAGCAGAGCCTCTTTAGGTCAGCACAGATATTTCACCAAGAATCTACTGTCTCCTCTGCTGCTCAGGTATGCATCGGCCCCTGATTCAAATACTGGTTCAGAGCAGGCCCGGTACCACGGCCTGGGACAGAGAGGGTGAAGAGGAGGAGGAGGAGGAGGAGGAGGAGGAGTGTGGCACTGGTGCTTCCTGCTGAGCTGGTGTCCCTGCATTGTAGGTAATGAGGCAGTAATGAGCTACCTAGCTCTGGAAGCACCGGCCTGGTTAAACATTCATGGAGCCCATGCAGCAGACGCTCATTCAGCGCTTCGCCTGAGTGTTGAACAGCTACACAATGTGTTTAAGGAAGAGTGTGCGTATATCTGTGTGTATGTGTGTGTGTGCAGGTATGTAATACAAGCATGTAGTAACTCTATCCTCCCAGAGACCCGTCCTCACCCTCCTCCTCACAAAATTACAGCACAGGTATTCGATTACTGATCTTTGATTAGGCAGATGCATTTCAAACTAATTACTAACTGCTCATTAGAACCACGGCGATCAGACCAGTTTGGGATTCAACTATTGCAGATTCTGTCAAGACACCAGCTGTCAAAATCATAAATTAATTTTAGGATCACATTAATGTGCTACCATAATTGTTATGCATCCTTTTGGTGCCATCTCCAACAGAAGCTTTTAAATTAAACCTCAAATAAAAATTTTATTTGTGTTCAAGTGATTATTCTACAACATGGGACTGATTTTATCCAGTTATAATCAGTTTTATACCAACTACTTTAACAAATCAACTGCCAAAAAATCTTTTTTTTTAAGAATTTTATGCATTTTCTGCTTTTATTTTTTTTTTTAAAAGTGCAATAGAGAGCTAACAGGAAGTGTGGGGAGAGAGAAGAGATGAAGTTGGAGCTCCCCAAATACTCCCTAAATTTCTAATACATTATGTTATTTTTTTTAAATTGACATCATAAAAAGACAACGTTGCTCCTTGGTGCTTTTATCTCATCTTTTTCTTGTGGTTCAGCTGGCTCAGCTGTGACAGGCCTGCAGGCAGCGTAACGTTGCCCTTTAATTCCGTCTGTTTAAATTTTAACATTGTGCTTCCTGTACGCATCAAGAAAGGCATCTTACATTACTGCCAAAACACACGGTGACATAAGAGAGCATGCTGGAAAAATCCTCGTGAACATATTGTATCCATTATGCAAATACTGACCAATTTGACCATTAAGGCTCATGCTGAGTCATTTGATGCAAACACCACATATCAGCACAACCTTGGTCACAATCCAGTCCTGTGTGTTTGACAAGAAGATGGAAGAGAGTTTCTTTGTTTTGTTTACTTTTTTCAACTTCCGCATGAAACAGTTTTGGTTTAATCCATGGTATAATTACAATATAAGTGCAGTGGCAACTTCTCCTGCCTGAATCCTGCCTAAATCTTTGCCATCCTTCTATGAAGAACTGAAATCTTCTCCTTCTATGAAACTGAAAGGTTTGCTTTGAATTAGATACCTACTATTTGGAAGATGGCAAGTATCCTAACTCCAAACTAAATCAAAACATTAAATAGCTCTGATAATAAGGGATGCGTGTTATTTGAAGTTTTTTTTATATTGGTGCCAATTAGATATCTGAGCTATGGTACCGATAGCTCCATACCTTTCTATTGCGAGCATAAACACACTTACTTCATTGAAGAAATTAGCAAAACCTCTGAAATGCATTAGTCTTCAATGCTGCAATAACGCATAAAATGGCTGTGCCTAAATAAATTGCAGTATAATATGATAAAATACAGTATAGGTATAATAAAACAATATTTTATTGTATAGAGTGTCAAGAAGACTAATAATCTGAGCATTAACTGTCAATTTGCAGCACTTTTAGTGTTCTGTAGTATTGACACACATTGGTCAGTCCTCTAAATCCTCAAAACTATTGAGGTTAGATACCCAGCCCTAATGACAACACTAAAAACTGGTTCCTAGAGTATCTCCTTCACTTTTGCATTAATTTCATGCATATTTTCCCTCCTGCACTGAGGGTTCATAGTGATAGTGTACCCAAGTGATTAAAAAAGCTTTGTATTGTATTCTTCAAACCACACCCTGTACAGTAAGGACTCACACACGCAAGAACACACACTTAAAAATCTCAACATATGATAAGAGGTAAATAATATATATAAAGGACAAGTTGGATCACAATGATGATCCACCACTTGTCCAAATAAATATTCACAGGCCCAGTTAGTCCCAAACAACTAAACTTTCAACTAATCCTTTATTAATGTGAGCAAACAGATTGCTGTCGCCGGGCAGGACTCTGAAGGCCAAAAGGAGCTGTGCAGCTATTAGTTTCAGAAGTGGAGCGTTCAGTGAACAAATCGCACAATCATGAAAGTGCAGCATCTGTTTTAGTGATGTGTGCATGCAAATGGTATTTTAACATTAAAGATCTGTTAGCAGGAAAGGTCATTCACATGTCAAAATTAAAAATCGACTCATAGGATTACAATATTTTGGCATTCAGCTTTTAAGCATGTAGATATCAAATCTTACCTTTGAGTCCATGTCGTAGTTCTTTGTGCTCTGCTGAGGTTCTGTGTGAGTGTGACCAGAGGATGTGGGGGACAGAGGGATGTGTTGTATATTCTACCTGTATTTATGACCATCCCATAATGCAGCAGCCTCAGCATGTCCTCACAGTGTCCTACTTTTCTACAGCTTTTATTTTCAGGTTGGCTTTATTCACTTGCAGGGGTGCAGAGGACTGAAAGCTTCCAACAGTCACAGACAAACCTCCAATTTGACAAGACGTCCTCCTCCTGTGGCTGTAAATACTCAATTTCAATTTGGAAATGTAACTGTTCAAGTTTTCTGAATATTATCTTTTGTGGTATATGCTGCAGACAACTGGGTCACCAGAGCATCACGTTGCTGGTAATGACTTTTCAATAGGCAGTGTCCATGCTACATGCGACATCTTCTCTTGCCTCTCTCTCTCCCTCTGTGTGTGTCTGTTTCTTTCTCCTACCTGTGTGAAAGGTGGGCTCGAGCTTTGCTCTTATGTGTTTGTGTAGTCTGTCCTTCTCCCAGGTCTCCATGCTGGAGAGGAGGTCCTGTGGCTCAGGTCCTATCTGTTTGGTGACACCTGGCGTCCTCCCTGTTCCATTCTTCAAGTATGTTTACAATCTATCTATGATTTTGTCATCCTTATTGTCCATACTGTATTTTTACTATGTTGGTCTATTCTGTACACACAACAGCTATTGCATGCCTGTCCATCCTGGGAGAGGGATCCCTCCTCTGTTGCTCTTCCTCAGGTTTCTTCCATGTTTTTTCCTTATCCGAATCTAGGGTCTAAGGATTTCATATGCTAGGTCTAGGTTATCATATGTTGTACAGATTGTAAAGCCCCTTGAGCCAAATTTGTGATTTGTGATAAAGGGCTAAATAAATAAAATTTACTTGACTTGACTATATTGGCAGTGGTGGAAAGTAAAGTATTTACTTAAGTACTGTACTTAAGTACTGTAATTAAATACAGTTTTGAGGTACTTGCACTCATTTTATGTTACTGTATACTTCTACTCCACTACATTTATCTGACAGCATTAGTTACTAGTTACTTTTCAGAAACATAAACAAATATGACAAGTATAAAATTAAAGGTATAATATATAACTTAGAAAAGTTATATATTATACTTTATACTATTAATTGTTAACGATTAAACCAGTGGCTCCCAAGTTTTTTGGCTTGTGGCACTTACAAAAAAACTATGTTGCCTATGAGTTGTTAGCAGTTCTACCAAAGACAGATTTCCCCTCTAAACTTCTCATATTGTTTCACTTAAATTGTTACTAGAGTCCCCAAAAGGTAAGATTATGCAATATGTATTAGAGAAAAATCCAAACTATGAGTACAAATATGTGTAGCGTACCAATAATCCTCTCACAACCCTTCAAATTTATCTTGTGACCTTTTGGTTGGGAGTCACTGGACTAAAGTTTATAAAGAAGTTAAAACTAGCTACAACAGTAAAATATGCATACGCATTGATGCATCAGTAACAGTCTAATAAGGTTATATGAAATATCAGTCACAGGAGCCATTGTTCTCTATAATGAGTATTTTTACTTTTGATACTTTGATGACTTTGACTTCTGATAATTTTTTACTAATAATACATCTGTAGCTTTAGGTAAAGGACCTCAGTGCTCCGTTAGAATACCAGGGGCCAGTTGCATAAACTTAGTTTAAGTCTAGTCTTGGCCTTAGACTAGTCTTAGCCTGTCTGTTGCATAAATATTAAGACTGACTTAATTTGAGGTAGGAAAGTTAGCCACCCCTCCCCCTGGCTAAGCCTGAGGTGAGAGCTTTGTTGCTATGGCAACAATCTGTTAGAAAGTCAGAAGACACAAAGACAACAAAAGGACAAGAGAGGAGCAAATTTTACACTGGTGAGAGTGCAGCTTTCTTAGGACACAGTGCTTGCTCAGTGCTGAAGAGAGCAAATGTTTAGTTTTTGGAAAGAGCCCTAAGAAGAGGGAGAGTCAGGGATGGAAACAACCCTTTAGAGTGATACAATGATCACAAACTAGTGGAGAGATTTCGGTTTCCTAGAGAAACTGTCCTTCTGCTGGCTGGGAAACTCTATGCCATAAACCCTGTAACAGCAAGAAACCATTGTGTTCCTGATGTTTTGCAAGTGTGTGTAGCGTTACAGTTCTATGCTACAGGGAGTTTTATAAACTCTGTGGGTGATGCTGTTGGATTTCACAAATCCACTGTATCACGGATTGTCTACAGGGTTTCCAGTGAACTAGATTAATTCCTTCCTCTCATGAGAAGAGATAAAATAGGCTCTGGAAGGTGTAATTATTAAGTGTTATTTCCACTACAATTGGTGTGTGTGAATATGAATTAACAGACACAAAACTATGAACTCGAGAAGTGCTACCTCTGACCACAGAGAGAGAGAGAGAGAGAGAGAGAGAGAGACCTGGCTATTTGATCAACCAACAATACCAGAAGGATGAGAGCACAACCTGCTGTCAGCAAGAGGCTATAACAGTTAATCAGCTACTGAGCACACGGTACTGTATGTATGTTGTATGCTGCACCTCATGTCAAATATCAAATATTTGCTCAATTTACTCCTTCTATTAACATTTTTGGCTCTTATTCTTCACTCATACATCATCTTTCTGTGGTCACAGAAATAGTGTAAGGGCTCTGTGTTAGCTTTATGTTTTGGTGATCAATTAATTAAGCTTAAGCTTACTGTTGTATTTGTAAGTCCCACTGGATAATAACATAAGCTAAGAGCCTTGATTAAGAGGATGAGGAGAGATTAATACTGTTTGATTTGCCTCTACTAGTTAGATTTGTGTTTGTAATTTAATTATTAACTAATAAAAAAGAAAATTCTCACTGGCTTGGTAGTTTGTTGGTGTTTTAATCACATTATTGACAAAGAGTTGTTTCTGATTTTTGCTTTGACATTTAAACACCTAAGGAAATATGCAAAGTGTTGATTCACCATTTTCAATCTTATCATTCCTACTTAGTATTGTAATGAATCCAGCCCTCTAGAGAGAATCTAAATAAACATGGCTGACCCATTTTGCCAAAGTCAGAAGCTAACCTACAAAACTGTTATCCATTCACTCTTGCACCATGTGGTTTCCTGTTGTAACTCCTCCCCTTTCTCTTTCTCTGATTGGGTGTCTCACTGAAACCTGAAGCTCACCAGAAGGTTCAACCAAAACACCTGTGTATTGTGTGGTGAAAGTCACAGCTCTCTAACACTAACACTGAAATGGACAAATGGAGCAGATCAGCCAAGATCACCTACAAGCATTGGAGAAATCCTGAACTGTGGTAAAACAACAGAATAATTTTATTCTTTTATTTTATTATTTTCCTCATATGTTTGTGATACTAAAAGGGAACATACTCTGAGAGAAACCTGCCCTGCTGTGCATACCATACCATTACATACCAGAGTGTTGCCACTGGGCTATGTACCTCCATACTTGGGCAAATTAGGTATTTATGATAAATGGTGACGTATTGCACTTGAAATTCAACCTTTTGTGCTTCATAATGCCTGAATTTCTCCGTTTGGTGTGCTGACATTTAGGGGTAAGGCCAATTTTGTGGGTTGCAGCAATGAGGACCAGGGCACGGACGAAGAGACTGTAACCTCAGCAAGTGTCGGCTCAGGGGGACAAGAGTCTGCTTCCAGATCTGGATTTGATAAAACTGAAGGTTTGTAGAACACTATTAGTTGTAGTTTATACACATTTTGACATCTTGTCTGTCTGCTATGTTTGTAAATACACATCATCAAGGTGGCCTTTCAATATAAATGTCTCATTTTTGCAAACGTTTGCGATCAGTTTCTCCTGACTGTTTTTGTGGGGAAAAGGTGGGAGACAAAGAGATGTACATTGTAGCAGTGTAGATCAGCCAAAGTATTTATATAATTTACTTAAGTTAAAGTAGCAATACAATGTAAAAGTCCTGCATTCAAACTTTTACTTGTGTAAAAGTACAAAGGTATTGGCAACAAAAGGTACTTAAAAGTATCAAAAAGTATTCATTATGCAGCAGAACGGCCCCTGTCAGGGTTTCATTATTATTGGATCAATATTGTTGAGATAGTAATATGTGAACAGCACTTTCAGGTCAGGGTGAAGATATTTGTCCTGCTTTATCTACTTTTAGTAGTAGTTTAATCTACAATGCATCATATTTGATAAACTGATCTAATGTTTTGTGTTTACAATTTGAAAAGTAACTATAGCTGTGAAAAAAATGTAGTGGGGTAAAAAGTACAATATCTCCCTCTGAAATGTAGACGAATAGAAGTATAAAATAGCATTAAATGGAAATACTTAAGTGAGGTACAAATGCCTCAAAAATATACTTAAGTACAGCACTTGATTAAATGTATTTGGTTACTTTCCACAACTGTCTACCACTGATAATCAT
The DNA here is from genome assembly GCA_002120245.1 of Maccullochella peelii. Lineage (NCBI taxonomy): Eukaryota > Metazoa > Chordata > Actinopteri > Centrarchiformes > Percichthyidae > Maccullochella > Maccullochella peelii. The sequence goes on from LKNJ01000551.1 coordinate 56,073, forward strand.
GAACCCCAGTTCAGTCAACGACTCTTCTCTTTTGTGCTGATCTGAGGCCTGTTGGCAACACATTCACATGTATAATCAGCTTCATAACATCATTATTTAACACCTTTTTGAGCTGTGACAATCTTTTTTGAATGTGTAATACCAAATATTTTAACATGCTTGTGTTGATTCTTGAGCAATTCTACATACATTTCTTTACAGAGGGCTGTGAATTTGCAGTGACTGTCTTGTCAGAAACCTTTACAGTAGACGAGGCACTGGAGACCATCGGCTTTGGAAAGTTCCAGTGGAAAATCTCTCTCCTCACCGGACTGTCATGGGTAAGAATCCTAAAACATGCAGAAAGATCCTCACTCTGATTTCCAGATACCATCTCTCATGTAGTGCTCTGCCTCTCTGAGAGCAGGTAGGAGACGCCATGGAGATGATGATCCTCAGTATCTTGGGCCCCCAGCTGCACTGTGAGTGGAGGCTGCCCAGCTATAAGGTGGCTCTCATAATCGGTAAAGTCCCTTTAGGTCTTCTCAGAAAAGTGTTTTTCTATAGCTTGTTGATTTTGAAATGTGTGAAAATGTTAGCTCTTTTTTTTTTTTTTGCACCAGGTGGTGTTTGTCGGGATGGGTTTCGGTTCACCTCTATGGGGGATTATGTCCGACTGGTATGGCAGAAAAGTAGTAAGTTTCATATCTGGCTTTTTCATGTATGATTTAGTGATTTTTGTGCATTATTTGATGTCTAAATTGTGTGTTTTGTGTATTTGTCTCTGTGGTAAACAGGGTCTGACGATGTGTATGTGCTGGGCTCTGTACTACGGCCTGTTGAGTGCCTTCGCTCCGGTGTATGGCTGGCTCTTGGCCCTGCGGGGCCTTACAGGCTTTGGCATCGGAGGAGCTCCTCAGTCGTAAGTTCGCTGCTCCCTCTGCACGTGACGAGATGCCTGCACTGAACAGACCGACACATTTTAATAGCCATGAAACGATTTGCAACAAACATTCGGTCTCTTTTTAGGGTGACACTGTACTCAGAATTCCTCCCAGTGAAGTCAAGAGGCACCTGCATCATGATGATTCAGGTACTGTGGTGGTTTTGTTATTAATGCATGACTTTTACTGTATTCCAGTGTTGAATATTTGACCTGATTAAGCATACTGCTAATTGATTCCCTCTTGATTGATGTGTTTGTGTGCATCAGGCATTCTGGGCAAGTGGTTCTGTGCTGGAGGTCCTCCTAGCCTTGTTGATAATGCCCACTCTCGGCTGTAGGTGGCTGCTCGGCCTGTCCGCTATACCAGTGGCAATCTTTGTTTGCTTCTTCTGTAAGTATGTTGGTGATTAATATAGATATTTAAAATTAAACCAGCCGGAGTCAAACTCTCAACTGAACTTCATGTGTTACACAGTGGCTGCCTGAAAGTCCTCATTTTGACATGCTGAGGGGAAAAACAGAGAAGGCCATGGCAACGTTAACACGCATCGCCAAAGAGAATGGCAAGGTCATGCCTCAAGGGAAGATCGTTGTCTATAGACAGGTGAAGTTACAGATCTACGGGTCTATGTGTATGTTCAGAAAAAGGATATGTGTGCTCAATACTTGTTGATATTAATGAATACGCCTTGTATTTTTGTCGTTTAAATTTCACAGAATGACCGTGGACGGATCAAAGATCTCTTCACTCCTCAGTATGGGAGGACTACTCTTCTTCTGTGGTTAATATGGTTAGCTTGAGTAATACATTTTCTACTTAGTACTTTCTATCAACTTTCCCAAATCAGGTAATTTGGCTTCAAGGCTGGACTGCCGAACCCTGGCAAAGTGGTCAACTGCTTGGGAAACCTCCAGGTTCACAATGTGTCAGTGGGTTTGTGGTCATTTGACTAATTGCAGATTTGTTTGAGAGTTGGCACTTAAATGCAATATGAACTGAAATGATAAGAGCCCTGTGTCAAAATATAGTTTTAAGACTTTTGTTATTTCAGTTGATATTGTGTTTAAATTGTATATATTCCTAAATAAATCTGTGTTTCATTTGAAACATGGCAAACTTGGGATTGGGTTGGTATCCAGGGCACCAGGCAAAGTAATGCTAAGATTGTCATTTGTAGTCTGCCGTGTGTACTGTACATGATGGCCACCTGAAGGCATATGTACATACAATATCCAGAGAGTGGGAGCAGCAGGGGCCCATAGCTGATTTTCTTCCCCCAGGGTCCGCTAGCAGGTTAATCTGCCCATGTCTTTAATTCTTTATTTTCAACTACTTGTAAACAACTCAGTTTGTAGAACACTGTATTGTTATTTGATCAAAAGGTTTGTAAATGCCTTCTGCTATTACGGGATAGTCCTGTTGACAACTGAGCTGTTCCAAACTGGAGATTCATGTGAGGGTAAGTAACAGCTACTCCACGAGAATCAGCTTTTAGCATTTGTCATTTTGCATCTTAAATATGAACAGATACCAAAACAAAACTGTCCTTCTTCCTTATAGCAACCAAAGAGACCAACATGGAACCAAGCTGTAGTCTGGAATGCAAATATTTGACATCAGCTGATTACAAAGACCTTTTATGGACGACCATGGCTGAATTCCCAGGTAAAATGCTTCCTGTTAACATTTTCTCAGTGTTGCGGTGTGTAATTGAAACTCTAAGTTGAAGACCTTCATGATGATGTTGCCAAGAACAGCTAATATACAGGGATACATATTATCCATCCATAAGACAACATGGATGTGATTTCTGATGGATTTTGTAAATGCATTTCTATATTTATAGAATTAGTCCAAATTGCTCACTGAGGAACCATACATTCAGGTTGAACTTTTAAAAGTTTTAACAAACACATCTGTAATGCCATGACACTTGGTGCACATATAAAGCTATCTTGCATATTACATTTATATTTATATACTTCTGCATTTTGACTTTCTTGAAAAAACAGGTTTTTAAGTCTTTTAGGCTTGTTGATATAAGCTCACCTTTGTCACCCCCCAGGCCTGCAGTATAGCCTAAGGGAGAGTGAGATACACAAATGTGTGGTTTAAGGCAGTGGCTTATGCTCACTGTGTTGTTACAACTCTTGACTGTGGCATTTAAAAGATGTGTTTGCTGTTTGTTTTTCATGTTTGTTTCAGGTCTTTTAGTTACCCTGGTACTTGACCGTATAGGCAGAAAGAAGAGCATGGCTGTGTGTTTCTTCATGTTTTCTTTATGCATGCTTCCCTTATTTGCTTGTATTGGGAGGTAAGTTTGTCCCTGTGTCTTTTTTTTTTGTCATGGCAATATTAGAACATCCAGGTGGATCTCAAACTTTCTGTGTCTCTCTCTGTGTTCATGCAGGACAGCTGTTACAGTCTTCATCTTTATTGCCAGAGCTTTCATCTCTGGAGGATACCAAGCTGCTTTTGTTTACACAACAGAGGTAGGTCTACAAACATACCGTTTTACCACTTTAACATTAAACCAAATTGTTTTTCGATCATTTGAACTGGACAAAATGTTCCCTCCTCTCTCTCATTAGGTGTTCCCTACAGATAACAGAGCCTTAGCAATGGGGATATCCAGCGGGATGTCCAGGTTGGGTTGCCTGATTACCCCTTTTGTGGCACAGGTATGCAGAAGTGACCCTCTCTGTTGGTATTTCCCAAAGAAACTCTTTTAAAAACTCAAATACATCTGGCAAAAGACAATTAGAAAAGGGGGAGTCTTACTGAGTCACTCTGGAAGTAAATTCTCTCAAAATAGTTTTCGGACAAACTGAGTGATTCGACAGCCGACGTACTACAGGCTGCAGTGTTTATTACACGCCGCAATATGAAAGGTCTGAGGATCAACAAGGTTACGTTTTTAATGTGGCAGTAGTAGTAGTAGTGGTTTTTAGTGGTAGTAGTCTTGAACCAAAATGTTGGACAGACAGATCGTACTGACATCCTAAGGCTGTCATCAGGCTGAAGACAAGACAGTGTTTCTTCTTGAAAACTTGGAGAAATAAGGTTGTCAGTATGCAGCAGCAACATGAAGCACAATACAAAAAAACTAAATTTCAACAATGCAATGTGTTGTCCAGTGTAGCTGCAATCATTTTCATCTAGTTCTTAAACGCATCACGTCAGCTCACATATGTTATACAGTAATGTTAGTTATACTTTAAGCCCTGGCAACTTAAAGAGGACCTGTGGAGTCTTCTCGTAAACAAAGTTATGTTTACATTCAGCGTTACTCTCCAGAATGTTTTGTGTGTATCCTTGAGGCCTATCGAAGGCTTTTACTGCATTTCCTTCTTCATAAAACATTTGCAAAGCTGTTTTTTCTCAAAATTTTGAAACCTGTATTGTTAACATTCATGTTTACTTGTAAGCAGTTTTCTTCTTCTCTACCTTTGTTGGTCTGTTGCTGTATTTCGGACTCTTTGCACCCTTATTAGAGATTAGCGTGTGCTATATGATGAATGCAACCAACTATATATTGTTAGTCATCGGCTGTTTATGCTGTATATTATAAAGACGTTGAATAATAGCTTGCATATCAACACTCTGACTCAATTTATATTCTGGAAATTGATGGGAAAGACAAAATGATTGTTATTAGCTGTGATCATTTTGGAGAGGAATTCTGTATTGTAGGTTTACATGTGTTCCAGCACCAGTCTGATATCAGACTCCTTCAGATCAGATCTGTATGTTTCTCCGCCTGGCTCCTCAGTTTTTTGCGTTTTGGTTCTAGGTGATGCTCCGGACATCGCGGTATTTGACCCTGTCGTTGTACTGTGGCTGTAGTCTGCTGGCTGGCGTTGCATGCTTGCTCCTGCCCGTTGAGACGTTGGGCAGGGTTCTGCAGGAGTCCAGTCTTGACCAGGAGGCCAGAAAGCAGGCCACTGCCACAACCAGCCAGTTAAATGATACCACAAACTCCTCGGACCAGAGTATGATCAACCAGGAGGAATGAAAGAAAATGGAACAGAAAGGATAATTTGTCAACTCCCAGGCTGCTGCGAAGAGTTTCCTGTTTAACTATGGACTGAATCCTCTGAGTGATGATGGGTGAAGAACAACAGGGGACCATCTCATTACAGGCAGGGAGTGATAATTGAGGGTAGGCCTACTTCCCATGTCTAATGAGAGCGGAAGCACACTGGACTTGGACTGGTTTGTTTACCCTCTCTTCCATCTAGGCCGTGAGAAGCAACAGAGGGACATTTTGGAAAATGATGATACACTGTGCAGGCTCTGCTTAGGGCTACACATTTCAAGCCTTGGCCTCAAGAGACAGACATTTATTTTATAAATTTTAGATAAAAATTCTTGTATTTATTTATATATGAAGCCACGTGTATTTCAAGTTAATTTAAGTTCTTCAGTCTGCTTTAGGCACTGTTTTATTATGTCAGTGAATCTCAGTATTGTAATTTGTATAATAAAAGATGCATGGTTCTATTATTATGGCTTTACATTAGAGCTGTGACGATTAATCGTTGAGTGGATCGACAGTAAACTAATGAGCAACTCTGATAAAATCCAGACATTCTTCTCAAATGTGAAAATGAGCTGTTTGCCTTGTCTTAACATTATAATAAATTGAATATTTTTGAGTTTTGGACTTTTGGTCGGACTAAACAAGACATTTAGTGACATCACCTTGGACTCACGGAGATTGTGACGGGTATTTTTAAGTGTTTTCTTATGTAGGCTATGTTGTTAACAATTAATCGATTAGATAATGAGCAGATGTATCGATTATGAAAATAATCGATAGTTGGTGCCCTACTCAACATTACGTCAACCCCTCTGCGTTTCATAACATGAGCAGAATTATTATTTCAACATTTGTATTTGGGAGTTCCTAGTCTGGCCAGTCACCTTGACAACATTGGCCCAATGACAGCGCACACGCGAACTAGGCCAGCCAATCACAGGCATCCGGCGAAGCTGCATGTCATTTCTGCCCCGCTTGCAACCTGCACCGTGTTTTGTTTGTCTGTCTGCGCACCAGCGATGCAATCGCGGGGTCCGCTGCTGGCTCGGTACAAACGGAGGAAATCTCTCATGACTTCCCGCTCATGAGGACTCCGGTAACCGCAGAGGACGCACGGAGCAGGACCGAAAGGGAGCACCGCCGGGGCTCTGGAGTCAGGTGCTGCTGGATGAGAGTCTGACTAGGCATTTTCTCCCCGGTGACAGAGACAATCTCAGCGGCGCATCTTCCCACATCCTCCTCCCCTCCCTTCTCCTCTCCTCCTCTCCTCCTCTGCTGCCCTCCGAGGCTGCAGCCCACCGACCATGGCCCTGGTGACTCTGCAGCGCTCTCCCACCCCTAGTGCAGCATCCTCGGCCAGCACGACAAACAGCAGTGCGGGGGAGGTAAGTGGAAAAGCCGGGGCTCGGTCTTTGTGTACGCGGTGTGAGGAAACGCAGTGAATGCGCCTGCAGGAGCCCGTATCAATACAGGTTGTTTAATAGAAAGGGTTAACCTTACTTCCGTCATCGCTGTGTCTTATAAACTTGATTATTGTTGCATTGTTACCAGCAGAGAGTTGTTTATGGCTGCTGTGGCAGCGGATTTGTAAACAAAATCCTGCAGGAGGGGGGGTGGGGGGAGGGGGTCTGCTGGATTTAGCTGTCAGAACAAAGTGCTAATTTTGCTGCTGCACAAACATTTGCTGCGTTGCACTCAGGTTGTTCTCCGTCCTTGTTATTGGGCTTTTATTTGCAGTAATGCAGCCTCAATGTTGCGGGGGGGGGGACTTTAAAGGCGAATGACATAAACATTTTTAGAATAATGTTCAGTGTGTGCCCCAGGACAGTTCAGTCAAGTGTTCACCAACTTGCAGAAATCTGAGAAAGACACTTAATGAGCGATGCCACTAAGGTATACAATCAAGTGATGTGACATGTTGTGAGAAATGCCACCATAGGCTCCTTGCCAGAATTTAAACCCCATTTGTATGCAACGCCTCACACAAACATCTTATCAGCCAGTAGCCTACTCATTGTCTATGGATGGTCCAATATTTTACATCACAATGGGGGAATAAAGAGAGGAGGTATTTTGTAGCTTTAGAAAACTGTGGTCAGGTTCAGCTCCATGACAATGAGAAGTAACATTGACTTTGCGGAGTTTGAGGCTGTGAAGCGGACATTAAATCCCCTTTGCAAACGAAATCTTAGCGGACAAACATTCAAATATGGAGCAGTGCCAGATTTGACATCCCAGTGAAATCATAACATCGGGGTTAGCGCGCCAGTGTCTAGTTTGAGGAAAGTGGATTACGTGCTCTGAAGTAGGCTGACTGAAAAAATAAGCAGATTCCTCCTCTGATGATAAATTGGGTTTTTAATATCACTTTCTGCAACACAGCCAGCAGGAAGGACAAGTGGATGTTTGTTTTTTGCTGAACTTGTGCTGTTTGAAGGCGTCCTAATGATTAAGCTGTCGGCTCTATAGGACGTTCATATAAGATGAGATCACAACACTGACAAGGGAGGACCAGCAGTTGGCGCTGGCACGCTTTATTCCAACTGCACAGTCCTAAATATCCATTGGCACTACTGTATCAATTCCCATATTAAACATTTAACCAAACATGAAGGTATCCAGGTCCAGTCAGTTCCTGAATGGGTTCTGCACATGTGACTCTGTAGCTCTCACAAATACAGACACAACAAGAACAACTCTCCGGTTCTGTTGGACTTCAGCTACAAATAATAGATTCATGGAGAAAATGTAAAATCCTCTTTTATGAACCTTATGGCTCAGTTTTTCCTCGACACTGAAGGCCCACTACTGACGTTACACAACGTAATACTGTCGCAGGCTTTATATTCTCTGCCTTGTTTCTGTCTTTCAGGATTTTGGAAGTGATGATGACCGGAAAAATAATCAGAGGTGAGATCTTTCTGTTTAAAAAGTCGTGTGTTGTAAGATCTCTAGAGACAGAGATGATGATTTGAAGATGTTTTGTATTTCTGACTGTGGAATGTATTTTTTGTCCTGTCTTTGTGGTCAGTGGGCCTGAATGAGCCCACTCTGTAGTAGCAACAAGGGGAAATAAATACCAACAGACTGTGATGACTAAAGGTGTAATTTTTAGGCTCTGATGAAGAATGACGGAAAACAACATTTTATCATCTTAACAACACGGTTTATTCTCTTTCTGGCTTTAACCGTTAAAGCTGAAACCCCCAATGTTCAGTTAAACATCTTTTTAAAAGGGGTGAGCCTTTTTCCTTTTTTTGTATTAACATATTAATCTGGCTATTAATTATTTGTAAAACACTTGATGAGACTGTTTTAAAAAGTGTTACGCAAAATATACTTTTATTGCATATATATATATATATATATGTATGTGCATGCTTGTTGCGCAATTGATTCTATAATGGATGTAGAATCATTCAGTCAAATCAATTCATTTAATATTGTTACTGCATTCACCTCATTAGGTGCATTCCCAGTCTTTCTGAATTGTATGCGATGAATTTGACCATCCTGCCTTGATTATTAAAAACAGTGTTGCCTTTCTTTAATCAATCCGACGTCACAAAAAGTCGTGATTTGTGTCAGCAAAGCTTTGGCACAGACTCTGTCTTTGTGCTCACTGTGTGCGTGGGTCATTCACAGTTGAAACAGTCGTGTCATGCCTTGTCTGGAGTGTCAAAATGAGCAACATGTTTCTGTGGCTTGGTAATTCATCAGTGTGGAATCTTAATTTAGGATTCTGCATGTCAGACTTGAGATTGACGCCAAGCAACATTCCCACCGCCTCCCAGCGCTTGCATGAATGATGGTATTGTGGCAGAGTGTTGCATAGGGAGAGCTGATGGCCGAAGAGGAGATAGGGAGCAGAAACTGAGTAGACAGGGCAGCAGAGATGAGGAGACAGGGCCGAGATGGAAAAAAGGCTGCAAGAGGAAAAGAGGAAGGACTTGCCAGACCAGGACCATAAGGAGAGAAGTTAAACTGAAATATGCTGCTAGGAGAACTGCAGTCCCCTGACTGACTTTTCAGGCAGGAATACGACAGGTGTAGAAGATGGATGGAAGGATGTTAATAAGAAAAGGTTGTTTTTTTTTAGAGGAAACAAAATTGGAGAGTTTTTTTCTAAGGAGACCGTAAATAGTCCATTAACTACTAGCAGGATGCATCTGGTTGTGAAACCTTCACACAAAGCTATGTTCACCGTGCTGCCTCACTTTGTGGATAAAGCTGCTCTGACTCAGAGGGAGATCTGTCGCATGTAAGTCCTCACAGCGGCACAAACAAAAAAGTGGATAGTAGACTTGATAGTAGAGTAACTCAACACTTAGTGGCAGTATGGGATGTCTAGAGTTGGTGGTTAAAGTTGAATACTTTATGATGATGTTACAGTGTGATGAGTTTAATTTGACAGCATGAAACCTCAGTCAGCCACATTTTAAAGCTTTAATTCTGAGCTAGGATTTGTTTTGTCAATCATTCTTTAAGCTTCAAGAGTAATGCTTTGTTTGTTTTATTTTTATTTTTTATTTAAATCATTTTTCCCCATAAGAAAAAGACCAATTGACCTTTTTTTAAGACTTAGAAGTTACTTTGAATTCAACAAACCTTTCTCAATTGTAGCATGCATTTGTTTAAGGAGAGTTATTATTTCATCAATCAAGTCTTGTGGTTCGTGTACTCTGTCATCTGCAAATCATATGTCTTCCACGTGAATTTGAAAAGCAATAATGATACCACGTAGCAGGGGAGCTGAAACAAAAGGCCTTGTGATGGTCCCACTCAGTCATACCAGGCTTTGTGTGTGTTGGTTGAGCGGGGAATGAGAGTGTGGTTAAACAAAGCTGCACTCTGTTCTGTGGGAGAAAAGACGCTCTCTCTCTCTCTCTCTCTCTCTCTCTCTCTCTCTCTCTCTCTCTCTCTCTCTCTCTCTCTCGTCGCGGCCCTCGGAACAAAGTCACGACCCAGAAGTGCTGCATCCGACACAGGTTGGACAGGAGAGGAAGTTTTAAAGTCCGAGCACATATGAATAGTCGTGGTGTAACGTTTGACTCACCATAGGTCAGCCAGCCCAATCAAGTAGAGTCAATTAATCATGCTGTAAAAACACAGGGCTGTAAAAGTCACTGCATCAGGACTCTGCTGACTTTCAGTCTCTGATGAGCCCCCTCTTCTGCTCAATGAACCAATGAAGACTTAATAAGTATGCAGCCTACACCTGGCTGCTCACTGTACGTACAGTATACTGACTGCAGCCATTTCATGTCCCTGTCTCAACTTGTTACTTCTTAAACACAGTACATGATTTAAAGTGTGATTTCAACTCTAATTTGGCCATGATAACTTATTTGCAACATCATGGAGACTCTGCACACAAGAAAAAAAACAATAGGGCAGGTTAGTCAATCAACAGGATACAGGAACAGATAACTGATTCATCGTTCAAGTCTTTTTTTGAGCAAAAAGGCCAAACATTCATTGGTTTTAGCTTCTCGGTTTTGAAGATTTTCTGCTTTTATTTGTCTTATGTCATGGTCAATTGAATATATTTAGTTTTAGGAACGATAGTCGAACAAAACAAGCAATTTGAAGATGCCACCTTAGGCTCTGGGAAATATTGACAGACATTTTTCACTATTTTATGGCAATTTATAGACCAAATGATAAATCAATTAATCAAGTAAAAAATTGGCAGTTGTCTTCTTCTCATTTCTAGTTACAAGGGGTTGCCAGAACAGTTTATTTTTTTAAGCATTTCAAATCTTATCTAAATATAGAGTATTAATTAAGTCGTCCAGCCACATTTTAATGGTTGGCACAGTAGTTTTTTTCCAGTATGTGAGAATTGTTTTTTCCCTAATGAGGGTAAAGGATAGAAATAGGTTCACCGTTTCAGATGAGCTGAGGGTGATTAGATAACTTAAGAAATATTGTTAGAATACATAAAAATAAATGTTGCTTCTGAAGACTAGTGTCTGTCACATATGGAAGAAATGCCAAGTTGGCTTTTGTGTAGTTTTATTTTGAACTAGTGGAGTCTGTGTGGCATTTTAAATTAAATTTAACAATATCAAGAGTTGCTTGAGCTTGTTTTTATGTGTTTTATGTGTTGGAGCCCTTTAGTCTAAAGAAAGAATAAGATGAGTTGTGGAGATATGTAAGGGGTCAGCGGTGTAAGGCATGTATGGATGAGTGAAAGTATGTTGTTTAAGGTGCATACGTAAGGTAAAACTAAAGGGTTGTGGAGACCATGAAGATAAGGTTTAGGCTGCTCAGCAAGAGAATGAGTGGCTAAGGAGAGAAGTAATAGTTGTCAAGTCAGTACCCTGTCTCTCTTCACTCGATCCTGTTACAAAATGTTCTCCTTTGAAAAGAAAGAGGGGAAACAATAGAATAATCACTGACTTGGTGAAAATGGGTGCTTGACATTTTGAGTTCAGGGTTTCCTCACCTCGCTTGTGTTTTGAATTATAGGGTTTGGATGAAGCATGAGGAAGAATGGTTAAACTGGTAAAACTTGGCGGATGGTATGAAAGTGTTGAGTAGAGTGCAGTTAGAGTACTACACTGCACTTTGATGGCAGTTGTTTCCAAAAATGAACACATAAGTACAGATTTAAGTAGCCCTGAGTCTATTTCCTACTTCTGCTTTTTCCAGCCTTAGTGAGAGCTTCTTCATGGTCAAAGGAGCCGCCCTATTCCTCCAGCAGGGCGGCAGTGCACAAGGACCAAAGACCCCGACCCACCACAAACATGCAGGTAGGAACACACACACGCACAGGGGAAGCTTTGTTTCTTGTTCTTTTGCCCATTTTCTCTGCACAGATGAGCTCCAGACAAAAGGAACATTGTATTTGCTGAGGCGGCTTTTCTCTCTGCGGGTTTGTCTGTGTTTATTCTTAACTGCGTTACGAACCGTTACTTAGCTGGGTCTGACCTGAACCGACCTGCAGCTGAACATCATTTACTAAACTAATTGACCATATAAAAATAGAGAGAGGTAAATGTTGCAGTGAAAGCTCTGAGAATTTATTTTAAAAACCTGCAACTGGCCTTGAAACAAGAGCATAAGATGATCCGAAAGAGACAGCGAAACATACAGATTTATATTTTGGCTTTACATCACTCAACCTCCAACCTGTAACAATGCTCTCAGCCAGTGACAACACCTGTATTGCCCAAATTACTACAGATATTTGTGCTCGTTTTTTTTCTTTGCTGAACCAGCGTCATTTACTGTCATTCTTTTTTTTTTTTAATTGGCACCAACAGATTTAGCCAAGTGTTATTACACAATCATGCTGCTGCTGATGTTTGTCTGCATATCAAAGTGACGTTAAAATGTGGCATAATCTTGCACAGTCTAAAAATAAAAGTGTTTCAGCCTCCATCCATGGGGTTCTTTTTATAGATTCTCATTGTTTACAAGTTTCTAATCTGACATCCTTGTTGAGTCTGAAGTCATTTGAGGACAGATGCGGCACAAGCCAGAAGTCGGTTTGCACATGGCTTGGGTGCTGCTTAGCTGAGCACAGCTGGAAGGTTGCAGGGTTTAGATTTGTCTTCATTGAGAGAAATCTGCAAACATATTTCCTCCCACTGGAGAAGAAAACCAACAATGAATGTACAATAGAAGAAGCTGAATGATCAGTTTGTAGTTGACCTTTAGTTTTTTTTGTAAGAAATTCCGGAAAGAAAGTCTCTGTAGTGAAGCCTGTCAGTGATTAAAGTGTGCATTATTTTCTGTCTGAACTTGGTAATATTTTTCAGCTAATTAAAGGAAGTTTTAGTTACTTACTGTAATGCCCATTAAAGCTTAGGTAAATCTGTCTGTTCTCTGTCAGGATCTTTGTGACCTGAACAAAGTGTTGATGTCCAGTTTAGACATCCTGACCATGATGATGACCTCAAGCCAGTTTGGCTGATTTGAAGCCAGTTAATTGGTCTAAACAAACATGTCAGAAAAAGACTGAACTGTACTAGACTTTCAGTTTCCTTATCAGTCTGAATGCATGTTTCTCTTTTAGGTGATTTACCTCAACACCTGCAGGTCATGTTTAAGATCCTCCGGTCCGAAGATCGCATTAAGCTGGTCAGTATAATACTTAGACACCCACTTCATCACACACATTTTTTTTTTTTGAAAACTATTTGGATAGTAGATTTTATGAGTTATGTTTTTTTTGTGTGGGTGCTGCACACTTTAAAGCAATTGATTTCATTCAATATACAGAAAATTACAGACTTGACAACACAATTGTTGCTTCTCTTACTCATTTTAAAACCATTTTAGAAAAGTGTTGTTTACTGAGAGTCTGTGTGTTTGACCTCAGGCTTGTGTGTTATCACACAGTCACATACGTTTTTGGTACAATAATTGAATGACAACACCAGTAAATACCGGATATTTTTATTTATTTTGCAGGCTGTACGGTTAGAGAGCGGATGGTCAGACCGGGTGCGCTACATGGTCGTTGTCTACACCAACGGTCATCAAGACACAGAGGAAAATATCGTCCTGGGAATGGACTTCACAGATAAGGACAGGTAATTCATCTCTCTGCAGGCTTACATTTAGTGCAGTTTAATCCGATGATTAGATTTTTTTTTTTTTGTTTTTAAATGTTCTTAAATGTTTGTGATCTACAGTAAAGATTGCTCTATTGGGATGGTGCTGCCCCTGTGGAGTGATACCAACATACATTTAGATGGAGATGGGTAAGTTTCAGTTTGTCCTTTCATAACAGATGGAATAATAACTACTTCAATCAGCCGAATATAAATATATACAAAGCACAAAACTGCTAGTGGATCTTTTCTTTTAAAACACGTGCCTATAAATGTGAAGCAAGAGTTTCTAATGTATACTTTCTGCTCATATTCAGGCAGGTCTCCAGTTGCATGTTTTCGTTTTTCTCTGCCTTTTAGGTTTTACTGTCCACCAGTGGCAGAGCAGTGAATTACGTGCATTTTTCTCCCTGTGTGAGAACCGTTCTTGCTGACCTGTTAACATTGTCTCTGTCTCTGTATGCTGGAGGAATGTTCCACTGGCTGGTGTCCTGAATAGTTCCATGAACGAGCCGTGTCCAGTCTGTGTTTACATCCCCTGGTCACTCTTCATCTCCATCCAGACTCAAACTGATCTTCCTTCTCCTCCTCTTCCTCACCAGAGGCTTCAGTGTGAACACAGCAGGGCGGTCACATGTCTTCAAGCCTGTATCTGTGCAGGCCATGTGGTGAGTGAATCCTTCGTGTTTACCTGCAATTACCGTTGTGTGTTTTGCGGTGTGTGGACAGAAGGAAAACACATTATCCATGCTGGATAAATGTTGTCTTAAGAGCATGTGTACCAGACGTCAAGGCATGCTGTTCAAGTTATTTTGAGTTTTCAGGTTTATGCCACAGTTAGTAGGAATATAATCACAATTTGTACAATATTTTTGGCTCATGGATACTTTTTTATGCCTGTGTGCAGTGGGAAGGTGAGCTTAGCCTAGCAGTTCCACAAAAAGGTAATAAATAACTGACGTTGTCCAACATTGAGGCTTTGTACTCGTTCGCCTAGTGGAAACACTTTTCTTAAAAAACATACATAGAAAATGCCACAAGTGATTTTATGATTCCAACCATATCCACATAAAAAATACACATACAGCACAATGAGATGTCAAATGTTAGATTGTTGTTTGAAGCTACTATTTCTGTCATCCCTGTGTGTACTTGTAAATAAGAGTGTTAGAACTCAATATGATTTCTTTGTTGCTGAAATGTGGGACTTCATTAATATGAAAACGACAACATGTAAATGTGTTAGATCATTGGAGAGTTTAATGGTGCAGACAATTTCCCTGTCTTTGTGTGGGACATCCAGTAATTTAACTGAACTGAACTCAAAGATAGAAATAAAGACCTCCATAAGCTCGTCCCTTTGTTGGGTGAAAGTTTCATTACCCTAAAACTTTGTAGAAGCATCAACCTCACACATCTACCAAATTAGAATCTATTTAAACTATTTAAATATTGTTCATTTTGGTAAAATAACAAACAACTATAGAAAATTTGCTTATCATTTTCCACTATGATCATCACTGTGATGACTCTCCTGGTCCACAATGACTATTTGCTGTATCCACAGTCTTGCTGTATCCACATGCCACCTGCTGGTCATTTATCAGAATGACCAATATACAAGTCTGCCTTGTCTTATTTGCCCTGCTCCTGCCACCATGCATCCATCTCGCTGATGGTGACATTTGATGGTAAAGCATTTGCTCTGTGCCTCTGCAGGTCTGCCCTGCAGGTCCTCCACAAGGCATGTGAGGTGTCACGCCGCTTCAACTACTTCCCAGGGGGCATTGCTCTCACTTGGATGGCCTTCTATGAGAGCTGCATCACCTCAGAACAAACCTGCGTCAATGAGTGGAATGCTATGACCGACCTGGAGACCACCCGGCCTGACTCACCCACCATGTTCGTCGACCGGTGAGACACTACAGGCTGCTTCCTGTAACATAACAGTTTGAGCAAACTGAAGTGCAATATGGCTGTAATGTTCATTCACAATACTCACACCTGAAGTCTGACTTCAAACAGTATCTGTGTCACATGGCGAAACAGACCAGTTGCTGCTGAGTTGTAACATGTGTGTGTATGTCCTCAGTCATGGAATAGATTTCAGTACTCTGGACACCAGCTGTTGTCCCTTTGTTGCTGTCCTTTGTCTTCAACTGTGCAAACATATTACACTGTTATGCAAATTTTCATCCAGACAGCAGCACTGATGTATTGACTCTCTTATGTGCAGGCCAACTGAACGAGAGAGAACAGAGTGTCTCATCAAAGCCAAGCTACGCAGCATCATGACGTTTCAAGACCTGGAGAACATCACCTCGAAGGAGGTATGTGCCAAATCAACACTTCAACGATGTGTGTAATTGGTCTAGGTCTTTCTATAATACTGTACTTAAAGGTTTTAGAAAAAGATACATGTGATTTTCATGTTTAATTAATCAGTCATTAACTGTACACTTCTGACACACCTCTGTTTTTATGAATTCTAATAAAATGCATCATGTAAATTGAGTACAGTGTTAGTAAAAGAGTGGTTTTCAGGTAGTTTGCCACAGAAGTATGCCATGGAAATGATTCAAAGTCACCATGGCATTTTGCATTGATAAAGAAATGAAGAAAAAGTTCAAAACAAAAGTGTTACTACTTGACTTATTGTTGTAAATACAGTGTGAAACTTTGTTTGGTAAGTACCAGGGAGTAGAGCTTTGTTCTGCCACAAAGATTCAATGTGTTTTAGTGCTTCTCTGTATGTCGCTGTTGTTTTAGGAAAGTAAAGTGTTTCATGTTCTGTCCTCGTCCTCAGATCCGTAACGAGCTGGAGCAGCATATGAGCTGTAACCTCAAAGAGTACAAAGAGTTTATAGACAACGAGATGCTTCTGATCCTGGGTCAGATGGACAAGGCCACGCTTATCTTTGACCATGTTTTCTTGGTGAGAATGTTTTTTGTTTGTTTTTTAATCTTTTTTACTTTATGCTACCTTTACATGTTTATATCATACTTTCACAATAGTTTCTTCTCTTTTCTTCCATGCTGATACCCACATACTTTCACACTGTGGTTTATACTTACCTCAGTAAAATACAGTGAACTTAACAGTAATTATTACTGTCATTTTGCCTCTGTAGGGGTCTGAGTGGAACGCTTCCAACCTGGAAGAACTCAGTGACTGCGGGTGAGCTGACAGCTTAACACTAACATACCATGTGTTCCTGATTTAATCCTAAATGTTTTACCGTTATACAGGATTAACTACATGTATATTTTTACCTGAAAGTTGCTATTATCTACAAATGAGGCCTATTCACCTCCCATGTTAGATTGACTTTAGTTGTGTTTGGATGATTTGTGTCAACTTGTTTAATGTCTGTTAATACGGAATATGCAATATGAAATGCCACGTGGAAAATGTATTCAAGTTGACGTTTTGACATATAGCTCTTAGTTTAAAATACAAAATGCACTGAAGGAGTGTCCTGCATTAAAAAGTGAGACGTGCAAGGTATAAATGA
Organism: Maccullochella peelii; assembly: GCA_002120245.1. Lineage (NCBI taxonomy): Eukaryota > Metazoa > Chordata > Actinopteri > Centrarchiformes > Percichthyidae > Maccullochella > Maccullochella peelii. Next base: position 73,123 of record LKNJ01000551.1, read on the forward strand.
CAAAATGAGAGAGTGTTGGTTCACGTGTAAATGTTGGCACCGTGCTGTTTCCAATGCATCAGGCAAGAAAACAGGAATGGAACCCACCCAATAAAATCAATAAAGCAGTATTTCAATCATACATGTGAGGCTTTGGATATATATTTGGATATTTATTCTCATTCTTCATGTGAAACAGATTTATTTCTACATTGTGCATAACAGTTTAACTAATAAGAAGTGGAAGAAACACTTACATGTCATGTCATCGTTTTGGTTGCAGAGTGGGTTACATCCTGAATGTTACCAGAGAGATTGACAACTTCTTCCCAGGGATGTTCTCTTATCACAACGTCCGTGTGTACGATGAAGAAGCCACCGACCTGCTGGCCCACTGGAATGAAACCTACAACTTCATTGTCAAAGCCAAGTAAGACCATACATGTAAAAATAAAGCAATGAGCTGGTGCTTTTTATGTGCTTTGGACAGAAAGGGGAGGGGGCTGTAGTACAGGGTTTTAGGGAGAAATTCTACAGATTATAAACTAACACCAGCCTGTTATGCAAGAATTGATTGATCAGAAACAACAGTCAACAGAACTGTGCCACATAGCACTTTGGTATTAATATATGGAGTGTTTAGTCATAATTTCTAGTCATCACAGTTTGACTGGCTCACATCAAGCATTCTTCCCGAGTACTGGGGCCATGATCACACAGCACACATTTTTCTCCCGCCCAAATGCTGTGAGTGAGTGAGTGAGTGAGTGAGAGAGAGAGAGAGAGCTGAAATGGTGCAATCAGTCTGGTTGCTATGCAACTGTTGAAGCATGTTAACTTGAGGTAAAAATCAAAAAAAGGAAAAAGATGTTTGTGTAAAAATAAAAATGGAGAAGCTAAAGTTGAGACCTGTGGAGTGCTCAAAGCACCACTAAATCTGAAAATAAACAGATTTAACAAAATATTTTAATTACTACTACACTGTCCTAGCTATCACAACTAGGTCCATATAATGGGATGTAAATTGTTTTTTTTTTTTCTGTCCAACAGGAAGAACAATTCCAAGTGCCTGGTGCACTGTAAGATGGGGGTGAGCCGGTCTGCCTCTACAGTTATTGCCTATGCAATGAAGGAGTACGGCTGGTCTCTGGAGAAAGCCTACAACTTTGTCAAGCAGAAACGGAGTATAGCTCAGCCAAACGCTGCTTTCATGAGACAGCTGGCAGAATATGAGGGAATCCTGGATGCAAGGTAAGCAGGTCTACAGTTTCACTCAGATTTGCACTCCATTTAGCCAGCTGCAGTTTTTGTTTTTTTTTACTTTAGTGCAGCCATGAGGTTTCATCTTGGGTGCTGATTCTTAATTACACTTTGCCTTCACAGTAAACAGCGCCACAACAAGCTGTGGAGGCCTGAAACAGATGAGGAGGGATCAGATGATTTGCAAGCCTCTGGCCACAGTACTGGTGGGGAGGAGACACCAGTGCTCAGAGGGGAAGAAGCCTGGGGAGGCTGCGGGGCATCTCCCTGCAGGGGTATGGGTCTGGAGATGGAGCCCCTTGACTCTCTTAACTACAATTATTACTTCAGACGTTTGTCAGACTCTGCACTAGACAGCGAGCCCTCCACCCCAGTGCGGGGTCCCCCTCTGCTAGGCATGGAAAGAGTTTTCATTGAGATTGAAGACGTGGAGAGGGATGCCCTATTGGAGGACGAGGGTTTCCCCATGGCCCATTTAGCCCTGCCTGGCGGGGGCACGGCTGCTCAGACGTGTGGGCGCCTTGACCCCCTGGAGGACATGAGACTGAGGCTCGAGTTCAGTACTTTGGAGGAAGAGGATGAGGAAGAGGCCAAGAAAGAGGAAGCTGAGATGGCGGCCTTGGCTCAAACACCTGGTAATTCAGATGGGAAGAGGGTGGGGGAGGAGGCCGAGAGGATGGAGGAAAGCCGGTTAGGCCTAGCCAACCTGAACACCAACAACAGCAACCGCCTGGCTGCCAAGCGTAGCTGCCCTGCAGCTTTTGACGTGAGTTGAGAAATTATAGCTTTTAACTGTGGTTGAGTCATGTTTTGTGTTTAAAACTGCTTTCATGTCAGAAGCATATTTAATGTTATTAACTTAGCATTTTAAGTATTCTGCATGCCACTGATGATATACTGTATTCTGTTCCAATGTTTCTCCATTTAGGACAGTGCTAGCACAGGAAACCCTTTAAAAGTGAAGCCCTCCTATCAGTCCTGTAAAGACTGCCTGCGTCTACCACAAGGGCGGCGCTGTGACCGTCCAGCAGGAGGCCGTTCTCACCGCCTTAACCCCTCCCGCCACTGCACTGTCCCCTCCATATGCATAGATCCGCCCGGGACCAATTTTGCCTCCACCCCAATTCTGCAGTCTCTGCAAGCCCCTGCAGTTGTCCCAGTAAACTTGGTCCAGCCCTGTAGTCATTTCTACCGCTGTGCCACCTGTGTCCCCAGTGTCCCACCTGTCCCACTAACCAACCACCAGAAACTGGTCTCACCCATGAGCTGTGAGGAGACGCTTCCCGATAGCAGCTCGGTGGAGAGAGAGGACGGGGACGACGTGGGAGAACAAATATCAATGGAGGGTACAGGGGCAATTATTGCGACTACTGCTGAAGGTTTGAGCGCAGTGGAGCTCCAGCAGCAGGCTCTGGCCCAGCTGCAAATGCCAGGACTGGGGATAGGGTTTGGTCTGGAACTGATGCGACAGAGAGCAGAGCAGCTTGAGAAGCTGCCAAGCTTGGCCATGGAGGGCCAGCTCCCAGTGGGGCCCCTGCCTTAATACAGTGGCCCAAGCATGGATGAGAGATACCATCAGGTACACTATAATGGCTGTGGGCCTTTAGATGACTGCCGCTGTGGTGTCTTACCAGAAACAAAGCTCTGCTTTGACCTGTACTGTCATGTCCTGGCCTCATAGCTGCACTGTAACAAGCTGCAACAGCCCTCTGTGCATTTACAGAGAGTGTCCTGTCATCGTCTACTGGCATTAAGATCCACATGAGGCTGGTTGTTTTGACCATACGCTAAAGGCTTGAATGCTTCTGGCCAGGTAAAGACTGAAGACTTTACCGTGTCCCTCCAGACCTGATTCAGGCCCATCTGGTTTCTTCTGAGCCTGCCGGCCCTACACCACATACAGGATCATCACTCTTCCCCACAGCCCAGTGGAGATGGGCGTTATGCTGCCATTTTACCCTCAACAGACAGATTTGGCATATTCCCAAGACAGGAGACAGTGGTGGTTTCTAACTCCTGAGAAAGCTATAGCTAGCAATCATGATGTTGATGGAAAGAAAAATAAGAGGTAACATGCTTCTGTCAGTGTACTGTATGTTTTTCAATCCAACTCATCAAAAGTGTTCATGAAGGAGCTCAATGAACATTTGCAGTTGAGCCTGTTTGAGTGAATTCAATATCTCCTCATGTTACTACTGATAGCTGAATCCTCACTTACCTTCACTTTATATTTTCCCTGCTGCAGCTGCTTTTGCATCACGAGAGGGCATTCCATGTGAGAGCATAATAATTTAAAAAAAGGATGTGAGCCTTTTTATGCTTCTTTGTAAAGCGTCGTACCTCGGACCACAAGCATATCGGACTGTTTTGGTCAAAGACTGTTTTGTTGTCTCTGCTCAGTGGCTGGTTCACCCCGACCTTCTCCATCACAGTTAATGTAATCATGTACTTAAAGCGCTCACTTTAGCTCACGCATGACTTTGCAGTATTACGAAACATATCTTCAATATGCTTAGACAGAAAACACATTAAAGTCGCCTTTCATGTTCGCTGAGTTTTTGAAATACTGAAACTTTTGGCATTCAAATTCGTCCTTATTCAGTTTAAGTGACAACAAAAGGCGCACTCTTTCATCAGATGGATGATGAAGTGAACATAACCACTCGTCTTATGCCTGAAAGTATGACAAAAGACACTGAAGAAATACTTTCAGTTGTTGGAAGACATTAGATTCAGTCATGCAGATGTTAAGAAACATTCATAAGCTTAAACGTAAATTTATTTTCGATTCCTGATATAACCAAAGCCATATCATGTTGCCCGGTCTAGTTAATCACCTTCATGATTTTAGATGGCAAAGAAGCTCAACACAGTTTCCTGTTGATATATTAAACACACTTTTCTTTCTGTCTTACCCAGTCTGCATTTGGGTATTTATCTAACAGGCTCCTATGGTAAACATGGCTCACCCAGTTAACTTTTTGGTCACACACTGAAAAACCATAGACTACCTTTCCCTAAACCCATTTGCAAAGGCACACTAATCATGTATAAATTTAGCACTTGAGCACAACTCTAGTATTCATTCACACAGTACACAGACATATTTCAGATCTATAGCTGCATTTAATTAATTTCAGAACACTAAAGCGGAAAAAGATAAATAAATAAATCTACAATATGCTTCAAAGAAGTAGTTACATTTTTTGCTTACAGGGTAGAGTCCATTATTGTGAGCACAATTTACTTGATCTAATAATCATCAGACTGTAACAGTCAACAGCAAATGCTGCTGTAAATTTTGTTAATTTATTGTTTTTGTGAAATTAAATAAAACTCCAGTTATTATTTTGGCTTTCAAATTACCAAATGAAATATTTCTATTTACAGTGTGAAAATTAGAAATTATATTCTTAATTTACAATATTAGATTTACTTTATTTTAAATACAGAATAAGTAACCTATCAAGAAAACTGCAAAACCCAGCACTCACAGGTTTTTCAACTCTTCGACCCCAACAATCAGTCTTTTCCTCATTTGTTATTCAGACTTTTAATTTTTGTACATGTTCACATAGCTTGAGGCATGTTTTGTTCAAATTGTGCCACCAATCCAAAGTTGCTGTGCCACAGGGTGTTACTCTGCAAGTTCTTCTGTTTGGTTGATGTTGTGTTTACTTACTGTTTTTGGCACGCTGGGTGTGCTAGAATGGTACTGAATGATGCCTGTTTGTATGCAGGAAAAGCACATGCAAGTGTTATTACTGTGTTTAAAAATCTGAGTGCTTCAGGAGAAATGAAAACTGTGCAAAGAATGAATGCAAATTATTTCATCCTTTTTAATTATAGGGTTATTGTATATTTTTTGTAGATTTGGTGTTTTTTAGTTAGATCAGTAGAAACCTCGACAAACGACAACAATGCATCCTCTGTTCCTTTTCCTCCCTTAACTGGACCCCGGGGAGCTGCAGGTTTGCCACACTAGTTAGATTTAAATCATTTGCTTTTGCCTGTTCTTTCCCTCATGTGGCCATTTAAGCATGATGTAACATAAGGCACTTATACAAAGTTGTTGACGGCATCTGATACCACACCCATTTGAAATGGAACCATTTCAAACTCAAAAAAAGTTACAATTGCCATAAAGTTAATAAATATTGCAGCTATAAGAATTAAGACATTTTAAAAAGTGGCAAGCTTGCTAAAGGCCTTGAAAAGCAGATTTAAGGAATAGTTTAAAATGTATATGAAGCTAACAAAATCCACCTACCAGCACCTCTTAAGCTCACTAATTAACACTTAACATCTCATTTGTTTAATTTGAATTTGGCGAAAAGTATCCAAAAGCAACAAAAGCGGACTAGTCAGCATTAGAGGTGCGATTAGGCAGATTTTCTTTTACCTTCGAACAAGTTAGCTCTTTCACCCTTTTTTTTTCAGTCTTTATGCTAAGCTAAGCTAGCCAGCCGCTGGCTGTAGCTTCATATTTAATAACAGACATGAGGGTGGTATCTTGGCATCTAACTCTCAGCAAGAAAGCAAATCAGCATATTTCCCAAAATGTTGAACTTTTCCTTTTAATATATTGTTAATATGATTTTAATTTAAGCCAGTTCTCAGTATGTTAGCGATCTTGACAGGTGGGCCTGGTCAGTGTGTGATGTTATAAGCACTAAATCCTTCTATTTGTGTTCCCAGACCACAGCACTATGTTTGGTTGTTTGCTTCATGTTTTGAATTTGTTTTTGTATTTAAGTGCCTTAACCTTGGCCTTAGCTCTATCATAAAGCATCACAGGCGTTGCAAAGTTTCTGCGAGTGTGTTGATGGTCTGGCTTTTTGTACATTACTTACCCTCACTCCCAATAATAACCATGCTCCTCGCAATGTATAACTCGGCACATAATATAATGTATGCAAACACACACTTAAGCTCATGCACAGCAGCCTCCTCCACCCCAATACACACATACTTGATGGACTTCCATTTATTAATAGCCTATAATAATATTGTATTTGTTTGATATTGTTGAAACTTGTGGTACACTGTATTGGTTCAATAGGTGGCTGAAGAACCTTACTTGCTGGAATGAGAACTATCATTTACATTAAAACATTAGATAGGATTAATTTAAGTCTTTGAAATTTACCAGTCTGTATATATTTTTCTCTACAGTTTGCTATTGAGAACATTAGCTTGCAGATGTGGTCAATATTAAGAAAAGCACTGATATTGCTACTGTGTATTGAGAAGTACTCATAATTAAGTTCTCGTGTTTGTACCACAGCAAAAAAAAAAAAAATACTTTGGGCCATCTCTAATTTAGGCTAATGTCTTCAGGCTGTAATCAAAATGGCAATGATTGAATTTTTTTTATTGCATTATTCCCAGGCAGCAGGCATCAAACTGACAATCCTACTTAAGAGCCAGACATTGAGGACTTTGTGAGGAAGGATATTAAGACATATTGTAAGTTAAAGGGGGATCCAGGCATTTGTAGAGTGTATTTATAGAGCACAAGTCTGCCCCCAAAGCATGTGAGGTGGAGACGAGTGGAAAATGTAGAACATGAAAAACCTACCTGGGAGTAAGATTTTGTTACGTTAATTGTTTTTTTGTTAACTTTTGTGTACTGTACTGTACATTGCCAATGTTCATGTGTAATGCACTTTTTTTTACATTTTGTTAAAATGATGTCCAGTCTAATGTTTATCATGGAAATAAACCATTTCCTCTGCATAATCTGTTTATTCAGTGAAGTTCATTGCTGTGCTTGCATCAAACTTACGGATAGCATTTATCACCACACTGTTTTAATTGTATTTACACATTTTGGTGAAAAAAGGATCTATATTTAGATTCCCTGTAGAATCTTAAAACATTACAGTGTCTGTTTTCTTTTTGACATACCTTTATTGCAATATACTGTACATCTTTGATCATGTGAAGCGCCTCTGTCTGCTTCTGGCCTTCGCTTGCTCTTTTAGCTGAATGGACAGGGCAGAGAGCACTCTTATTGAATTAGTCAAATGAAGTCAGTCTGACATCATGGGGCAGATAACGGCTGGAGGAGAAGATCTCCCAGAAAGACCGAAGTCCAATGGGACAACAGGCAGGCAGAGCATCAGTTTTAAACATCAGCCTCAGTAAGTATCTACCTATAATCTGTGATGATTTTATGTCAGTGTAACTATACAGTTTATTAGATAATTTCCAAAAGTGCAGACAGTTAAGTTGTTTGAAGGGAAGTATTAATATGAATAGTCAGTATTTATTGTCATGGTAACAGTAACAACAGGCCAGGAGAACTTGTTAAAGGTCAGTTAAAAGTCAACATTTTATACCTCAATGACAGAAGAATTCATTTAAGGTTTCCAAAAGTGCCATGCCTGTATTGTATATGGTGATGCTGTAACACTCCTGTGGTTATGTATATTTATTATACATATATACTATGTTATTCAAGCCACAGAAACAGCTTATTTTGAGCTAGTAAACTGCATAAATCCATCGTGCCAGCTTAAAGTAACAGCACATTTATCTTTCTGCCTTACAGAATGCTATGAAAATTTTACTGTCAAACTAGATTATGTGTCTGAATAGCTTCCTGTCACACTGACTATTTGAATTTCATCTTATTACATGTCATACACTTAATGCTCTAAAGGAATGGTACAGTACTCTGTTGGGAAAAACAAGACCTTTTCTGAGACTGTGATAATAATCAGTGTACTCAAAGTCACAAGTCTCTTATAAACTGTGTGCTTAGTATTGGAAGCATGAGAGACACAAGAATGGGAAATGGAAAGAGAGAGAGAGAGAGAGAGAGAGTGATGGAGGGAGTTTCACAAGCCAGTGTCACAGATGCCTCCCACTGCTGCCATTCTAACACATCCATCCCAAAATAACACTTCAGATACACTAAAGCTGCAAGCACACGCGTCAAGTCATTGGATTGTTGTGAGCCATATACCACAAAACCAGAACTACAGTTTAACGTCAGCCGGTTAAAGATGAAAGCTCTAATACAGCTTCACTAACTATCTCAACAATTTCTAAGTTTTAGCTAACTATTTTAACCATGTATCCTTTACTTTTAGCTATTTCAACCATTTATCCACTACTTTTAGCTAACTATTTTTAACTGTTTATCCATTGCTTTTAGAAATCTTTTTTAACCATTTATCCATTACTTTTAGCTATTTCAACCATTTATCAATCACTTTTAGCGAACTTTGGACTATTTAGCCATTACTTTTAGCTATTTAAATTATTTATCATACACTTTTAGTTAACTATTTTGATTGTTTATCCATACACTTTTAGCTAACTAGTTTGACTATTTATCCATTACTGTTAGCTAACAATTTTAACTGTTTATCCACCAGTTTTAGCAATGCGTCCATTAACCTTTCTGCTCGTTTGCTAACTAGTGGTGTTCAGATGTTACAGCTGGTTCAATCTGTGTATTTTTAAATGCAAAGTGTAATTTCTATATTTTCAAATTCATTGAGCTACTCCACAATCTTTCCACTAACAAGTAGCCTAACCCGGGCTGTGAATCACTGGTGTAGAGAACAAGAACCATCATTTATAGATAAACAGGAGCCAAGCTTCAAGGGGAGTAGTTTCATTCACGTTCCATGGACATGCAAGTTGGTTAAATAGACAGGCTTGAAAGCGTCACTCAACGCCTCTCAGGCTTGAAATAGCTTAAGCAGCAGAGGCATGATTGCAGATGCAGGGTGAAGAGGTTCAGTCACCTATCTTTCCTCTTTCCTCACTCACCTTTCAGCCGACAAAATCAAAGAACATTAGCTTAGCATTTTGTCTGATTCGTCTAGATTAATTTAAATGTAGATCCTGCAAAACTTACCTAATGTAACAATACTTGTGTTCATTTAGTTATTTGTTTGTGAGCTAAAAATACTCAGATTCCACATGCCACTTTAAAGTCTGTTGAGCTGTTTTCCCTTGGTAATAATCTCTCTTCCACCATCAGTCATGTTGGTGGTTAAACTCTAATCTCATCAAGCCCCGGACAAACAATTCAGTTCAGAAGTCAAAGCACTTGTGACTTGAATCACGTATTCCAGGTGACCTTTCTATAAACCCTGTAACCAAAACAACCATAAACATTCAGATGGATTGAAGGGAAGCACACACGGCACCAACACACCTTGTCTCCGAACCAGTAATTGACGGTGCGTGATGTCTCACACTGTGCTGCTTCTGAAGGGACATGTTTACAGAATTAGTTATTAGACAAATCATACAAAAACAAGGCTTAGATGAAAAAAGACTTCAGAAAGCATCAAAATGATTTAAAGTTAATTTATTTGGCAGCATTTCTTAGATCACATATCTCTGAGCTTTTTATTTGACCTTGACACCTGGTGGCTGACCTCTTATCTCACTTGTCTTGTTTCCTTTTTGGCCCCCTGACTCACTGGCAGCAGTCAGACCAGCTTTAATTATAGCCGCCACAGCATTCCTGTCCAACAGAATAGGGAGAGATAGATAGAGAGGCCTTGGGGGGGGGGGTGGAAGTGAGAGCAGTATAGAAGAATATACAAAAATAGAGAAAGATTCAAGATAGTTAAAAATAGACAGCAATGCCTGTTGTGTGATTAGATTTCATTGGGATGGGGAGGCAAGCCATAGTTATTACGCCGTTGTGGCTTACTTATAAATCTGCTGCTGTGTCTTGACATTTGTGTCTCTCTCTTCTTATTCTAGAACAGAACGACAACCATGGGCCAGAAGCTGGAGAGGCTGTCAGAAAAGGATGAAGAGTCACTTTATAATTCAGATTGGTCTGAGCACACTGGAGAGACGGAACAGTCGGAGACAGCAGAACAAGATGAGAGCAGAGATCAGGACGATGGCAGTTTTGCAGCCCTTCAGAGTATTGGTAGGATTAGTGGGCTCAGTGTCAGTGGCCCAGCCAGCGGGCACGCAGGGGAGCCCACAGTCACTTCTGCACGTACAGACCCCCAAACTGGGCAGCCAATCAGGCCTCTAGGTCAGCGGGAGCACCCTCTGAACACCAGGGGAGAGTGGGTGGGTGGAGACAGGGAGAGCCGGAGTGTCACTCCAACTGCAGAGGAGTCAAAAACTTTCCTGAGCCCTAAGGAGACAAGACAAACTTCAAACAATAAGCGAGGCTTTGAGAGCAAGGCTGTGGCCTATACTGGGACTACAGCTATGGAGGAGCAGAGAAATGAGAAGAAATCAGAACTTGGTCGTAACAAATTAGGTCCTGACACTCGGACCAGGAGTCTAACAGCCTCGTGCAATCCCACTAATGAGGAAGACTTTGTGGTGCTTGAAACAGATGAGACTTGGATGTCATCAGATGGGGAAAAGAGCATCACTTTTGGAAACAGGATAAAAACAGATAATCTACAATCATCTATCAATCGAAGAGTTGAGGAAGACGCTTCTGCTAGCTACAGTGACGATCACCTTCAACAACCTTCCAGGGGTGTCCCTCAAGGGACAAAGGGTTTTGAGAAGAAAAGCAGAAGAAAATCTGACACACTTTCAGTCACAACTGATGGTGTGGAAGCACATGCAAATACTTCTGAGAGGGAAATGGGTCAACATTTGGCTGAAGTGACAGGCAGCAGGTGTCGGCTAAAAGGAGTCAGTCATGTTGGAGCTGTCCACACTGAGACAACTGGGAGACGAAAAGCAGAGAGGGAGCAAAACATGAATGACCACAGGAAGGGGCAAGTTTCTACTAACATTAATAAGGAGCACCTGTCAACACGAGACAACGGCAGCTCTGTGAAAAGATTAAGAAAGAGCACTGATGATTTGGAAAACATGCTTGATGAAACAGTCCAGTTGACTATGCAGGAGAAGCGAGGTGAGGAGAGGCAGACGAAGTCAAATTGGGAACCATGCTTGGAAAAGATAGATCCTTCTTTAAGAGAATCAGAAAATGAAGATAAGGAAAGCCACAATTCAGGATTTATTGCACAAAAAACACAAGTGGGAGTGGATCAGTCCCATCAAAGCAAGTTTGCTGGTGCTGTCTCCAAGAGGGCTAAAGTAGGTACTCTTAGTTTGTGTAGCAAGAAAGAGGACAGCCAAGTGTTCTGCAAAGCAGTTGACTCTCACCCCACAAAGGCCAAGCCCCCTGGTTCTGAAATGCCACTACTGCAAGACACTCCCTCACTTTCATTGGAACAATGCGATTTGATCCCTTGTCCTCCTCTGCCAGGGAATGAAGCCGGTGACGGAAGGATACAGGCCGCGAGCTTAAAGAGGGAGAGCGAGCTTGTGTGTTTCTCTGCTGTCACCGATCCACCTGTAACTCATCGGTTGCCTAAGAGAGACACATCAATGGCAACACAACTCAGTACAAGTATGGTCAATTCACAGATGTCGCCAGACGCCACACCCGCCTCTTGTGATTCTAAAGAGGAGTCAATGCCAAAAGAAAAGCCCAAAGTTAAAGGTCCACCTCCGCCTGTCCCCAAAAAACCTAAAAATCCATTTATAAAGCTCAAAACTGCACAATTAATGTCCACTGATGTGCAAAGAAGGGGCAAAGATCATCTGCGTTCTGAGGAGAGGATCAAGAGGAGACACACTTTTCATTTTAACAAAGATATTCCATGCAACACTCTAACTAATCAGGACATGTGCTTGCTGTGGGACGAAAGGGGCACTTACACATTGCCAACTAACAAACGACCAATGTCAGTTGACCTCAGCCCTTTGGAACATCTTTCACTCGGACACATGAATGATCAGTACGGAGACATGATCGACTTTGACTACTGTGTGCGTATGGCAAAACTGTCTCCAGAGGAAGAGCCACAAAATTTGGACATGTTGCAGAGAAGAGTATTCCTGGAGAGACGATCCAGATTTAAAAGCTTACCTCCACCTGTTGCGAAAAAGCCCCAAAATCCTTTTGCATCCACAGAGACTCTACACATACCTGAGGTCACATTAGACAATGAAATCCAAAGACCAAAAACTGCTTGTTCAGGGAAAAGAGAAATCTACCCTGAGCTCCTATCTGAAAGATTCAGCAACGACAGCCATGGTAACTATGGTAACCGTAAAGACGTAACTGATTACAGTAGTGATAGGGATGCAGGAATTGACAATGAGGTGGGTTCGTACAAGCCTGTGGCGGAAATTATCAAAGAAAGAAATCAAATGCAGAGACATCAGGGCCGGGTCAAACCTGAAGGGGCCAAAGCGCAGGTCCGGGTGGCAGAGCAGAGTCCAAGTGTGAAAGTATCCCAAATGAAGGATGCCTTTGATGTCCCAAAGAAATCCAAAGAGAGACCACCAGAGGTTCAACCATCTCCAAAGAAAGGTAATTACTTTGGACTGTCAATGTTAGAGACACCAGTTCTGTCTTTTTTAATGACCCAAACGTTTCTCAAAGTATTCATACACAAAAAAAGTGTGTGTTATGTGTGTTATATTAGGATGAGAGGGTACTTTCCAAACTGTAAACCACAGACTGTCATGTGAAAAACTCTTTCAGCTTTCATTCAACTTTACTTGAAGGATTTGTGGTTTACTTTGGGTTAAAACACTTCTCTGTTTGTGCATCAAACCTATTAAAAACTAATAATAAACTCTAAAAATGAATGGTTGCATTAGGAATTAATTTTATGGTGAAATGTTGACATTTTGAAGATACAAAGTTGAAAGTTACAAAAAATATGATTTAAAGCTCCTCTAATCAATATTTTAATATTTTATATTAACAATGGATCAACTGACTATGTGTAATGTGGATGTGGTTGCTTGTCGTGACAGAGCCCACAGAGAATTCTCACCCAACACTGCAGTTCCCTTCAGTTCTCAGCTTTTTAGCCTCTTTTAGCTCATGGTTTTGGTTACCGTTTTGGTTCCGTTTCATCACTCTCAGGTCGCTGTTTTCAGAAAACAAAGCTGTGATAAACCGACTGTATGCTACCGGCCCAGCACCAAACAACAGACAGATAAAGTTACCGACTAGGTCTTGAACATGTTGATAAAGAGCCAAATATTCCCCTCAGTAGTTAGTGGAGAGCAAAACAGAGCTAAAAGAAGAGTGAATATTGGATTTACATTCACCAGGTGGCCAGAAACACAGCTCTAAATGACTGATTATGTAGCTCCATGTCTATTGGATGTGTAAATAACTGTTTGCTAACACAGTCGTTGATATTTTTGTTAAAACCTGTACTTTATTAAAAGCAGCTGATGTATTCATTCTCTGCCAGTAATGTAACAACAGGATCTCTTGTTATATAATATACAAAATTTAAACGTTTAAGCCTAATTCGATCATGAGTCTTGTTTTTTACTGTATGATTGGGAGAGTAATTCAATATATAACAAAGCACGGTTTTCCCAAACAACTTTTCACATGGCTGAACTGTGATTCAGTAGCATTCACATGATTGTTGAAGACGAAAAAAAAAATCCATATCCCATCTTCCTCTCATTTAGTCAGTCAGTCGACCAAGTTCATCCTCTCACCAATGATGGTGCTGGGTTTTGAATCTGGGTCCTGGTGTGTGTGCAGTTTGGGTGTTCTCCCTGTGTTAACCTAACCCAAACACATACAGCTCAGGGTGAATCTGAGACTCAGATTTACTCCTAGGTGTAAATGAGAGTATTAATGTGTTTGTCTACCTTATTAATCCCGGTGGCAGTCTTGGAAACAGTCCATGGTGTTTCCCCACTCTCTGTCGATGCATACTGGGATAGGCTCCAAACTCTTTGACCTTTTAGAAATAAACAGGTAATGAAAGAAGCAAATAAATTATTTTCTTCTACATCTCCCATTCATTCATTCAAGATTTAAACAAATTGTTACACTGACTCCTGAAGTGGTTAAACAAAAATTTCCATCAACAGCATTATTAGACAATATGCTTATTTATGCATCTAAGGGAAGTGGTTCTGATTTTCGATTAGATTAGGAGATTACTCAAAAATTACCCAGTAACTCAGAACTGTTGAAATTTTATATCATCTAAGTGCAGACCGACTCACAAGGTCATCAATATATCAGTGGACAAAATATGAAAAAATATATGTGAAAAAGAAAGACCTCTAGAATCTAGGAGTCTCACATAAGTGGCTTCACTGTACTTTGACAAAAGATAATGCCAACTCAAGGTTCACTTACTAGCCAGTTGTCAGTTGTCGTGGCGATGGATCCGGTAACATTTTGGCATCTGTGTCAGCTTATAAATTAATTATGAAAGTTGGTTCTTGACCTTGATGAAGACTGGGTGATACGGTTGAAAGCCCTGGAAAAAGATGGTAAGTGGATCTTGAGTTGTGATTGTTTTGACAAACTAGGTGAAGAGTGAAGAGTGAACTTTAATGCTTGTTTCACAATAGTTTTTACAGCTATTTTTAGATTCACATTCGTTATGATGATCAAATTAATTTGATGTTTTGCAGTTTGGAAGAAGAGCTAGATAATTAGATTAGTTAGTGTCAAAAATTAGTATTAAAAATGTGAGACCTTTACATCTTAGGCATCAATTTACAATGAGTGAAACTGTAGAATAAACTCCAGTTGCAAGATCATTAACATTTAATCAAACCTAAGGACAGCAACTATGTTCTGTGACAACATAATTATTGAAAAGGCAAAAAGAGGGAGTGGTAGCTGATTCCCCTGAATACTTGTGATGTATGGGTGCTTCAGAGACTATGGGGGGTTTCATTATTGTATTTGGACAGAGCATGCTGGGGTAGGGTGGGATGGGACAGAGGGGGAGGGGAGGGGAGGGACTCTGATACAAAAGATTCTGCTGGCAATGAAAGTCCACATTTTTGCACTGCTGAACAAAATGAATTGATTCAGCAGGTCTACTTCAAAAGACACGAGGAGGATGTAGCGAGAAACCCAGTTTTCCAGCAGCCCCATCCCCATTCACAGCCTTGGGAAATTAAATCTGACTTTTCATTTGCGCATGTGCAGTAGCCGGTCGTCAACGAGTCCTATTGAATTTAATAACGATGAGAGTAGACGATTGCTAGTCTTCCGCAGGTGAGAAGCGGACAGGGGATGCTCTGTTAGTCAGCTGGCATCCTGAAATAACACTAGATTTAAAACACTGCCTCCGGGCCACATATTTGCATCAGGAGGGGGAATAAGAGCATAGCGGCTGAGCTTTTTTTTGTGGAGACAAGGGATACTAGAGCAACGTCCTGCAGGATAAGGGCGCGCCTAAACTACCAGATTCATGTGTTGTGATTGATTACCCCCGTGCTTAAGAAAATCTTGCATAGATTTAGGAGGTAAGAAAGCCGAAAAAGTCTCTTTGCATTGTGCATTTTGCATGTGATCTGTCGGTCGGGGCTGTGCAGCATCCATTTAGCTTGTTGGATGTGTTTGAGAATGGGAGCAGCCAAAAACGTTGGGTGGAAATATCTGCACTTGCGTCAGCTGGCGGCGGTCCACCGCAGCTAACAGTTAGCTTCTAGGCTGGGTCGCTAACCTAGCCTAATGGATGGGCAGTTTGGATTGCGAACACACAGGCAGGCTAGTGGAGCAGTTTTACAAAAATGACACATTCTGCTCTAGGCGGACAACGCAGTATGGACATAATACACAAGTCCCATGGCTACTTGTGTGATATTTTAAAGAAAAACACTCCCCTCGGGTTGTCTCCTCCTTGTTTGTGGCGTAACGTTTCTGTTTCTCACAGCTGCTGTCCGAGCTGCCGGGGCAGTGCGGCGTAACACGATCTACGATTATCGTCGCCAGCTTTGATGTTTTACTTACTTCTACTTATCATGCCTCATTTTTACGAATCTAAACGTTATAAGAAAAAGCCACATGCTTTGTGGCGTCTCCAAGTGAGAGTCACATCTGGGGCGTACTTGCCAAATTTTAAATCTGCATACTCTATCTACCCTGTTGTTTCAGTAACGCCGACGTTACGCTAGCTCTAACCTTGCTCTAACTGAAGCTTTCTCACAACGTTAACGACTTGGGTTGAAATTACCGGCAAGATGGTTTAAGTCTCGTTATCATCTTGATATTTCCGTTTGTAGTGTATTTGTTTTAATGGGGAGTAGGAGACCACCGAGCTTTGTGGTAACATCAGCTAACGTTAGCCGGCAACCATTGTTTAACGTTAGCACAGTGCAGCTGTTTCCACCTCCATCGAATAAGTACAGCCGATGTATTCAGCATGTACCTCCATAAATGTATCATGCCGGTTTTATGATAAGTTCAGGCTGAGTTGAAGTGATAGTGAATGCATCTTTGGTGGCGTTGCGCCCACACATTTATAGCTTGTCGCGTTGACCAGACAGACAGTGAAATAACAGACCAGGAGGCCTGCTGACTACATTTTTATTAACATCAGAGAAGCCACCAAGTACTCTTTGAGCTTATACCCTTGGACAACAATATCATAGCATTAGTCTGTAACTGCTGAAACAAGGCCTAACACTGAGTGCACTGCTATCAGTCGGCCACCATCATGATGCTCAGTAATGTCCTACTGTGTGTCTGGTGGTGATATGGTCGGTGTATCGACTAAAGCCTGCAGGGGCTGAAGGAGCGCATTTTGTCAGATGCATATTTGGAGTGAGGGTAGCTGCTCTTGAATGGAGCACTGATATTGGCTGAGGGAACACACTGTTCTCGTTAACCATAAACTGTAGTCCTGTGCTGTCCAGGCATTATGCAGCCCTGCAGCAACATGATCACTGTTTACACCTTGGTGGGCCATTGTGCTGTGAATTAACTATATCCAGGGTGAACAGTAATGGTATAGTGTGTGTGTGTGTATGTTGTTGGAAGAGGATACTGTCATAAACTAAACGAATATTTTAAAAAGGTGGCTTTCCATTTATGCAAAGAGATTTCAATATGAGAAAATGTATAGTTTTTTTTTTATTTTTTGGGAGGAAAACCCCATAAATTTGTCTAAATATTCATTCTACTCCTTAGTGTATACATTAACCATGTAAGAATCACAAAACTCCAAATCTGTGACAGAATGTGAAGAAGCAGGTGGTTTGGTGTGATGACAGACCTGTGGATAACTGGAGAAAAATCCTGCAGCCTGTGTAACATCTCAGTTTGTCGCTTCAGACTGGCGGCTTAATTAGCGCCTTGAGACACTATATTTTCCACATAATTACACAGCAAAGCATGTCACTTTTTTTTGGAATTACAATAGACAAAGCAAAGGCAAGTCAAGTTTTAGGAGAAGTCCCATTTGCATGTTTTGGCTTCAGATCAGGGTCTAACCATTTCCAAAGTTGCGTTTGTGGAATTTGCTGTGAAAACAGTAGCCTGTTCTTCACAAATGACTTCTCTTGAGGCTGGAAGCAGAAACATGAAGAGGTGAACATGTTTGAGGGTGCACTGAGCCACAATGTGATCATTAAATGCGGATCAACAATTGAGATCATTTCCAGAATCGGGGAGCAGCAACAGGCCGTCTGTGGTGTGCTCGCAGGAGATGATGTGGTAAAAATAAAACTTCATTGCGGACATTTTTCATAAATGCATATCTTTTTGCTGCATCAGTAAACCCTAAAATATCTTCCCCAATTTCATGAAATGCTGTTTTCTTACTGCTTAAACTTTTCTGTTACTTACACAAGAAATTATGCTTTTCTTAATTAATTAAACGTTCCTTGTAGAAAGAAAGCGGTTTGCTTTTTAGATACCAAGAAAAGTTGCCTGATTGTAATTGTTGCTCTATAACAGAAACTGCTCAGCTGCAGATTTGTGTTCTGCAGTAAGCTGCAGAAGTGGAGCTAATTTAACATTGTGAGGCGTCATCAGGTAGCCTAAATATTAATGACCACTAAAACTTAAAATGTTACATAATCTAGTTACAGTAAATTGAGCATGAGTGCCCTCCAGTTTAAATTGCATCCATACACTATAAAATGTTGAAATAAACAGGATTTTAAATTGTTGGGTTTTTGTTTTTTTTTATGCCCTTCAAGAGGTGGAGCATTTTTCTTTCTTTTCTTACAGGTTGTTGAATGGCATTAAGACATATCTACAATATCCACAATATCTGTTGACCAACCAGACTGTTCAAAATACATTTTTTTACGTAATTTACCAACATAAACAATCTTGCATTTAATTCTTCCTGCCTACTACTCAATGGTTTTTGCAAAACTTGAACTTTTTCTCTTGGTCTCACACAAGTCTGTAAAATGGCACTGAGATAAGGAGGTAAACACAGCTGGAGAAAAAACGTGTCTCATGCACAGTTTACCTCAAATGTTTGCCAGTAGGTATGCACAGGAACAAAGTCAGTCACAGCTAATAAGCATAATCTTAAATCCGACAGACTGTTCTGGCAGTAAACAAAACCCCAGGGTTTCTTCAGCCTGCTCAGTGATGACAAAAGGATGCTCATTTTCAGATTTTATAACATCAGTTTCGGTGGGAAAATGGTCACTTTCTGTAGTGTTTATTTTTTTTATTAAAATGACCTTTGATTAGGCAAATTTCTGGGCAAAATACTCACACTTACTAACTCAGACTTACTGCACTCTTATTTCTCTCCGCAGATATGTTGCGGCGAGTTGTGCGACAGAGCAAGTTCCGCCATGTCTTCGGTCAGGCCGTGAGGAACGACCAGTGCTATGATGACATCCGTGTGTCCAGGGTCACATGGGACAGCTCCTTCTGTGCCGTCAACCCCAAATTTGTTGCCATCATCATAGACGCCAGCGGGGGAGGAGCCTTTCTTGTCCTTCCTCTACAGAAGGTGAGTGACGACGTTGTGCCACACCATCACACAGGGCCTGTGAGGTAAGAATGAAAAGCTGCGTGACACTGGCAACTGAAGACCAAAATTGAACACAGAGGGTGTAAAGCATACCCAGAGATACAAGGGTTGTACACTTAACAGTGTGCTGTATTATGTTCTAGCATTCAGAGCATGTTGCCAATCAATCCTATTGGCTTGTTCTTGGTCAGCAGACCTTCAGCACATTGCTGCTGTGACCCCTGATGCTCATGTCTATAGTACAAAAAAAAGCTCTGTGTCAATTGCTTGTTTTTTAGCCCAGCATGAGGACAGATGTGTGATAAAGTTGCATCATGATGGTCATAGAAGAGTCACTAACTCTCTTGTAGTCACATAAAGGACTGAATATAACTTCTGCAGAACACATAGTTAAATTAGCCCTTGTCCGTTGGTCATTTTCATATCTCTCTGACAGATATCAGCTCACAGAACATTATTGCTTCTCTGCAGCTCACACTCTTTAACCCCCTTTGTAACAAAGTTGTCTTCTGTCTCCTAGTCTGGCCGTATAGACAAGGTCTACCCTACAGTATGTGGTCACACGGGCCCAGTTTTGGACATCGACTGGTGTCCTCATAATGACCTCGTCATTGCTAGCGGCTCGGAGGACTGCGCGGTCATGGTAAGGACACAGTTAATCTCTAAAGGATCATGAGCTTTGAGGTTGTTTTTTGTTTGTTTTTTTTGAGTATCCTGGTTTATTAAATTACTTAGGTTACCCAAAATTCACAAAATTTTAAAGGTGAGGGTGAATATAGAGAAGGGAAAAGAACACTAACAATATCACATATAATATATACTGTAATCTGGTACATTTTTGCGACTTAGAATGTTAAATCTTTGTTGAATTCAATATATTTTAAGTACTTCTTGAGGCTGTAGTTTTGTAGTGTTTTTGTGGCTTTTAGTAAGAGTGCCGTTTCCTGTGTTTGGAAAAGATTATCATACAATTTTGGCTACAGAAGTTTTCCTGTGCGTGTTTCCTGTTTCGTTACAGAATTATAGATATCATCAGCATTAACACACAACTTTAATCTACTGTACTTCTGTAGTCTATTCTTCAGTATTAGTACTGTAAAAATGATTTTAGTGGACAGATTTTCTCTCTGTAGCTCCTAATTTTCTGTGTCTGGTATGCAACTTTTTGTTTTTCCGATTCAGGTTTGGCAGATCCCTGAGAACGGGCTGGAGACTCCCCTTTCAGAGCCTGTGGTCGTGTTAGAGGGCCACTCTAAGAGGGTTGGCATCGTGTCCTGGCATCCCACCGCTCGCAACGTTCTCCTCAGTGCAGGTAACCTTTGACTGAGGCCTGTGGTGCACCCCACGCCTTCAGACTGAAATATCTGTTTAGGTCATTGTCTGTCATTTGTCCACTGTGCACAGCTGAACTCCAAATCTGACCAATTATCTCACAGATCGCCTTCTGCCGCGTTGCTTTGTGTGAGGTAAAGTGCTTAAAATAAACTTGGACACAGAGGTGTGTGTAGTCAGGCTGTGCTGCGTGTGTCCATTTTAGGGTGTGACAACCAGATTATCATTTGGAATGTGGGCACGGGAGAGGCCATGATCAACCTGGAGGACATGCACCCCGATGTTATCTTTAGTGTCAGCTGGAGCCGCAATGGCAGCCTACTCTGCACCGCCTGCAAGGACAAGAAGGTCCGCGTCATCGACCCCCGTAAAAAAAAGGTTGTTGTGGTAAGTGGAAACGCTGCGGGGGATT
This sequence comes from Maccullochella peelii, assembly GCA_002120245.1. Lineage (NCBI taxonomy): Eukaryota > Metazoa > Chordata > Actinopteri > Centrarchiformes > Percichthyidae > Maccullochella > Maccullochella peelii. The sequence continues at coordinate 93,871 of LKNJ01000551.1, forward strand.
TGGAGCTCGCATGCTTCTCGCCTGGAATAATCTTTCCCAGAATGACCCACCAAACTGTAGACTCAAAGCCTACCAACATGGCTGCTCAATCTGACAAAGTGTGTTTCTGTTTTCAGGAGAAAGACAAAGCTCACGAGGGAGCTCGACCAATGAGAGCAATCTTTTTAGCAGACGGAAACATTTTCACCACTGGATTCAGCCGCATGAGCGAGCGCCAGCTAGCCCTGTGGAAAACTGTACGTCACCGGAGTGAATCTCATCCAACCCTTAACACACTGATACATCACATATACACTGCCATCTATATGACACTTGGAGCTGTAGAACCTTGCTTTGTACATTTTCATTACACCTCAGCTCCAGTTGGGGGCGTTAAATTCAAAGGGTAACACCAACACAGTGATTTCACTTCTCCAGATCTAATTAACAGGAGTCATTTTTTATGTATTGGCAGAGTATGATTAGCTCATTATTGGCTGTAGGTGCCATGCGTTGAGCACAGGAGCAACTAATACAGACACCCAGCAGTTATTGGACTGAAATCATTGGCAGTAAATTATTCAACTCCATTCTTTAGTATCGTGCTAAATACTGAATTTTGTGTTTCCAGGAAAACATGGATGAGCCAATATGTGTTCAAGAGATGGACTCCAGTAATGGAGTTCTGCTGCCCTTCTATGACCCCGACACCAGCATAGTCTACTTGTGTGGAAAGGTGAGCAGCCTTGTAAAGGAATTCCGGTTTCGTTTCCCATTTCTAATAATTCGATTCACAAACTGACTTTGAGCTGTAACTGTGTGTCCTCAGGGTGACAGCAGCATTCGGTACTTTGAGATCACTGATGAGGCACCGTTTGTTCACTACCTCAACACCTTTTCCACCAAGGAGCCCCAGAGAGGCATGGGATACATGCCCAAAAGAGGCCTGGATGTCAACAAATGTGAAATCGCAAGGTATTACAGCAATTATGTTTTGTTATGTTTGTGCTCCTGTGGATTATGGAGCTAACATACAGTGTAAGGCTCATCATCTTTGATTATTATAGAATTTGACTGAAAAATTCTCAATTTTTTAAAATAAAAAAACAGTTTAAACCAATTTATACTTAGATTTAAATTTCTCCACACACCAAAAAGTTGCAGCAAGGGGACGTCACTATGGCTGCAACTGACAATTATTTCCTTTATCGATTAATCTACTGTTTTTTTATTCTCAAATTAATTGTTTGGTCTTTAAAATATAAAAAATAAAAAATACTGAAAAATGCCAATCCCAATTTCCCAAAACCCAAGTAACATATCTAAATGTTTTGACAGTTCAAAACCCAAAATATTCAGTTTGGTGGCATAGAATATCATGAAAACCAGCAAATATTCACATTTTTGAAGCTGGAACCAGAGAATGTTTGTCATTTTTCCTTAAAAAAAGGAAAAGTGATTAATCTATTATCAAAATTGTAGTTTATTAATATTCTCTCAATCGATTAATCAACTAATTGTTTCAGCTGTAGACACCCCATAGTTTACTGTAAACAAGTTCCTTTTACCATAATAGAAGAGAAGAACTGCTGACTATGCGACAGAGCTCATCTAAGTAAAAAAAAACAAAAAAATCAATAAATGGTTCAACTACAAAGTTTTTACAATCTGATTTTCACACAGATTTTTCTATTGTGCTGTTGTTTTTAGATTTAAAATAAACAGATAAATTATCTGATTTCATTTAAACAAACTAATGAACTTTACTAATATATACATTTTAAGTAACTGAATTGTTAATGTATTCCTTTCTGAATTAAGTTGAAATGAATATAAGTAATCTTACTGTTGTCTCTCTGTTTTTATGTTTTACATTTTGCAGTTAACAGTTTTGCTGTGTGTGACATTAATCATATTATATTAATCCTCTGTAGGTTTTACAAATTACATGAGAGAAAATGTGAACCAATCATCATGACAGTCCCGCGTAAGGTAAGTCTGTGTTTGTATTAAGTAATAAATATGCTGCTCTTTCAGTGCTGCTTTATCGACCTCCATCCACACCTTTCAGCATTTTGCACTGTCCTCCTCCCCTCATGACATTTCCTGCGTCCTCTCCACCTGCCCAGTCGGATCTGTTTCAGGACGACCTGTATCCCGACACAGCCGGCCCCGATCCCGCCCTGGAGGCAGAGGAGTGGTTCGCCGGGAAGAACGGAGGCCCCATCCTGATCTCTCTCAAAGATGGCTACGTCTCCACGAAGAACCGGGACCTGAAAGTGGTCAAGACGAACGTCCTGGAGACCAAGCCAGCCACAAAAGCAGAAAACATCTCGACTGTCCAGAAGCGTGCTTCTCCACAGCCCTCAGTAGTGAGCGTAATGCTGAATGTATACATGTCATATTTCCCAGTGTGTTTCCTTTTAAGTGTAATTATTTTAGTTTATTATTACTTTTCTTATTATAACTAGGTTCTAAAAACAGATTATTACTAGTTTCTTCTAAGAAAAAAGTCGCACAGCATATTTTGCTGACGTTTGGACTCCCCCATTCACAGTAATTATTATGGTTGGAGCAATTCACAAAAGTTATGGATCAGCACATACTTTGGTATTTGGGTCACGATTCAGTGGAACAGCAAGGGAAAATGTTAACTCCTGGAGGGCTTACAGTCCCTGCTCATTTGCCAGGAAATGTTGTTTTGAATTAGTTACAGTAGTTATCGTCCACAAAATCTACTGTAACAGTTCTGGAAAAGTTTGCAGCCTCTTAAGACTCAAATGAGAACTTGGTGGAGTTAACTTTCTTTCCGTTTTTGACCAGAAAATGGAAGACAAACTGGAAGAGGTACTCCGAGAGTTTAAGTCACTCAGGGACCGTGTCATCCTCCAAGACCGTCGAATCGCCAGACTGGAAGAGCAGGTTGCCAAGGTTGCCATGTAAAGACGCAGCCCCCTTCCCAGGACCGGTCGTTGTCTTGGAGAGAATCGAATGGACGGGGGTCAGCTACGGCCAATTTCTCAAGATTCGGCTTCATTGAGCTCGGCGTCGTCCCTGCGATGAGACCGGGCCTACATTCCAAGATGACCTTTTTTTTTTTTTTTTCCTCATCAAGTCTCCAATTTCACACTTTGCCCCGACATACACAGAGAAAAGGAAAAACTCTCGCAGCTCATGTACACATTTGAAGAAAAGACATTTTTGTTGAAGGAAAAGTCTTAACTTTTTATTTTGTTTGTTTTCAAATTTGTGGTAAAACATTCTTATGTGAAGTTTGTACTTACTACTCAAACTGTATGTAGCATCAGTATTTCCATTGTTATTTTTTTGTGTTGCCAAATATGAATCGTGTGCGGTTTCATGCACTGCTTTTACATTTATTTTCCCTCCTGTTATACATTCCAGTCACAACCTGGTAGATTGATTTAGTCAAGCTGGATTTTTTTAAACAATAGCTGTTGAACCTTTTTCCTCCCACCGGTTTGCTCATTGATAACCATCAGGTTTATGAATGTGGAAGAATTACCGAATTCTTCTTTTTATTCCTGTTCTTCTGGGCTTTAAATTTAAAATTGGGTTTTATTGGGGAGGGGGGGGGTGCATCTCTCTGGTGTAAATGTTGTGCTAATGTAGTGGTGCCTCTTGTCACTGTTAAGGGTCAAACTAAAGTCGCCCTCTCCAGTGCATATTTGGTGTTGAGAAGGGACCACTCATCCAACTTGTGTCTCACTGAACCCCTGACAAACAGTTCTGTGCACATAATAAAGATTTTACACATGAAAACCTCTATTTTCTTTTCCTTCCTTTCTTTCTTTTTTTTGGGGGGGGGCTTCTAAAGTGTAGAGCTCATTGTGTGACAGTGGGAGTGTTACATTTACTCAATTTCACTTCATCAGATATGGATGTGAAATCTCAGCCCATGAACTAAAAAAAGTCTCATGCTGGTAAAAACGCCTACAGTACCTGCTGGAGACGTACTGTATATCTGAGCAGCTTTTATCGATCAGCATGTGATGCCAACAAAAGGATTTGATGACTGCTGAACAGTGGTGGAATGTAACTTAGCATAATGTAGAAGACGAAGAAAACCAACAAATATTCACACGAGAGAAGCTGAAACCAGTGGGTTTGGGAGATGACCTCCACCAAAGCCTAAAAACCTCCTGTTACTTCTTGTCCTGCCTGATGGTGGTGCTAAAGCAGCAATCATGAGGCTATTAAAATGTTGATCAGATAACCTTGGCTCTCTGCTGTGACAGTTTCGTTCGGATGTAGTGACACAAAATGGATAGGTTTTTGAAATGAAAAAGTGATGTGGGAGACAACCCTGCGCCAGTAAAAGCTCCAAAGTGTGTGGTGAGGAAATAACCATCATATTGTCCTGGGCCATCATATTAAAGAAACAAGTGTATTTCTTTTCTTTTTCACAACATGGCAACGATCAAAACACTGAAAAACAAACTTTGTGTCAGTTTCTTGAAACTGTAACAGTTTTTTATAACTATATATCTTGGTATGAGTTGTACAGGAAGTGACACTTGTGATTTACACACTAGAGGAACATTTCTGTTTCCTCACAGGGTACAAATGCAGGAGTCCTAGCTTCATATCTTTAAAGCCAGGGCACTATATCACACTTCAAATCCATTCATTACATAGACTTTCTGATTGATTACAAGGATTTTCAGCTTATTTTATTTGTGCATTTATTACACTATCAGTTCCTGAGTTATTGCTTTTTACCCACGTGACTGCTTTAAACAGAAGTGTGGCCAGAAGTGGACATGCGAGAAACATCTGTTTACAGAACCGAGTACTTCCTGCTTTATATAAAGTAGTAGTCTGAACAACAAACATGCTCTGCACAGCAGCACCTGACCTCTTCTAAACTTTCCATCAGTGAGGTAAGACACATCTTCTGCCAGTGAAAAGATATAAGATCTTAAAATCTTGTAGCTGAGCCGATATATAGGGTAAAAAAAAAAAGCTGATAAATTTTACTTCTGCGTTGATGCAAACTATATAATGCTGTTGGTTTCTAAGGAAGTATCAGTCTGTACCTGACTTTTCTGAAACTTATATGTAGTGCTGTCATATATAGTGTGAACATTTCCTGTTTCTTCTGTCAAGCAGTGATACAGTGAGCATGTCAGTGCTCCAAGCGTGTTCTCCCAGAGAGGCTGAAATTAGCTGAATTCAGCTTTTATCCGATTTTATCCTCACATCCATCCCTCTGACTCATTAGCAGCAAGGTAAGACTGACAGGTGTCTCTGAGGACACATTTAAAATCTTTGTTCTTGTTAAATGTCACTGGTTTTTGGATCTACTGTTTCCTTTTATGTAATGGCCTTGGATAAAGTTTACTTCCTGCTCTCTAAAAACGTTTTTTACTATTAGGATTTTTCTCTCAATGGAGGTTGATTTATCTTCATTGTTTACTTCCTACCTTAAATCCCTGTTGTGTTCTTAACTTTGACAGCATTTCAGAAGTTACAGATCATTTGATTTTGAATCATTTGCTGCAGTTCAAACCTTTATATATAAAAAACATTAAATGTGGATTCTTGTGCTAATGCTTGTATAGACTGCACATTTCAGATTTACTCTAAAAATGCAGTAGTTGTGTTCCTTCCTGTGAAAATGTAGCAATGGCTGCGGTGACAGACGTGTGACTGTTTCATCATAAGATGTCACTAGTAGATACATTTTCTCCACGTGTGTCTTATAACTTCAACAAAATGTACAACTGTTTAATAGTGTTCTGAAAAATTTAATCTTTTCTGTCATTTCAGATCTTTTAAACAACAATGATGCTACTCAGCATGAAGACGTATCTGGCTCTAATATGGGGAATATCTGTTGTGTTTTCTACGGAGTCCATGAGCGCTTCCATCCTAGAAACCAGCAGCGTTAATTCAACTGCTGAACCTGAGAAGACAAACAAGCAGCTGACCAGTACACATGTAGTTCATGATGAAACAGAGACGCACCCAACTCACAAACCTGCAGAAGTTAGTGCTGCTGCAACAGCGGAGACCACGTTGTCACCCACAGCCGAAACAGAAGCGGCAACCGTCAGGAGTGACAGCTCAAATGACAGCACGACTGTTTTCGTTGCCATGAACACTGTAGCAGCAACAACAAGCAGTTCAAATCCACGATTGCTTCATACCACCACAGCAGTGACCACAGCTGCAGGTGAAGAACGACGTTCCCACAGCACGATGATCTCAGAAACAACTAAACCTACAGAGGATGAGTTACAACAACAATCAAGCACCACTGACATGACTGCTCCTGCAACAACTTCTGCAATGTCCTTAGCAACAGCAGCCGTGTCTTCCCCACAGCCTACATCCACCACTAAGCCTGAAGTTACATCCACGTTATCTTCCACCATTTCTCCTGCTGATTCTACTCAGACTCCAGTCTTCATCCAGAACCTCACCAGTCCCTCAGCTTCTACCACGAGTACAATGACAACGAACCCTACCTCTGAGGCGACACCAGTGTTTGACCCCACATCTTTGCCCGTCACAGTGACTGAGACATCCACCACCAGCACCGAGCTTTCAGCGACATCTCAGCCTGTTTCTGTGACAAGAACACACATATCCACATCACGGTTTCCTGACACAGCAGGGTCGAGCTCTACCGCCGAGCCTCCCACTACCTCATTCTCAACCGATTCTGCCATCTCCACTACCGCCAACGTCTCCACCAGTCCTGCAGGAATCTTGATCCCTCATGTACCCAAGAGGTTTCCAATCGCAACGACCAAATCAACTCCTTCAACTTCTGTAGTACCTTGTGAAGTCTCAAAGAGTCCTGCCAATACTGAGGCCCAACCCTGCTCCACCCGAGGCGTGATGAAGCACTGCCTCATCGCCATCGCCTCCCTGGCTGTGTTGGCCACCATCTTCATGGTTTCAACCATTATCCTCTGCACCAAGCTGTCAACAAGGAAGTACAAGGTGAAGAAACCTCAGCAGGCCACAGAGATGATGTGCATCTCAGCCCTGCTGCCTGAAAGGAATTACACCTATGAAAGACAACGCAATAGAGTGCCTAACGGAGTCCTGGTGATCCACGGTGGTGCAGACAGCGATGAGGACGGAGGAGACAACCTCACTCTCAGCAGCTTCCTTCCAGAAAATGACCGTTTTGTTTAGATGGAATTATTATTATTGTCACATAAATGCTTTCATCAGACCTCAGATTATCATCAGTGATGTGGAAACAGTTGCTGTTTGAATAAACTCATGCTTCCTCTTTGATATAGATTGATGATTGTGTGCTGCACGCTCCATTGCTCTGGAGGAAGAGACAAAGAAACCACAAACACACACAAAAACTGTTTCATGTTTATGTACCATTAACTGTATCTGGCATTTGGTGAGGTCAGGTCATCAAGTGTGCATTTTAGGAAAGAGTTAAGACTTTTTAAGTCAGGATGAGGAGAGTGATCAAAAAAAAGTTTTTAAAACATCCTGAGCTGAGCCCTGATGGTATTTCACTTAGCAACAGGAGACAGGAAGACTTTTATCAAGGGATTACTGTTCTTCACAGACACAGTTCAGCTGCACTATTCTGGTAGCAGTGAGGCTTAATTGTGTGAATGCTGTCATTTCATTAATGGTAAACTTTATGTGACTCTGTTTATGTGGGTGTTTGTGTAGAGATGCAGTCTCTGTATTGTGATAATTTATTAAACTAATGTCTTATTTAACAGTTTGGTAACGCTTTGTTTTACAGGTCTGTTATTGCCTAATAATTTCTCCCAACTTTTCTGGAAAGAACTATGAAATTTGGTACACATTTTAGGGAAAATAGAGACAAAGTTCACAGACAGTTAGTTTAGTTTGTTGTGTTGAGTTTAAAATCAGTTAATTTCCAGAGGAATTTCCTTGAAAGAACTACTCCATTAAAACCAAGAAGAGATTTATTCAACATGAGTCTTGGTTTCACTAGCCTAGCATTTAATTGTAATTGATTATTTGCCAGTTAACCAGTTGAACATATTCTGTATTTTTGCCTATAACTGGTTATATGAAATTATTAGAAAATTATTAGACTTTACAGACCCATAAAATAAGGGGTTACCAAAGTTTTTCTTCCTTGTTCCCTCGAACAGATAGCTGTTCACTCTGAGATTTAAAATAAAAACATGTTGTGAGTAATTGACAAACAGTGAAACCATTCAGCATAAGCCAGCTCTGTTTGTTCTATGTTAAAGGTGAAGTTTTTGTTCTATGTCCTTATGTGTATCTAAAGGGTTAATAGTCATAATAAAACAGAGCGCTCTGTGGACTAAGACAGTTCCCTTATTTGTGAAAGGCTTTATAAAAGGCTTTTCTTCTACCCTGGACTGGATTTCATATTCACTTCCCTTTCTGTGAAAAGAAAACAGAGCCCTGAATGCTTATTAGGGCCATTTTTTCTTCTTCTTTTTTTTCACGGTCAGCAATGTGCCGCTGAAACAGACACCAGTGACTATCAACAGAGCTGAGACAAATGTAAACCGGGAGGATGCAGGACCGCATCTCATGCTCCTGATGACCATATAAAGTTAGACTTGCCTTGACTGATCACAAACACAGTAGACTTGCCAAAAATGCATTCACTCACACATTCACAATCACTTAGGCTCAGTCACACGCAGTCACACTCTCTCCCTAATGTGGTCACACACACTGTGTGCGTTTAATTGCTTGCCTCTGGAGAAAAATCCCCCTTCTCCTGGCTGTTACATGCGTTTTGTCCACACAGGAAACATTAACCTCTTCCTGCATTTGCTGGTCACTCTTACAAGCTGCTCTCTGACTCTTTCTGCCCCAGCAGGCCTGCTGTTAGTCATCAGTGTCAGACACTGAGGTTACAGGGAAGGCCAGACTGTGAATCAGGGGCTCCTTCTGCAGAAATCATGGAGAAACATTTTTAAAGAGAACATATGTTGCTGATGATGTTTGAGGGTTGGTTCATGGTGTTTTAGTAAGTATTTTTTTGCATCCTGCCAGTGTTATCTTGGCCTTGCACATCCAGTTAGTCACACAGGAGAGTGGAGGAGACGTCCCTGCCCCCACAGCACATTATAAACCTACCTAACAAGAACAATCTGGTGTGCAGGCCGGAGAGCTCAGACACTCTCGGGAAAACTGAAGGGGGAGGTGAACAGTGGAGAAGCAGAAGGAGGGATTTGTCCTCATGGTTAACGACATCTTTTTTTTTTTTTGCGCTATCCAGACAAACCTCCAGCCTGAAATCTGAAACTGCATAAGTGGCGTGGCCATTCTTTGCTGCACTCTCTCCCTCTGTCTCTCCCTTTACTTTTTCCAGACTGGTTTCACTCATCCTCCAACAGAGACACTTCTTCTGCCACAGTGGATGGTGAGTAAAATGTTTTGACATTTCATATAGGTTTTACTCAAAATGTAGTTTTTCTTCGATTGTTGCGCACTCAAGAAGCATTGGGGTTTCTTGACACCATGTGAGCTCACATGTCAATTTAAAGTGGGTGATGTGACAGCATCATGAAGCCTTCAGAGCAGTATTCAGCCTCAGGAAGTAAGAACGTGACTATTACAAGTTTGAGGCAATATTTTACACCGTTAAAGTGTACCAAAGACAGAATCTAGGTCATAGTTCGTTTTTCCATTTTTGTCATTTTAAAAATTTGCTGAGTGAAGATTCATTCCGTGTGTGTGTGTGTGTGTGTGCATATGACCGCCTATGTGCGTATGTTTATGTGTCTGATTGCATGTGTGGCCATGTATGTTTGGTCTGGGGTGAGTGTGTGATTAATTCTGAAAAAAACAACTCCCACCTCCCCTTTTCCAGATGAGAGCAGAGGTTCATGTGGCCCAGCTTGCATACAGATGGAGCAGAATAACATAAGTGTGGGAGCTGCTGCCAGTTGACACACAGACCGAGCAGAGAGCTATGTGAGCTATAGCAAACTAAAGCAGCATTTAAAGGGTCGGTTCACCCAATTTGTAAAAGAAAAAAAACATATGTTCTCATATACCCCCTTGTGGTATCCATCCAGGCAGATATTTTTAGTTTTAGTTTCACTTTTTTTAGAAATATATGTCTCTGAGAGTTCTGCTGCCACCCCAATACCACAAGGGGTAAGTGGGAAAATATGCTTTTACGTTCAGTAGACTCATTCCATCTGAATGAGTAAAAAGTTCAGGCCAAGCTTTAACTTTGTGGTGAATTAGCAAAGACTAATGTCTGATGACATTTTTGTTTTAGTACAATCAAGTGATCATACCTAGGAACTGCTCATTCCACATAATATTTAATATGCAGAAACTCAGTTGATGTGCTGCAGAAATATGTACACTATACAATATTGAAGGTATGATGCAGTTTACATGGATGTTTTCACCAAATGGATCCTTACTTCTCAACAGAATTGTGTACTAGGCTCAGTATGTGTTACCATCACAAGTTACAGAGCTAAGCATCTGTTTTACCCAAATCAGAAGGTCCTTTAAAACACTTACTGCTGTTCTGAAGGTATTTCCAACTTGATGAAAAAATGTTCTGTCCACTGCACAATAAAAAAGCTTTTTAACCTGTTTCCAAATTGTGACTATATTAAATAATACAATGTAACATCTATATAGACAAATATAACTGACAATAAAAACTTTTTTAGAAAAACAGATACTTGGCTCTGTGACTCAAATGTAATGGCAATGCATGAGTTTCACAAACTTTACATATGGCGCTGACATTTCAGTTACTGACGTTTACTGTTGTTTACAGATCCTGAGGAGAAACTATGCTCCCGATGGCCCTTCATCTGATTGGTCTGTGTGTGGTGTTTTGCATCAGCAGCAGCTCGGCCACACCTCTACTTCTTAACAGTAATCTAGAGGGAAGTACAGACGAGGAGGAACTCAGTACCTTAACTTCCTTTCTGCCCACCAGAAACTGGACCTCTGAGTACCAAACCACACCTGTTGGCCGCACCCATGTGGAAACTGACTTTCTGAGTCAAGTTGTGAACTTTCTGGAGGAGAACATGCTCCTTATCCTTGTTTCAGCCTCCTTCATCCTTCTTGTCTTCCTAATTATCTGTGGGGCAATTTTCATGAGCCGCAGGCACAAAGTCAATGCCTACTACCCTTCCTCCTTCCCCTCGAAAATGTATGTGGACCACAGGGACAAATCCGGAGGTACTAAACCCTTTAATGAAGTGCCAGAAAAACCAGGTCTTGAGCAGGAAAGTGAGCCAGTGGACTCTCACAAGCAGCTCCAGGCAGACATTATGAGGGCTGCCAAGAGCCTACGCACACCAAATAAATGTGCTGAGGGAAGTGACCCCAGTCACGAAGTAGCAGCCCACAGTCCTGAGGACAGCTCTAAACCAGATGGCAGCATCCTGGACCAGCAGCTACCAAGTCTCCCTGAGGAAAAGGAGCTGCGTGAGCTTTCCAGCAGTGAAGTAGCTGCAGCAGCAGGCAGGTCTGAGCTGAATCCTGCAGAGCAACCTCTTCCAGAGAAAGATGATTCACAGGAGCCTTTGCCTGGCAGGAGTCTGCGGCCCTCCTCTCTGCATATTCATAATGACTCTACTACACTTCAGCTGATCGCAGGAGAGAAAACTGCCTTCTAAGTATTCTCAACACTGTGACCTGAATGTATTTTTTAACACTTCGAATCCACGAGTGGCAATTTGTCCAATAAAACCTTTTCAAAAATCTCTCCAAGGGAAATGCAGAAAAGTTGCTAATTCAAATCACAGGTGTTTGTTTTTTACAATATATTATGTTTATATTCAGTACAGGGAGCAGCCTGTGTTGCTTTGCTCTGACTGGATATATCATTCATACCATATTATAAACATGTCTCATGGAGTAACATCATTAACATCTGGTACAAAACACATTTCTTTTTATGGGGTGATTTTTGTATCCAATTCCTTAAATATTCCTGCATATGTGGGGTCACGTCATTAAACATTGTGTGGCATGGTCCAGTACATTTGAGTATTGACCTTGTTTTACAGATCACTCTTTGAATGTTTAAAATGAGTCAAGCATAGAAAACCACTGCCTCAGAATACTTTAGTTGACAAGCAGAGTAAAATTCTGATTATCAGCAGACCTCCTCGATTACAGATCTTTTTCACCACAGGACAGTGTACATGTAGCTCACTGAAAAGTTTTACATGGACATTTCATTGAGCCAAGCCATCATTAAGGAAATTAGTTACATCTGTGCATTTCCATTGAGGACAGGTCAAAATGTCTGATGTAAAAATGTCTAATATTCAGGCTTCTCAAAGTAATAAATTGAACTTGAAACAAAATATGATTCAGGATACTTTTATTGCTGACTGTCAAGGAAGCATTACTAAATAATTATAAATTACACTTCAAACCAATGGACCCTTTCATAGTTTCAAGCCACTTTGCTTCATTGCATATCAAAAGGTCAGTGCTTGGGGGTGCAGATAGGATATAGCTGTTAGCTTAAATCATTATCTCCATCCCACCATTCAAAATAAACACTCCTCAAGCACAACATCTTAAAAACACAACACTTCAAAAATAAGGCTCGTCTTTGTACCAACCACCAAAACAGTGTTTACATTGTGCGTTTACGTGACAGGCTAAAAGATACAGTATACAGGGTTAGAGGACCACAAACTAATACAGAAAGCCTGGTGTTACACTGCTACAGAGGGTTGACGATGGTGTACTTGTCACCAACATGTTAGGTGCCTCATCAACACTGCAGGAGAGTGAGGTGGTGATGCTGGACTACCGCTACTTCTCTTCTTGGCAGCATGAAGTAAACAGTGGCGCCCAGCTCAGAGTGAGAGTGCTCCATTTAATTGTTGGCCCTGACTGCCTCCTTCTGGTCGTCTTGTTGCTTGAGGCGATAGTCAGCCAGGGCAGCCTTGATAGCATCCTCCGCAAGCACTGAGGAGAAGCAATTAGAGGGTAAATATACATACATGTATGGAAAAGAAGAACACCATTATAAAAGTTCACTGAAAACTTACTAGAGCAGTGAAGTTTAACCGGCGGAAGACTGAGCTCTTTGGCAATGTCAGTGTTCTTTATCATCAACGCTTCGTCCACCTGGAAAGAAAAGCACATAGCTTTACCACAAAAACCTTTCCAGCCAATGATAAGACATGAGCAGAGCAGAATAAATCAAAATGTGAAAAGCAATACATAACACACAGATGTCTGTAATGTGTTCACTCACAGATTTGCCCTTCACCCACTCAGTGGCCAAAGAGCTGGAAGCAATAGCAGAGCCGCAGCCAAAAGTTTTGAACCTGGCATCCACAATCTTCCCCTGGTCATCCACCTCAATCTGTCAAAACGAGAGTTTTTACTCAAATGCCAAAGGAGGAAAGGACTCTTGCAGAATTTTACAAGTCTATGATAATGATCCTAAAACTACAAGTGGCATTAAACTAACTGGTCCTGCTACTGTTTAAGCAAATTGCACACTGTGTTTTCCCTAAAAAGTAACAAGGGAAATGCTTTATAGCAACAAACTAAATCATTTAAGACTCAGCACCATCTACATGGTAAAATAAGAATGTAATGTGCTCTGTGTGTGGTTCTTCTAAGTACTTTTAACTGTGTTAATATAATTCAGTCTTAATGGCTCTGTGTGTATACAAGAGGGTGTAATCCATCCATGCTTAGTGACAAACATACCTGCAGCTTCATTACATCTCCACAGGCTGGAGCGCCCACTAAGCCAGTCCCAACATTCTTGGAGTGTTTGTCCAGGGATCCCACATTTCTTGGGTTCTCATAATGATCCACCACCTTCAGACAGAAAAGAAACACTGTTAGGTTTTAGCAAATTGTTGAGTGTATTTTCACACTACTGAAATAAAGGTGATGAAGTAAAACAACAATGGCATCCAGGGAGGCATTTTGCATTCTGCTAATCAGAAAAAGAATGTCTACAAGTCTTGAGCATCACTGTTAAACAACTGCAAGTTTTCACCATTACATAAGGGTCGCTAAAATAGACAGATTAGGACCGGATTTCATTGTCAACTATGCCAACTCCTGCATCCTGCCCTCCCCCCCTAGTTTCTGCTGAGTCACTCTGACCAAAACAATATGAAGTGGCTGAGCTCGTATGTAGAATAAAATTAGTTAAAATCTCTTTATGATCTTCCAGCTTTTAAAAGGAACTTTTTGTTGTCTCTCTTCAAAGTAAAAGCAGATACATAACTGTTTTGCCAGATGTAACCTCAGATTTAAAACCAGGCTCATCACCAGGGTTATAGTACGTCACAGCCAAAAAAAGCCCTTCAATAAAAAGGTATATTCAGTTTTAAGTCATTCAAATATCCAGAAAATGCAAACCCTCTTTGTTTACCAGCATAAACCAACTTAACTTGAATGTATCTTTGATTCAGATTGTCTCAACCCTGTGTCTCGATGTTGTATCTGACTGTCACATCACACAATAAAACTAAAACTGAACACCTGAATGGGGCTGTTGTGTTAGATAGTGTAAAGATGCTGCATCCTCATGAAGAAACAACTCTTCCACAGGAATAAGAGAATAAGGTTTCTAGTCTGGCACACTGTGCTCCTTCGCCATAATGACAATCTTAAAGCTCATTAATCGGATGTGATTCAAGTACTAAATCTGTGGCAGTGGCCAGTTTGGGGGGGGGGGATTAGTGACGTTATTCTAGTCTTCAATTTGCTAGCATGAAACAAATGTTATTGCTATGATATGCTCATAAGTGCGTATTTATCTGTCTGTCACACTCCCCTAGGAATGCGATATGTAACCCATATGAAAACACCTAACGGCATTTGTACAACCAACCACATATAAACTAGCCTTTTGTGGTTAACCCTAGCTAGCTACCTGAGCCATGTAACCGCTGTTACCTACAAGTGATACTCTTATGAAGCTATAACTAGACAAGGCTAATGGTAATATCTGTAATATTTGTGAACACTAGCCAAACAGCAGCTAGCACGCTGTGAACCGCCCTTCTTTAGTAAAGCTTTAACAGACTAGGTGTTTTACCTTCTTGTGGTAGCAGCACTGGGTGATGAACTCCGGAGCAGAGAGCCTCCTGGTGAGAAAAGCCAGAGGACTGAGACACTTATTTGCCACGGTACTCGCCATGTTGACAGTCAGGGGAATGACGCAGTTTACAACAGGACAGCAGGAGTAGCTCGGGGCCTGAACACGTCACTGTAAGGGGGAGGGGCTAATCTAATAACATCTGAGCATGTCCGGTTTACGTAAACCAGTGGAGGGTAAACATCTTTTCATAATATAGCCTACATACTGTATAGACTATATATAATCTTTATATACAGTCTTTGATAATATAGTACATCCACGGTGAACATTCATTAGAACTAATTTAAAAACATGTTATTTCAAGTAGGGCTGTAACTAATTATTATTTGTATTATCGACTGATCTACCAATTGTTTTTTGCTTAATCGTTTAGTCTGTCAAGGTCAAGAGTCAAAGTGCTTGTTATGTTCAACCAAAAGCCCCAAACCCATTCAATTTACGTTGATATATAACAAAGAAAAGCAGCAAAGTCTCTCATTTGAGAAGTTGGAACCATAGAATTTCTCACTATCTTTGCTTGGAGAATGAATGAAACATTTAATCAATTATCATAATAGTGTTGATCAACTTATCATTTAATCTAATTTCAAGAAAATAATAGGCTACTTACTTACTTTTTAATGGTGACATTTGCTTTTATTGGTAGACATTATCAAGTCTAATAAGCAGTGGTGGAAAGTAACTAGGTACATTTACATTTAAGTGCAATTTTGAAGTGGGCTACTTGTAGTTTCCCTGAGTATTTCATGCTATGTTTTACCTCTACTCCACAATATTTCAGAGGCAAATGCAAATTATTGTACTTTTAACTCAACCGCATTTATTTGATATCTATAGTTACTTGGCAGAGTAGGATTTTACTTACATAACATATTGCCTTTGAAATATGGTGCATTGTTAGAGATCACACTATCAGTGGTGGAAGAAGTACTGAAGACTCTTTATGTAAAAGCAGCAATACTACAGTGTGAAAATACTACTATGTTACTGGTACAAGACCTGCATTATAAATGACAAGTAAAAATGCAATAGTACTCTTCTACTTTAATGTTGTAGCTGAGGCTAATTCTAACAACTTTGCATACTGTTGGGTTGTTAATTCTTTAACAATGCACCATATTTTATAAACAGAAATGTGTGTCAGAGTTCAAAGTTCAGGCAACAGGGGAAGGAACCAAATGCAGATGGAACAGGCAGACTGGTGTAGTTCAATGATTTATTTACAAAAGCTTGCAGGCAGGTAGACAGGTAACCAGTAGACAGGCATGAGGCAGGCAGGTTGAGGTCCTGGTTCGGGTGACAGAAGCTCTTAAGCAAAAACACGAGGCCGACAGCAAGAAAAAAAGGATGAACTGACAAAGGACCAAAGGATCTGGGCTGGTATATGTGAGAACAGGTGAGCGGGTGAACAAGCAGAAGCTCAGGTGACCGCAGGGCTGATGAGGGAAGTGAGAACAGGTGAGCAGGTAAAGTCTGGTGGAAAAGTCTGAGGGCATCTGATTGACAGCTCGAGGATGGCAGGTCTGGGGAGTAGGAAGAAAGTATATGGCCTGAGAGAAGTTTTGTAATTGGAATTATATATATATGTAATGGTAATTGTATTACTTTGTAATTACATTACTTTTGTAATTAGATTACTTTTATAATTGAATAACTATGTAATTAGATTACATAGATTATTTAGTGCCCATGTAAACAGAAGTTAGAATCTCTAATCAGAGTGATTTAAATCGGGTGATTTAAAGAAATATTGCCCATGTAATGGTATATTTTGACTGCTTTAAAGAAAATAGAATTCTAGGTTGAATCAAACAAATTTGTTGGTTAGTTGCGATTATTCTTTGAAAACTATTTACTCAGCTTTTTTTGTGTTACATAACTGCATCATATGATTTTAAGGGAACTGCACTTAAGTTACTGCACTATGGTTATTCAGGCATGTATTTAAGCAGGTATTGGTAGGAATTCTGGGCTTCCTGAATATTGCTCTTGAATATATTGACCTTAAAGATGTTTCCCTGTTCAATTTGTACACTACCATTGCCTTTACAAATTCCTTTGCCTGGATGACTCAAAACCTTAATAGACAACAAACACCACCACTGTTTCATGGCTTGCGATATGATGACCACACAATCTCACTGCAAACATGTCATACTTGTCATACATGTAATAAAAGATGTACTAATATTCCTTAACACTTTGGAATATAGAAGCATTTACACTTTCAAGCATGTGGAAATGATCACATGCTGAATGTCTAAAATGTGCAAGCCAAAAACTTCCTCTTCTTGCCATTTGTTGTACTGGCTTTTCTTAATCATCTCTATTTCTTAATCAGACTCGATGGTCTCAGTGCTGTTTATTCAAGATAAAAGAACTACAGGACAATTATTATTAGTGGTAAATATACATGTATGTCTATAGCCTTTGTTAATATCTTTCTGAGGTGAATTTTGATGGACATATTAGAACTGTTTACCTTCACAAATGATCAATTTGGTTTTAAAAGCACATATGTGTGCTTTATTTTATAGGCGTGTTTTATAAGTGTGTGGTCACTACCACAAATATTTGTGTGTGTGTGTGTGTGTGTGTGTGTGTGTGTGTGGGTACATTTGTACATTTTGAGAATGGGTGATGCTGACTCAGTTTTGATGTTTAATTGCTATTTCTTTGTATGTGTGATATTTATGATGGCTTTTTAAATTATTCCCTATGACACACAAACAATGCAACAGGAAATCACCCGTGACTTTGCAAGTTATTGCAAACACTGTGATTCTGGTCATTTGTGTGAGCTGGTAGTTTTTGTCTCTTTGTGTGGTTGTGTAAAGGGGATCTCCTTTGTGGGATTGCAACAGTTTGCTTATAGGCTGTTGTAAGACTAGAAATATTCAGAAATCAGAAAAACAGTATTTTCTTCAGTTATTTTAACATCTGTGACCAAGTAAACTGTCTGAAAATGGTCTCACACAAACACAAAACATGTTTTTGGTAAGTGCAAGGAGAGCAGACTCTCTTTTCTTCTTTTTTGTTCCATGACGGATCAATTGTGATATGTTTGTCACTTTCGTCAGTAACGCTGCCCAGGAAACAGAAGTGAGAAGTTGCATCCAGTTGCAAGGGACTCAGAAGGAAGATACTTTATAGTGATTGCCTCCACGTTGAGACATAACGTGAGTACTTAACTACACTTTATGTGACAAACTAAAATATTTATACTTGATAAAATTGTGAACTGTTATAATCATCTATGTTTATACATTTATATGTTTATAAAGAAAGACACTGTGCTTCCTATTTCAGGGAAAGTAACCAACATGGATGTGGATTATGTTGAATATGGTGATTACACTCCAGACAATGAAACTGAGAGCAACTCCACCACACCTGGACTACTGAATTTCAGTACTTCTCAGTCTTCTTCAACTAGTGTTCTGGTGGCGGTCAATATCATTATATCTGTTATTGGCCTAGGAGGAAATTCATTAGTGATCTGGATCTGTGGATGGAAAATGAAAAGAACGGTCATCACCACCTGGTACATCAGTCTGGCCATTTCAGACTTTTTGTTCTGTGCCTTTTTGCCCCTGGAAGTATTCTACATGATCACCTTACATTGGCCTTTTGGACAGGTCTTGTGCAAGCTCACCTCCTCTGCCCTGTTTCTCAACATGTACAGCAGTGTGTTTCTGTTGGTTCTGATCAGCACTGATCGCTGTATAATGATTTCATTTCCTGTATGGTCACATAACCACCGGAGTGTGCGGAAAGCGTTTGGAGTTGTTGTCCTCATGTGGCTCCTTTCTGCACTCTTAACGGCGCCCTCACTGTTCTTCAGACAAATCACAGTCCATGGCTCAGTCACTCAATGCTACACCAGTTACATGAGCCATTACAGACACAAGGCGGTGGTACTGACTCGATTCATCTGCGGGTTCCTGATTCCTTTCCTAATGATTGTGTTCTGCTGCTCTGTGCTTGGTGTGAAGCTGAGAAGTTTGACCATCAGGTCAACAAAGCCTTACAAAGTCATGGTGGCACTCATCTTGTCATTTTTCTTCTGCTGGGTCCCCTATCATAGCTTTGTTCTTTTAGAGTTAGACTTGAAGAACCACAGCGTGGAGGTACTTCAAACGGGCCTGAAGGTGGGGGCCACCCTGGCTGCAGCAAACAGCTTCATATCCCCAGTTCTCTATGTGTTCATTGGTAATGATTTTAAACAAACCCTAAAGCGGTCTTTGACATCACGGATAGAGGAGGCAATGGCGGAGGATTTTCGTACAGGTCTCAATCACTCAAGGTCTAAGTCAATGGAAGTTATCTAAAATCAAGTTGAAAGCTTTGTCATCAATGACAAGGAGTATTTCACAGTACAGAACATGATTATAAAGCTGTGTGATTGACAAAATCATATTTTTAACCTGTGATGTGTATATGATGTGAATATGCTATATATATTTGGCCACTGACATAAATTTGTGTGTCTTTCAACTTAAAAAAAAATCCTTACACTCAGATATTTTCTATTTTTAGATTGATTTATGTGTGTGAAATAATTGCTTGTGTGTTTGTGTGCCGTTGTGTTTGCAAACCAGCTTTCCTCAAATTTCCCCTTTTGGGAAAAATTTATTGAATTTACAATGTATTATAATTTGGTTGAGCTAACTGTGAACTAAAATATAACTGAAATTAAACATTCATGCGGCCATCAAAAACTTCTATTAAATGTTCTTGAAAAACAAATGCCTTTATTCTTAATCTTGTTATTAGAAATTGATATTTAAAATGTCTAAAGAAAAGTAAACAAATGATTGAATGACGTACTTACGTTGTTGTAACTTTCTTCTACAAAGTTCTTTAAATTTCAAACTTCCCTTTGATTTAATGTAGCCCTACTAGCAAGCAGTACAATACATGTATATTATTGTTCTATTTGTTGTATTTTAATGTTAATAAAACATATTAAACCTGCTCTTAGGAATATTTCTGTATTCACAATGGAAAAAAATACAAAAGGTAATGTGAGAGGAGTAGCTCATAGTGACAATTATCACCTGACTCTGAAGTTCCCCTCAGCTCTACAGAGCTTTTCAGTGTCTTTTAGCTCATTGTTTCAGTTTTATTGTTTGGTTCAATCATCCACAGACTAAGTTAGGCGGGGGAGGTTTTAGCAAGTGAGTGAATAGTGGACTTACATTCGCCTGGTGGGGAAAAAAAGCACAACTCCAAATAAATGATAATGTTGCTCAGTGTCTGCTGGATATGTAAAATAGGCAACTGTTTCCTAAAATGTTCAACTTTATGGCAGTGTCTCAAAAGATAGTGATGCTTGATTGGTGGAGCCGCTTGTGTTGGGCACCTGATAGGCCTGACTGAGGGCAACAAAATCCCAGGCACACTAGTAGCCACGCCCCCTGCCTCCCCTAGGATCTACTACCGGTTAGTGGTTCTACGGATGTGTGATGCAACCAGCAGAAAGGATATTTTCTCAACTTCTCGCAACAAGTTTTGATTTTTCAGTTAGAAAATCACATTCTGAACAACGAAGTTTGGATTAAAGCGTTAGTATTTGTCGTTCGTTGCTTTGTATTCGGTTAATCCGTCAGACAGTAAAACTGTCAGTTTTCCCCCGTCTTCTTCGCTTGCTAACATTAGCAACTCCGTAACGACACCTTTTCTACATGGGAGCTAGCTAGCAGCCGGTTGATTTTATTCGATTCCACTCCTTTTTTAAGAGCTATTTGTGTTAAGCTCAGTCTCTCGTCTTCTCCTCTTTGTTAGCTACACACCCCCATCCACAGGGCCTCCCTATGTACTTATTTTGAAGCGCTGGGTGCCAGCGGAGTCACCCCACCTGTACCTTCGTGTTGAGTGGACCTATCTTTAAATGGCCACCGCTGCCCCCCCTCCAGCCTCTGGCTCTACTGCGGCCACTGAAAACCCAAGTCCCGGATCCAGCAGCTCGACTGCGGCCGACAGTGGCAACCAGGACAGCACTTTCGAGTGTAACATATGTTTGGACACCGCCAAGGATGCAGTGATAAGCCTGTGTGGACATCTCTTCTGGTAAGAACTACTGTCTGTGACCTATGTTGACAGCTATGCATTATAACCCACATCAGTCATGGTTTTAAGGGACAGTCCAGATCCAGATCAGTCTAGCTAATCTTACTTTTCATATTATTGAACAAGAAGTGAAATGGGTATACACGGTCTACATCCAACAGGCCAAAATCTGTTTTGAAAGCCAACATTTGTAACCAACAACAACAACCATCATGGGGTATATTGCTGATATCTGTCCATTTGTGGGATTTGCATGTTATCTTTACTCTTAATATTTGGTCTGAACTGGCTTTAGTAATGGAGTAAAATAGAGCACTTGCATTAAGACTGAGACATTTACAAAAATGCATGAAATATAAAAAATTGGTTGCCATTAGCTTCAAAAAAACGAGTGCTTTTCTAGAATAAAAGCAATGTTTGTTATTACTAGTTATTACAGGAATTTCATTTTTTTTCTTTACTTTTGAATTTGGAAATGGGGTAATATTGCCGGTTTAATGTTTACAAAGTGTAGGTCTAATTCTATAAAAGTATAGTCTGTAAATACAAGCCTGTAGCTGCTAGTGTAACATAGTATGCATGTAATCAAACATGTTTTGAATTTTATCATCTTGGTCAGTTCCATAAAACTTTCCAGCCTCTGTAGCCAGGTCCACCCCTTAACATATAACTCTAGCCAACTTCTGTCCATTTAGGAGAGGTCAGGTCATTTTGTGGTAAATGTTGTATATTTTGCAGTCAGGTTAAAGTTTTACTAATCAAACCTCTTCTTTGTCCTTGTCCTCAATTCTCACCTTCCTTTTCATCTCCTCTTGATCAGTTGGCCTTGCTTGCATCAGGTAAGCTGAACCTATCTTTGTTTTCTCCTTCTTTACAATTTTCAAATGCCAATGACAGTGTGTTGTTATTGGTGGTATATAATTGATGCAGACAGTCAGGTCCTTAATATCTCTTTGTCTTCATGCAGTGGTTGGAGACTAGACCCAACAGACAAGTGTGTCCAGTATGTAAAGCTGGCATCAGCCGAGACAAAGTTATCCCCTTATATGGGCGGGGAAGCACAGGTCAACAAGACCCCAGGTAGGTACTTTTGTGTAGAATTACAGGCCAGGCTAACTCTAAACTTCATGTATTATGTAATTCTCCAGTGGTGAATATGTTCCATTCACATGATGCAACATTTAATACCACTGGTTGAGAGTAATAACTTAAAAGTAGCACTTTTCTAAAATGTTGTGAATGTATAAACAGTGCAAATCAGTGTAATGATGGTTTTTACAAAATGTGGTTTTGTTTATAGAGAAAGAACACCCCCTCGACCACAAGGGCAAAGGCCTGAGCCAGAAAACCGTGGTGTAAGTACTATGCACAAGTATACTTGCATGGCAATAACAACCTATATGATTAAATGATTTTGTGCCAGATCAGTACTTTCTTGATTTCAAATGTGTACGGCAGCTGTATGTAGTTTTTCAGTGCAATGTCAGCTGTTGAGTCACATTATGCATTCATGATGAAACCGTTACAAAGGATGATGTAGGTGCTGTGGTGCAAACCTGTGCTTTATCCATTAACAAAAGGACATTTCCCACTGGGATCTATTAGATGCTAAGCGCTGATGTGCAGAGACATCTCTCGAGAATGATCACAAATTGCTTTGGCTGTTGCGTCATATCCCACTGTATTGTGAATACATGGCTAGACATTAGGAGAATCCACACATCTTCATGTTAATGATGAAATGCATGTTTCACAGGGCTTTCAAGGGTTTGGCTTTGGAGATGGGGGTTTCCAAATGTCGTTTGGAATCGGTGCTTTTCCATTTGGTATTTTTGCAACAGCTTTTAACATCAATGATGGAAGACCTCCTCCAGGTATTTATGTTTCACACACTTCACCATGACCTGTGTGTCTTTTATTGACAACATATCAAATAACCTCTGTTAAACAATTTCCTAAACAGCGGCTCCTGGGACACCACAGCACATGGATGAACAGTTTTTGTCTCGACTCTTCCTGTTTGTCGCTCTAGTGATTATGTTTTGGCTGCTGATTGCATAAATGCATGGAAAGACAACATCTGGGGGGGGGGCCCAAAAGATTTGACAGAGATGTGACATTATGGCACATCATCATGGTTTCCACTAATGTATTTCTGTCTTTTTGGTTCCTTGATTTTGTTTCTCTCCTTGACACAAAGCCATGCGAGTTTTGAATGAAGCAGGTTTTTCTCAGATAAAGATATCTGTGCTTATCCAAGGATAACAAATTTCAAGGTGAACTACGTAACGTTGGTTTCCTAATGTTTTAACTCAAAGCAAAGCAGCACACCAAGATTCTTATATTTCCTTCGCCCAAACTTCATCAGCTAACGGCCTCAAACTTCATGCTGCTTGATTCGACTCTTTCGGTTGTTTCATGCGGGGTTTTTTCTTTAATCAGACACATACAGGAGGTTGTTCAGGTGAGAGAAAGTGAAGGAAGTCACTCGGAGCTCCTTCACATTGCATTTTTAATTAATTAAGGGGTTTTTTTGTATTATTTTTTGCTACTATTGCTGTATTTAAAGATAAACTCTGCTAAACAAAATAAGACCACCAGTGCTCTTTAACTTCGATTTTCATTCACACTTCCAATCCCATGTATTTTATACGGTAATTTCCCTTCACCTCATATTTGACCCGTTACCCACCTTGATCCCTATAAACTTTTGGGGTAGCTGTTATTGGAAATTAATTTGTCAGTTGGCCCTACTCTTATTGACTGGTCATAGCAGGAAAAGCACAGGTGTTACTAATAACATTAACGATGGCTCTGTTCTATTCAAATTTCCCAGTAAGCCATGACAGTGTGGCGGCCATCATTCATCTTATTATTTACACCTGT
Organism: Maccullochella peelii; assembly: GCA_002120245.1. Lineage (NCBI taxonomy): Eukaryota > Metazoa > Chordata > Actinopteri > Centrarchiformes > Percichthyidae > Maccullochella > Maccullochella peelii. The sequence goes on from LKNJ01000551.1 coordinate 117,914, forward strand.
GCTTTTCCTACTGTGACATGTCAAAATGTCTTCCATGAAAAAGGCCTATTCATACAGGTCTGCATTTATTTATTTTTAATTGTTACAAAGAAGCCTACTGAGTTACATGCTGAATTCTAGCAATGATAGTAATACTATGTTGTCTCTCTGTTCACTCATGTACTAAGAATGTTGTTTTTGTTTTTTATCAAGCTGTACCTGATCTTACAAATTACGCATCTCATCTGCAAAAATGACGGAAATCACACACACTTTGTGGAATCAAAATAATGTCAGACATTGTCTCTTTATTTTAGATGATTAAAAAGAAATGTGTTTCAAATGTGAATCATGTAAGCAGTTGAAAGATTTATGAAACAGTGTTCCTCTCCAAATTGGAAAGTCTTTTTTTTCTTCCTCTCAGTTTTCTCTATGCCACTGTAATTAAATGTAAAATACTGTAGATTACAGATGTAAAATGAAGATTGGTTGAATATGAAACCACTTTTCTAAGTGTGAATTCACTCTACTGACAGTAAAGCTGTGTAAATAAAGACGTTAATCATAGTCTGTCTGTTGTCCTATTAAGGTGTAAATCTATTAAGGCTTCATTCTCACATGAGCCTTCCTCGTCTAATAAATATGCAAATCAAGACACCAAACCAAAGTGGTGTGAAAAGTCAACGACTGCTCAATAATTGATAAGTTTAGTTATTCTTCATTATTAATTTGTTCACATGAAAAAGGGATGTACTTCCAACTCAACCACTTTGTGCTGTAAAAAAAGAAAAATAGATATTTTAGTCATTTTGTGGAAGGGGTTTTTAGAAAAAGAATAAAGTACAAAACAAGTCAGTTTGGCCTAGTCCTGCGTTTCTGGCTCCGGTTTCTCTTTAGATTCTGCCTGTGCGACGTTGAACTCCGCTTCATACATAATCTGCTGGATCTTTATTTTTGTCTCGCACCTTTTCTGTGGAGCAAGTCGCTTCAGAGCAGGGACAAAGCTCAGCAGAAAAAGTTCATCCTCATCCCGTGGCCTGTTGGGAAATGAGGCGCCATTGTCTTTGACCAACCATTTTGTTGGGGATGTTGTACTTTGAGAAGAAGGCAGTGAATGTGACTCTTGCATCAGGCGCCGCTTCCGTCCAGTTTTGCTGATGGGGGTGATCTGTGGGCCTGGTGGCATCTTAGCCAGAACAGCGAGCTGGGCCATCTGTGTGTCTTGAGACATTGAAGGGAGCTGCGTCATAAACGCTACCTGGGGCTTGAGGTCAGGTTGACTCACCTGGACCTTCATGATTTGCTGTGGTGTCTTAACTGCCTCAGACGGTGTGGTTTCCCCCTCTACACTGCCAGATTCATTGTCAGGATTGTCGTGGTCATCGTCATTGTTGCCGCAGATGTCTGCCACTCCACTTCTCGATCCAGTGAAAGGTGCAATAAAATTCATAAGTTGTCTGTATTTCCATCTACTTTGCACAATCTCTCCTTGCTTCTTGCTTTTGATCTCCATTCGGACTTCCTTTAAGTATCGGTCTCTCATGTTCTTCCATTTTCTTTTACACTCCTCAGCTACAAAAGTAAAATATCAGAGTGTAAGGAGCAAGAAAAAATTACAGTTATGTTGTCTACTAACAATGCACAGGAATGAGGGGAAATAACATTGACAACAAAGATTAAGTAGGCTAGTCTGCAACCTGAATGTCCACTAAAGCCGCATATGAGAAGAAAATTTAAACAGTGTGATTGCAATAAAAATGTTGTCCACAAAATTATATTCCCATTTTATGTAGATGAGTAGTCACAATTGAGAAGTTGGAACAAAGGAATGTTTTGTTTTTTGCCCTGATAAATGATTTACATACATTATTAACTATCACAATTGACGATTCATTTTCTGTCGACTGATTTTAATCGACTATTTGTCTCAGCTCTAGTGTTGATTAGGCCTATACTCTGGTATTTGGCTTTAGGCTGTGAAAAACAGTGGCCACTGAAATCGTACAGTTGAATTAACAGGGCTATAATTATAAGTCTTTATAAAGTTACACAGAGATAGGCTAAATGTAATTGTCTTTGTTTTTTTATTTATATTGGTCTTGCTACGCCATGTCTGAAGGTCATTGTTACTTTATCCTTGTTATATATAACAAGAATGCCGTCCCATCACTGATCATGAATCCGTGCACCTGATTATACTTCAGGCCGGGGGCCTCGGTCCCGTAGCTCTGACATTTTTTATCCAACACACCATGGTGCTGCCGCCGCCGACGCTTCCACAAGACTTCGACAAGCTTTCGGTTTACATGGAGCTCGCGGTGTTAACGACCGAGACGAAAAGCACGCGGCTCGGTAAATACAGCGAGTCCGCTGAGCATGTTTCCTCCTCAGCCGTGCCGTGTTGTGTACGCGGCTGGCGGCGAAGTGGCAGAGCCGGACCGTGCAGTTAGGTGCAGCGCGGCCTACGGCGTGCGAGCTGCGGCTGCTACCGCTAGCACGGTGCGCGCGGCTGCATCCACACCACCTTAGGTTACTCGCGCGGACAAAAAAATAAAAAGCTAGAAATTGCCTGCAAGAGACATGTGACATACCTCTATCTCCCAGAAACACCTAATGTTTTCTCATTTTTGTCTGTTTAGTCGCCCACACCAACATCGGCTAAGCAAATAATACTGGCTGTAAAGTTGTGATAAAAAAACAAAACAACCAAACACTCACATGGGAGACCCAGTACGATACTGATGCTTCTCCAGGCATTTGCCCGACTTTCCGTGCAGCGGTAATTCGGCAAAGTTACATTGTACAGCTCTGGGTAATTAAATACAGCCAATATTAACTTATCGTCCATTTTGCCCCACTGTTTGTGCTGCGCGGACGCGGAAGCGGCAGTCTTCTCCCGCCTTTTCCGCCCATCTGCTGCCCCAACGCGAGTTATCGCGAGTGGCGGGCTGCCTGCCGCGCTGTGTCGCTCTGCCGTTCAACGGTGGGCATTGTAGTTTTTTGTCACAGGGGGGCGCACGACTGCATTGGTCCTGCTCTACTGTGGGGTTAAAATATAGTTCATATTCTGTTATAATGGGGACAGAGGTCATTTCATCGTTTGGAGGCAGAAACCTGCCAATATAAATATCTGTCACCAGGATTAGCCCTTTAATATTCTATGGTCCATTATTTGATAGTACACAAGCCCAAAAATGACAGCCAAAATAAAATGTTTTTTGTTCTTGAACCCTTTTGATTACTGTCATGATCCTGGTCTCCTCTGAAAGGTAACTGTTTGTAGTTTACTATCAGAAAGTCAGAATTAGTGTAAGTGATACAGAACCTAACTTACAGGCCCCTTAAGTGGTTTTAAAGGGTTAAGAGAGGCAAAAATATTTCTGTTAATATTTCTGTCAAAACTATGTTTTTAACCATACTGCTATGTTTTTCTGACTTTTCTCAAAATGTTGAGTTACATAAGAGTACATAATAGTTTACATAATACCTCTTCAGGCCTCAATATATCCTCCAATCAATCCAAGAGAGAAAAAACACTTTTTGGTTGGACTGTTCACAACTCATCTCTAAGGTAACACTAAGGCATCTACAGGCCAACCCGTGATGAGGGGTCACTAGTAGACATTGTGATGGTCGGTGTGAAATACAGTAAAACTTACTTTACAATGCACCCTGATGTGAAGGCGAAACTTTAATCAATACATTTAACATGTATTGGAAGTCTTGCTAATCTAAATGGATTTTAATGCATTAAAAGAAGAGTTAAACAAACTACAAAAACAGGACTTAATACATAATAGGATTTGGAAGGGGATTGAGTAAATATACGTACTGGCATTTGGGAGGGACTATTTGTCTTTCTCCTTAGGAGTATAAATACAGCACCACTTCTGCAAAATATATCCGTATCTGTATATCTATTGAGTGTGTTTACATTTTGGTAACATAAACATACTTATGGCCACTATGAGTTCAACACCACCGTGGTTCAGAAAGCCTGCAGGGTGATGTTGAAGCCAGGCAAATTAAACACCAGATCCCAGAGCTCATTTTTAGATTCCAGGGGAAAGGTATGAGGGAAAAAAGTTGAGAGAAACACAATATGTGTTTACACAGCTATTAGATATGGAGTTTCTGCAACCACAGGGTGGTTTTCTTGATTCCTCTCAAGTCCTGCAGGGTATCACTATCTGACAAGTGTTTTCTGAGCCCTCAACAGTTACTGTGTTTCCCTGCGCAGGCTCACACACAAGCAGGTCTGGAGGAAACACAGAGAGGAAGGTTGATCCTCTGCACTTCCTGGTCACACAGCTGCAATCTCCGATTCCCCAGGAGGTTTTGGGCCCCGGTCCAGCAGCAAACAGAGACACTGAGCTTTTTCACACGTCAAGTATAGTCTGATGCCATGTGGCGTTCTCTGCTCATTTTGATACAACATGTCAGTGTGTGGGTGTATCTGTAATCCTGTGTCTCCTGTCTGAATTGTACTGCATTGATTTGTGTCCTTAATTATTGATGTTTTAATTTTTTGGCGTTGATGTGCTTTTTTCTCACTATATATCTGATCTGGTGCTTGGTTGACTTTTGTTTCTGGAGTGAGAGAGTAAAGAAATCAGCTGCTCAATATTGTCCATTTCCCCTTTATATGTCAGGGTAGTAGTTGGCCTTGTAAAATCATATGGTGTTGAATGGAACCATGTTTCCTGGTGAAAATCACTTAAAAGTGAAGAGAGCAGTCCAAGCAGCTCCTAACAAATCTAGAAAAACTGTATCAGCCATGGGGTGGTGGTGGCTTTTCTTTACTTTACCGCATGTACCAAATATTGCTCTTGCAACAACAAAATGAACCTTTATCATTCTAATCCCCAGTAATGAATTTTGAACTGTTTGAACCGATGTGGATGTGGTACAATTCCTTCTATTGAGCACCACAATAACTGCAGATAGCGATCTCACATGCTCCGCAAACTATACATCAACAATCTTGCCGCTATTAAACCCAAGTGAAAAGGATGGGATGGTGTTTATTGTTATCTGTTTTCAAAAGCCCTTATAAGAGGAGCTTAAGACAGATTGTGGAAATCCATTAATTCTCTGGAAAAAAAGGTGTATTGCCTTGTATGAAATCACAGGATTTGTTGGGGGGGATGAATTTAACCTGTAATAGCTTTACCTCAGCTGTGCACATTGTCAGAGAAGTGAGACTGAAAGACTGCACCACACAGATAAGACACACGATGCATGATTGCGAATACAAACCACATTTTCTGAATTTACTCTTGCCATTTGTGTTTATCTGTACTGAGTAATACATACAAATCTATTAGTGTCACCACACACGTCACTGGCAAGATGAGTCATTCATTCATCTGCAACTAATCACTGTGTGTAATTAGTATGCATTGTTGTTGTCAGTGCCGCCTCAACTCACTGAACATGTCTGCTAATTTGCACAAGATCATTTGTTGATGAAGTGAAATAGGAAAGTGACATTATGAAATAAATTTAAGAGCTAATCCTCAAATTCAGCATAGGCTACACAAGTCTCTGGCCACACCGAAAAAAACCTGTTCATCTTTAAATCCAAGTTTCTAATACCAAGCAATCCCCTTTTCTCTAAAACCTCAACAATAAGGATCTTAGGAGCTCTCCACTTCTCATTTTATGCAGTGAAATCTGATTTCTTTTAGGAGAAAGGAATGAGGCAAGATTAACTGAATCTGCTGTCCTCCCTAACCTCTTCACAAAACTGCCCAGATTAGCTAGGAATTAAGTTTCAACCGTTTTATGTGTCTGGTCCATAGGGGGGATTATAGTTTTACTATTTTTTTGCCTCCCAATTTCACTATAAGGGCCTGACACGCTGTTGTAGAGAGAGGAGAAGCAGGAAAGCAGCTGAGGCTGAACTATCGCAAAGTGTTGCGTGTCAATATCCCGTGATCATCACTGCTTGTGTTTTATTGGAATTTCTTTGGAGATGGATGGACTGATCGGGATGGAGAGACAAAAGTTTCCTTTCACTATTGAAAACATACTGAGCAAATATCCAAACAGTAATCAAGACAGACGGCCAAATGGACTAAAAGAGAAGGCAGTGAGTCCTGTTGGAGGCCAGACAGAGGCTTTACATCGTGCCTGCCTGTGCTGCTGCTACTGCTCCCACTGTGGAGACATATTCCAGACTGATTTCATTCATGAAGGTAAGATCAAACCCATTTTCTTTATGAGAAGAGTCACCTCTGTTGGCACACATTTTAAACTGGTTTTGACTTCAGTGACGCTCACTTTGCTCCCTGACCTGAAATCAGATCTCCACCCTGCAGCCTGTCAGTACGGATGGCCCCCGGCGATGCTCACAGACCCATGCAGGCTAGGAGACGCTCACAGAGAGGAGAAGTCGCAGGCTCAGGTGCAGAGGCGAACCAGACGTCACCGCACTATTTTCACAGAGGAGCAGCTGGACGCACTGGAGGAGCTGTTCCTGCAGAACCAGTATCCAGATGTGAACACAAGGGAGAAACTAGCACAGCACACTCACTTAAGAGAAGAAAGAGTAGAGGTAAGACTGCTGTGTCACATTCAGCCTTTCAACAAATCATAGTCCAGTTTCAAAGTTGTGCTACAGCTATGGCAGATGGAGCAAGTTTAAATACTTTATTTGATACGGTAGCATTTTTTGTGTTTTAATTATATGCCTGTGTTCCAATGCTGTTATACTTGTTTATTAAATGTGAATACACAAGGTACCAAATAATATAAATACGGTATGTCATGAAACAATAAAATGACAACTTAATAACATGACCTTTTTTTCTGCTGATAGGTTTGGTTTAAAAACCGAAGAGCAAAGTGGAGGCGCCAGAAGAGACTTTCATTTGGTGTGGGAAACTCAGAAAACTAAATTTTGTACTGTATATATGGACCACAGCATTGAAAAAAGAAGAATGTATGTGTGCGTGAGTTACATAAATACAAGGGTTGTTTTTTTTGCTATTGTTACACTTTGTGTTAGTCAAATCATGTGACTGTGGACAGTTCTGTAGCCTATTTGTAAATCTGCTTGGTTCAGTCCATGACAGAAGGACTGGCATTATATGCTAATACTAATCCTGAAAGTTAAATATTGAATCTGTAAATGGATTGTTATAGTTTGCACTGGTGGTGAAAAAAAGTGTCCTTGCAAATAAAGTTGTTTTGAGAAAGGTGGAGGAACTTTTTTATACAAGCCATAACACATCCAAGTTGGAGTCATACCACTTTAAAAGCTGACAAGCAGTGAACACGTCCAATCAGAATTGAAATATTTCACTTTATTTAAGCATACTCTCTTTTAAGCTCAAAAACTCCTCCATACAGTTTTGTGTGGGCTTTTCAACTACGACTTTCAACTTTCATCTCACAGATCTCCATATCAGTTAGTCAATTTAAACCAGTGATTGACAGTCTGGGGGCTCAGGAGATAATTAGTGGGGACAAAAGATCATTTCTGGGTTAAAATATATTGTATTTATTCTATAGGTGGGCAGATAACAGGAATCAGAGTGAAACCTCTGGGTTTTTTGGTAGTCTGAATACAGAATATTTTATTATTATTAGCCTATTATTATAAATGCACAATGGCTATAAATTCGTCAAACAGTTTTCGTTTGTTTAAAATGTAATCACAGATTCCTTACTGCATTCTCAAGTGAGGGATCTGATCTATAAAAATATTATTACACTTATATATTATATTGTTATTGTTATATTATCTTATTATAGTAAAAGTTAACTCAGACGTCTTTCATTCGTCTCCCGTACATAACTACATGCATTATTATTATTTATGATAATGATTATTCTGGAAATTTCCTGAGGGGCAGTAAACATCCGGTGACGTATCAATTCAGACTGCACGTACTACGTTGTTTGTACGCTGTCCTAAAGTTAGCTACGGTAACTAACTGGTTACATTTAGTGACGTTCACACCGTCTTAAACGTCTAGTTGTATACTGTGTGTTTTAAATACTTAAACTCTGATTCACAAGTACTAAAGCCGCCTTCCGTTTCGATTTAGTCGGTGTTTGTCGTAGAAGGATCGCCGTTAGCCGTTAGCCTAGGAGGCTAACAGGGTCCACAATGGAGGGCAGCGCCAGCGTGAGGAAATCGCTGTTTGGGACTCTCGTCCCTTCAGCGGTCACAACAGTGGCTCTTCTACAAAAATCCGAGGAGAATGACAAAGGGAAGCTGAATAGAAAGGTTCTCGATGAAGAGGAGTACATTGAGGTAACCTTAGCTAAATGATACGACCAAGGGACGGGCTAACAGCAGTCATTAGATAACATAACAGCAGTGGTGTGTTAGCTCGGTTAAAGCTAGCTAAGAAACTGTCTAACAGGTTCATTATTTAATGTAACATATATTACTTTGGGTGTTGAGCTTAGTGTGTTTTGTAATTAGGGGTTTAAGTAACTTAGTTATGCGAGAAGTCTTTAGTGCCCTTAAGCTTGAGACTGAATAAGTGACGTTTCAAATCAGAGGTACCCCACTTAGTATTATTAGGAATTATGTCACATGATATGATATTACGGTATTGGGCTTTAAAATATCCTTTGTACTGCTCTATCACATGATACCATCCTGTCGAGCTGAAACTGTTATTTGATTGATCTATACATTGACTGACTTGAAGATTTGCCTGAGAAATACATTTCTATTCTGTAATTTTTTTTATTGTTGTTATATAATAACAAAGAGCATGTCCTTATGTTCCCTTATACGAAACCAATTGTACCTACATGTCTACTTCTAACAGAGTTTAGAGAAAATCATCCAGAGGGACTTCTTCCCAGATGTGACTAAATTGCAAGCGCAGAAGGACTATCTCGAAGCAGAGGAAAGTGGAGACCTAGGGAGAATGAGAGAGATCTCCATCAGATATGGATCATCTTTGACTAAATCTACGCCACGGTCTTCTGCACCCTGTGAGTAACATGAGGAGTGAAATTGAACACTGTATTTTCATGTTATTATTCCTTATTAACTGAATGCAAGAACACCCTGTGTTTGTTTTGCTTCTATGTGTCAGAGATTGATTTTACAAGCTAGTAACAATATACCATGAGAGATGCAAATTGTATTCTGAATGCGCTTTACACCTGTTTTTTTTCCCTTTGTCTTTGTATGTAAGATGTGACGCCAGCTAGCTTTGAGACGCCAGTGGGCCGCCCAGGGTCTCCCTCCTCCACCCACGGCAGTAAAGGTTTAGATGGGGGTAAGTATCTTATTTTTTAAGATGACATAACATACCAGGGATAGACGCTAATATTTTCAAGCACTGGCCCCACGGGCCACCATGCCCCTAAATTTGGTGGCCAAAGTAAATTTTTTGTGGCCAAAATGTAAAGTTGTGTAAAAACAATCCAGAAAAGGCAATTTAACACAACTTAACATAGCCTCCCTTAACTGTGACACGTCAATAAATGAAAAGACGTTAACAGAATGAAAATAGAATTTTATAATAATTCATTTAAATTGAAAACTCAAGTTCTTTGTAAACATATGGTACATATATTCTCTCACAGTCTCTTAGTTCACAGTATTCCTCGTGCAGTTAGAATCATAGAATGTTGAACTAAAAGGTGTGAAGGAATCGGGATGTTTGTGGAACTGTAACGTTGCTTTGGCAAAGGCTCGCAGTATAGGGATAAAACTATAATACTCCATGTAGGGGGCCCCCTACATGGAGTATTTGGTGGCCACAAAGTAACTTTTTGTTACAGTAATTTAACCCTATTTCTATCGTTATTGTATTTCTAGAGAGCAAGGATGATGACAAGCAAGAGAAAGAGCTGCCCTGTCTGGATCGTTTCCTTGCTAAAAATACCAGCGAGGATAATGCATCATTTGAGCACATAATGGATCTGGCAGAAGACAAGGAGAAGCTGAGGCATGCCTGGTTATATGAGGCTGAGGCTGAATTCAAGCAGGTATGTTAAAAGCTTTTGTTGAATTCAAAGCAAATTAATGAAATGCTTGGATTACAGGTGTGCTGATCATACAATTAGAAACCACATCTTTGATAGTAATGCATGGTTTTGTTTGCAGTGGCAGTTGATCACTGTCAGTCAGACGATTATTAAAATATTGGTATACCCCTGGACTGCATTGAAAAAATGTATAAACAGTTCTAATGTTTTTCAGCGACATGAGGAGAACCTTGCCTTACCATCAGTAGAGAAAGCAGCACTTGAATGTGTCAAAGCTGGACTTGAGACATGGGAATACAAAGCAAAGAATGCCTTGATGTATTATCCAGAGGGTAAGAAGACCAAACTTTTTTTTAATTGACATTAATCCCTATTGAAGGCGTGTAAATGATGAAATTTAGCTGTGAGAGAAAAAGTGAATTTCATGTGTTTTCACTGTTTTTTTAATTTTAAATCAGGTGTTAAAGACGATGATTCTTTATTTAAGAAGCCACGGGAGGTAATTCACAAGAACACACGTTTTGCTGGAGACCCATTCAGCAAAGCTCTCAACAAAAGCCAGATTCAGCAGGCTGCAGCCCTCAATGCACAGGTACATTTTAGGAACATGGTATATGAAATATAGCATGATGGTGCATGGGGGTAGTTTTGTTTTGGCCTGAATGTGCCCCATACATGATGTAGCTGATGTATCATGTTTTCTGCCCAGTTCAAACAGGGTAAAGTAGGCCCTGATGGGAAAGAGCTCATCCCACATGAATCCCCAACAGTGAATGGATATGGTTTTGAAACGATGCCTTCCCCTGCACCTGGTAAGTGGGTCTTAAAATCCTCCTCAACATAGTAATTAGATGTTGGCTTAAATGGCTAACTCTAATTACATTTCGAGTAGATTTCTGAAAGGTGTTTTTGTCACCTCAGGTGTAGCTGAGTCGCCTCTCATGACCTGGGGTGAGATCGAGAGCACCCCATTTCGCCTGGATGGATCAGACAGCCCATATGTTGAGAGGAATCATGGACCATCATTTAAGGTACTGAACCTTCAGTGGTAACTGTAACAATTTGTTAATCATGAATTTTTAATTATTTAAGTTGTAAGATAACAATTAATGACAATTAATTAATGTTGTTTGTAAAAGATTCCAGAACCAGGAAGACGAGAGAGGCTGGGTTTAAAGATGGCCAATGAAGCTGCTGCTAAAAACCGTGCAAAGAAGCAGGAGGCCTTGCGAAAGGTCACAGAGAACCTTGCAAGGTAAAGACATTTGACCTTCTGCACTATTGATTATATCTGCTTTTACAAGTAACAACAGCTTACTACAACAGCTTACTGCATCAGTCAACTCTTGTCTTTGAAAGGGGAAAGTTTAAAATGATTTAGGCTGCTAGTTTTCTTTATTAGTGCAGTCTGCCACTATTATAAACTAACTGACAACATCAACCTTTGTGTTGCAGTCTTACGCCTAAAGGTCTGAGCCCAGCCCTCACCCCCGCCCTGCAGAGGCTCGTAAATCGGACATCCAGCAAATATACTGACAAAGCGCTACGGGCAAGTTACACCCCATCGCCCTCACATAGAGCCTGCAAGTCTCCCTTCGGTGGCCCATCCACTCCCTCAGGAACGCCAACACCAAACAAAGCCAAGACGCCGAGCTCTCAGGACCTTACATCACTCACAGACAATCTGCTGCAACTTCCCAAGAGACGGAAAGCCTCAGACTTTTTCTAAGTAAGAGAAGATGTTCTCTGCTTGGATTCCAGCTGGATGACTGGATAAAGAAATGTACAGAGGACTGAAGAATTTTTAAGGATTTATTTGTTACATTTTTGTACAGATGGGTACATGTAGATCCCCGTGAAATACATCTTAGTGTCCAAATTCTATTTAATTACTTGTTTATTTTGTTTTTTCCAAATGCAGTGTTTCATAGATCTTTGTACAGCTGTCTCCACTCTCGACAAACTTTTCTCATCCAAGAAGCACATGCTTAAATGATGATAAATTAATTATAATTCAGTAGCTGTTTGAGAGTCACATACAAATGAGATTTCAAACCACAGAATCCAATAGCTATCACCCAGCTCTCCATACATGTTGCCATGACATTACATTGTTTGTCTCTGCATCATAGAAATTTCTGATAAATAATGTTTCATTACCTTACAGGTTTCCCCAACGTCAGACTTTTGTGTTGGTGTTAAAAATGGGAATAAAAAACACTGGGCTTCAGTTAGATAGCTCACTGATTGTCAGTGTAAATGATGAATGTTTCCTTTTTGCCACTGTATCTTCTTAATTTAAAGTTTAAAAAAAAGTTGAGCAGGATCATAAAACTGTACAACCTTTTTCTTGAAATCTATAATTAAATTAAACTAAAGCTGGTCTGCAAAAGAATATAATACCATGTGTCACCAGATAACATCCTTGTCAATAGTTCTGCTCTACCTCCTACTGGTTGTAGAACTTTATATATTGTTGTTCTTTTTTTTTTTTTTTTTCAAGCAAGCTTCAAATGTACATGTCTCATCATACTGTTCTGTGTTTAAACTACAGCCACAAATACTCCAACATGCCCTCAGTCTGTTTTTTTGTAGCATTAGAGGTTACAGGGTCCCCTAAGGCCAGATTTATTATCAAAGAGATTGTCCTGTTGTGTGAGGAAGTCAAGTCATAACCAGGGATGTTATCCAGGAGTGGGTCAAACATCATTTTGACTCAGTTGTGGACATTATACTTAATCACACAAACCTAAGTTTTTAGTACAGTGAATGTTTAATATGCATGTTTATTTCTTGTAAGAAAATGTGCCCGCTGTCACAAAAGCAGTTAAAATATAGGTTTGCATTTAGTTAAGTCTAAAACAATACTCACATGCCCATATGTACATGATTTTTGATGTACTGTAGTGTACTGTACTTAAAGCTTGAAAACTGGTGTTTAGACATTAGAAATATCTTTCAATATGCTAACAAAAGTAAGCCATAACATTTCCTGAAAGATGGGGACTCACCGGTTATTGCAATTCTTAGCCCATGGGTCAAACTCTAAGACTATCTCACAGGGTCAAATAGGTCAGACTGTCCCAGGAAGGCAATAAAATAGAGCAAATCATATAAATAACCTCACTTCGTGACTGCTTTGTTGAAATTAAGTTTTAAAATGAATCTCTGCTTAACTTGAGTGATGGATGATATGGGTTCAAGTGAATGTGTGACCTTGATGTAAACTCTGTTGTTACATCTAATTATCTTTTTCAATTAGTGCAATCACACTTCATCAAAGTCTATTGGTATGCGTAACTAGCGGAAAATAAGCCGTCCAGTGTGCCAGCAGCTCGAATGATGCCGTGTGATAAACTGCGCCAGCCAGCAGTGCTGCCCGTGTGTCGGTGCCATCCCCTCAGTACAACCAGTGATAATATTTTGGGTTGGATTAATCACATAATAATCTCAACGGGCGCACACACACACACACACACATTGGTTATCGTGTGTCACACTGGGTGTAATCTGCTAAACTCCGCCCTGGCAGCTCCTCCAGTTGATAGCCTGTGTGTTCCATGTTTGGGATTGTTGTGATGGGAGGCCGCAGCCATCTTGGATCCGAGCCGCTCCACACCGAGCAGCAGGAGAGAACGGACGACGTTAACGGCTGAGCCAGTTAGCTAACGTTAGCTGTTCGGTCAGGTTATCCACAATCTGTGTCGCTGTGCGGTGCGACAATGCTTTATATACGTTGTTTTTCTTCGTTAGCTACCGCTTTGAGTGCATAAAATGGATATAAACTGTGTTAAGCGTTTAACGTTATAAATTTGGAGAGGGCGGCGGCGTTGCAGATCCTCGGTATATTTTTTAAAATTTCTGAATAGAGGAGTTACTATGAATGGAGGATAAATGTTGCCAAAGGCTGACAGCAGCAGTTTCGTCCTCTTCTCTCTTCTCTTCGTCCTCACGTTAACGGACCCACCACGGACAGGTAAATAAATCTAAAGTTGTTATTTGCATACATCCCCGTGGGCTCGGCTCGGCAGTGGTAGAAACAGATTACAGCTGTAGGCAGAAAGCGGCAGGTCAGGCGGAAAGGCCTGCTGGATAAACCGGGGGCTCCGGTGGTTTTTAAACCGCTGCTGGGCTACTGCTGGGCAGTATGGAGGACCGCCTTGCTGTCGGTACTGAAGCAGTAAAAAAAACTAACGTCGGCAATCAATAAACGACAAACACTTAAAGATTTAGCCACACGCAGCCACATTATTTCTGTATAAAAATCAGTGAACGCTTTGCTTTTTCCAAATAAAGACCGTTGATTCTCTTTAATAATTAGCTAGTTTTAACACTTATACAGATGTATTGGGAAATGATCAATATATTAAAAGATTGATCTTGACTCTTATTATAAAAGGTGGATATCATGACTTGTCTAAATAAAAAGATGTGTAAACAATTAAACCTAGGTGTGTGATTACCCTGAACTACATCATGTCTTGGTTTGTGTCCGTTTAGCCTTAAAGCTGTAATTTGAAATGCATGTCAGAGATTCATGATAAACTGGCTCTCATTGACTCATCCTTTAGCTACACCGTTAAGCATATCAGAGCACAGTAATGTCATTGTCATGACACTGTCCTAAAGATGCTTTGGACCATAGTTAGGTGACTTCTAAATTGATAAATCGAGATGAAAATGGAATTAGGAAATGCATAGTGTGCATGTTTGTTTGAAATAATCTAACCACTTCCAATGCAGCTCTGGCACACTAAAGTCCTCTTCAGATAGTCGTGTTGGGCACAAAATGCCAGTGTTTTATGAACCAAACAGGGAAATGATTTTACGTCATCTGTTTCAGTTGCAAGCATGTACTCGTGCTTTGAATGCAAACTCTTGCATAGCCTCTCATGGATACCTTTTTTAAGCAGCAAGAAGACAAATGCATCTTGTGATCCTGACAAGTGTATGGATTGGAGAAACTGTTATCTGGTCAAGTCATGGATGAACACATTATTGTTTGGCTTAATCCAAAGGAGTAACCTCCTGCCCAGAAAACACATTACACTGCATGCACCTTATTGTTCATTTGTGAAGAGGTTTGTTTCTTGAGCAAATATTAAGTTCATATTAGGAGGCTCTTCATGGTTCATTTGCACTCAGTTACAGAGTGTACTGTAGTTATTATCTCTTCAAAGAGGAATTCATTATTTATTCTAATGTCAAAGAGTGAACGCAACACCTTTTTGTTTATATAACTTGAATGAGTAATCTGAAAAGTCAAGGTTAACTGTTATCCATATTGTACCCTCGTGTCTAATGCTTTTGAATAGAGTATTGCCTGGTTTTCACTTTGTATGTGGGCACTTTTTTTTGAAACCACTGCTAGTTGTTTGGGGGATACTGTCACCTTCATGCCGGGGCTCCTACAGGGGGGCTTCTGGTTTTATGGTATTTTACGCTGAGGCTGCATGTCACAAAGGTTGTGTTTTTGTAGAGCATGCTGGTGCACATCAAGTGCAGGCTTCCTAAAGCTTGATGCCCATATGACTTGAACATTCAGCTTAAGAATAATCCAGTTTGCTGGAACGTAATTCAATTAAAAAATGTTTGAGCAGTTGTGAGCGTGAAACACTTTTCCTGTCACACAGGTAGGCTTGGGCCATCGTACAGTCTCTTTCAGTTTAGTACCTTGCTGATTAGCAAAGGTACATGTATCATAAAATGATCATTTCAGACTTTTCTCTAACTTAGTAAGAGTCGTTTATTTGGCATTCATGTCACCCACCAGTCTGCAGTTGACGTTGATACATTTTATAATTGACTCTCCTGATTTCCACATAGCAGGTTGTAGCAGGCAAGATAAGCATCTCGTGAAGGCTAAGATTTTATTCAGCCTTGTACGGGTTACTTGGCGGTGTGCTGCTTAATTGTCACATTTCTAAATGGCTCTTTGTTGAATGCCTTCAGTTTTGTACAAGCAGATCTTGATATTTGCCAGTGAGCCAGGCAACATTTTTGTTGCCTGGCTCACAAAAATGTTGGGCTTTACACACACTCTCCATCCGAGGGAGAATGGCAAATGTTGGAGGTGCTTTTAATTAATGTAAGTTTCACATGTAAATAATGTGTCTGAGCCGTGGGGGTTGCTCATGCATGTATGTTTTGCATTACTCGGCACAGTATTGCAAAAGCACGTGCCAAATGTAAAAACAGAAATGCATATGATCATATACATATGATAGGACAGTGCAGTGGTTTGGTGGTTAGCACATGTGCATGTCCTGTGGTTGCTCTGAGGCTGAAATCTTACCTTCAGCGTGAGCAGCCAGTCCGCTGAACTTTGCTTATTGTCTGTGGGGCTGAGCGAGCCGTCTGTATCACAATTAGTTCTGTACAAAAAGTTGACAGACATCATCCGTCAACAGTCTGACAGATGTTTTTGTTCACATGATGCCCCACTGACCAGACTACAGTTGCAGCTGACAGTTAACTTTCAGTGACCCCAATGGAGAAGACTTGAAATACAACCACAAATTCTTACAGTGATGTACATTTTTTGAAAGACTATTGAAGTAAATGTTGAAAAATGACTTGTGGAAAACAATTGTATTTTTGATGTGATGGTAAGGGAAGTTAAGTAGTTAAGTAAATTAATGGGTTTTCATAAACTCATAAGTGTGCATATACAACATGTAGTTTTAAACCTTGGAACTTTATATCTTCATTATTATGTTCTAAAGGCACATGGTCCATTGGTTTCTGTATCTTTTTCCAACTCTGTTAATTGACTAATTCATACTTACAACATAACATAACTCTAATACTTGAGTAGGATATTGGCTTGAAATGGGAGAAAAGTGATCCACCAATAATGAAAGTGTTTAATAAATATTTGTTTTTGATAATAAGAATAGTTAGAATTGGTAAAATATTATTATTCTGCCAAGTGGAGTATTTTAGAAGTGATGTTTTATCAGCTTTATTGACCTATCGGCAATAAGAAGTTACTAGAACACAGATGGGTTATTTCCTGCTACAGGAGTCGATGAGACAGCCCTGACCTTCCACATATATCTGTCTCCAGAACAAATATTTTGCAACATCTTGTTCATGCTGCTGTCCTGTATTGTTGAGCGGTTGAAACCATGTGTTGAGCAAATGAAAACAGAGCAGAGAGATTTCAGGCAGGCAGACAATATGTTAGAAAGCCAAGAATCTTACCCCACCAATTGCCTGCAAATAGATTATGGTTATGTCATGCTCTAGGTCAGTAAAGATCATCCTTTTTATCCCTGGGACACATTCGATGTTTAAATTAATTGCTACGTTCCTCATGTAGTAAATGAACAGTTAACCTTTTCTCCGAATATGGTAAACCTGAGTGGTACAGCTCTGTATTTATATATCAGCACTGTTTACCATTAAAAGTATTGACGTTGTCATGTTAGTATTAAACAGAACTGAAAGTGTCGAGCCTTTCAGCGCAACACAGGAAAAACCAAAATATTTGATGAACTTCTTAGAAACCAGTTAAAATAACAAAAGTGACACGTATTAATTTCCCACCCCAAAACTGCTTTTTTACATGTAGGCTGCCCATCTAATGATTTGCAAACCAAACAGCTTGAAGGATTGTGACCCAGAGTGCTTTCATCCATCCACAGTGAAGAGAGAATATATTAGATTTAAATGTGAGGTGGTGTAAAGCAAAAGAAATGAATGCCCATACCCACTCACTGCTTTTAACAGTGAGCCTCAGAGATTATGTGAATCGTTAGTGGCTGGAGATGATGCAGCATGTGCACAGGGCCAGTTCACTGTGTCACAATTTCCCTGCCTTGGCTGAACAATAAAGTTTATTCTATATTTCAGTAGGACTGAGTTGGGGCAGTCTCATAGTCTTTATTGTAATTTCCTGTTGGTTATGTAAGAGATGCAGAGGCTCACTTTGCTCAGGGTAGCCAGTGTTCACTCATTTGTAGACTTGACATCACAAAATCCAAAGCCTGTGAGAGAAATAGCCTCAATAAGAGATAATTTTATCCTGCTTGCCCGTGGCCTTCACAAAGGGAAAACTCCTTGTTATTCTCAACCCATCACTCAGATGCATTACTGTGTATACACCAGTAATCTTTGTTGAGATGCATGTCAAGCATGTGTGCTATCGGGCATGTTGTGGTTAATTATGAGTGGCTTTCTTCTAGCTCGTCTCAAAACAAAACATTAACCTCCTTATCAAATTTGTTCAGTAAAATCTCTCTGATGAAATCCCTACCAAACGGGGAGGGCGAGATGAGCTTTCAGGCAGCTGTTCACTGAATCAGATACTCCATCCCAATCACCAGGAAGTTCAGATAATGACAAGGGAAGTGCACTTCAACTTGAAGCTGTTTTTAGATGGAGGCTTTTTTTTAAAAAACCTGGAGAGACCCAAAATGTGCCTTCAATGTGTAATACATGATATCCTAAAGTAGCAGGCTGCTGGTATCTGAGTAAATTCTACTATTGTGAATTTTGCCGCAGCAGTTATCAGACAGAAAAGCAGAGAAAGAACTGCAGGCATCAGGGAGCACAAACCGGGCGTGTATTTTCTAGTCCTGAAAACATGCAGATATAGCTGAAAAGAGTCAGCTACATTTGAAATAAGCAGTCACCAGCTGGATTTGGGTTTTGTATTTGGCATCCATGTACAGGCAAGAAAAATGCTGACATCTAACAAGTTAGCAAGTGTTACTGTCTATAAGCGATTTGCAAATGTATACAGTATGAGAGTGTAAGTTAAATATGATAGAGGCATTCTATTTTCACATAATTATAATATCTCGCAAGGCACTTAAACCAAGATTGATTCATCATCTTTGAAAGCCATAAGCATTTTCTAACCTAGTCTATTCACAAACAGTTGTATAAATATAATATTAACATCGCAAATCCTTTCTAATTTATTTGGGATAACTGATCTCTAATGTTATCCATCAATTTGACACACGTCCAGGCTTGATGGGATCAACGATAATGCATTCAGTCCCAGGAGACTGAGACGAGTCTGTAATGCGTCTCACTCCATTTAGTATTAACTAAGACAAGGTGACGTCTGCTGTGTTAGAGGGCTCTTAAAACACCATTTTGGCAGAGTGAAGGCGATGTGCATTAAGGTCAGCCTTAAAAGATAGGCTGACTTAATTTCAACCCAGACTTTATTTATAGTTAGCTTCCTTAAACTAACCATTCTGGAGCTTCACACTCTGTTTAAACATAGTCCAGTGGGGAAATGGAACCAAGCAATGGAAACAAGCTCCATGTATGAACCTTTTGTAAAACAGGAAGCTCACAGCATAACTAGACTGCTCTGTATTGTACACAAGTGAAAACGGGGTATTTTATTAACCTTGTTGCATTTGGCTACTTCTGTGCCATACAGTAAGCAGGATGTTGTACAAAATGAAGTCAACACGACCTGATAAAGCAATGTTTGTGACCTTTTGTTGCAGTAGAACATAACAAGGTTACATCCTGTGTAATGTGAGATTCCTGTTTTTGAAAATATGATTTATCATGTTTTTTTGAAGGTCTGAACAATTGTCCTGTTGGATTGTATTTAAACCAAGGAGAAGCTGCAGTTGAATGGTTAGTTTCTGAAAACAACACTACTGGTGAGGCTAAATAATGGGAAAACTTTGAACTATATCTGGTTGGAACAAAAGTAAATGTGTACTTTTGTGGGACATCTAAATTTTTCAGTGCATTTCCAAGCCACATGCCCAAATATTTTTATTTCAGGCTCATTTGTGCAGCAGTCTGAACTCTAGTGTAAATAAAGACTGGTTTAAATGACTGTATTAAAGCCCAGCATATGTTGTGGTCTTGCTCTGTGGGAAGCTGAAGGTCTGGTTTGTGTGGGTTAATGTCACCTGGGGTGGTTGGTACACCACTGAAACAATAATCACTTGAAATAGCTCAGGGTGTTTTTTTTCTAAGTAAAAATTGTGTTGCCATATTTGTCAAGTGAGTGTGTGGTCCAGCTCCATTGTACGTAAATATGACCACCTGTATCCAAGAACAGGTGGTGTAATGTACCCACTAACTGGGCAAGCAGCTGGAGACAGCACTGACAAATGCCAGAGAATTGTTGACAGTATAAATAATAGATGTCCTTATAGACAACATAATGAGCAGCACAAACAGGATGGACATTGACCAGTGCAATTTAAAAATTCCTAAAAGGCAACACGCTGACATACAGGATAGTCACTCTATTGTTTCTATTTGTTTCAGGTCCGCGGCTAGCTCTGGCAAGATTATTGTCAGGTAAGCAAGCAGTATATATTTTAGTGTAGTGGCTGTCTGATCTTTTTGTTAGAATATATCAGCAGCTCCTTCAGTTTGAACCACTACTGATCTTAAATATTTTCAGATGGTAATAAGCCCTCCCGTCAAAAGATTAAAGCCTGAAATCACCCGATTGTTTTATTATCTTACTTATTATCCTGCCATCTTTGCATTTATAAGTACTTCGTGCCCTAATATTCTAAAAAATAATTCTAAGTAGCTAACATAGTTTATATTTCAACCTCTTAAAAACAAGAGCATGGCAACCGGTTGAACTTTATCTCGCATGATCAATAACATTGTTTGAGTCTGCTCATAGGCTTTCATCACATGAAGAAGGCACGGCACAGGCAGCTCTTATGTTAATCACGTGTGGCGTGGAGACCCACTTAGCACAGTCTGTGCTGCTGAAGGACATTAACACACAAAAAGCTTATAGACGTTAAGTATGTGTCTGCTGCTGTTACTCAAAGACATTTCTAGATTTCTCTGAACTAATCTTAGTATATTCAGTTACCCAGCTGCTGTGGATTTTTATTTCTATATATACACAGACACACACAGTATATATACACTACTGTAGTGTGTCCAGTATCTGCTGATTAAGTTCATCCCCCTGGTGCAGTGGTAGTTGCTGGTCTTATTTGACTGAGATTTTCTCAGTCAGTTTGCAGCTATCAGGAAGAACATATAAAATCTGTTTATTCAATCCATACGCCAAAGATTTCACCCCATCACCATCTAAGATCTCTTATTTTATCACCTGCCATTAAAGCTCACGGTGCCTCTGCTGTGACGTAAAATTGTTGTTTTCTCTTTGGAAAAGTGCGTAGTCACGTGCAGGTTTGACCACGCAAACTCTCTTGTTGTGTTTCAGAGCAGCGCTGCAGCCCTGGGCAGTTTGCCTGCCGCAGTGGGAAGATGCAGTGTATCCCAATGTCCTGGCAGTGTGACGGCTGGACAGCATGTGAGGACAAGAGCGACGAGATGGACTGTCCCCGTGAGTATAGCTCACTTAAGCCCCTTTACACCCACTCTGTTACGTAACATCCATAACATGATTGATTTCTGGAAAGAATAGCAACACCCAGGGCCTTTTCACAGTTGGGCGATTGGATCACAGCTGGACAGCTCTGAATACAGGTGTGAATGCACCCAGAATGCTTTAGGGACGCAGTGGGACCTAATTGAGCAACATTCAGAGATGTTCAGTGATGCATGTAGACCACATATTAACAGAAGCAGCCTGTAGCGCAAATGCATCCCTGACTGAACTGAAGGACGACCCAGTCACATTTGTAGTGTGTGTGTAGCACAATAAACCCCACAAACACAGTTCAATCCAGCTGATTTGCTTTAACCAAACCGTTCAGGTGTGATTTAAGTCTGCAGGTACGAAAAAAGTCCCCCTAATCCACCACAGTGAATCAAAATGCAGCACTAGCAGCTCTGGACTGACAGCGTCAGATGGCAGAGGGAGGCAGAGTTAAATTCTGAGTGGCTGCACATGTATCTCTGTTGTTGTTTAGGTTTTGTTGACATCTTCAACGCTGCAGAGATGTTGTGCTATTGTTGTGCTAATCCTTTGACCAAAATCCTATTGTTTTCCCCGCTTAAATCCAGAGAGACCTTATCCCCGGATCTCTGACCGCATAATAGGAATTATTGAAAGGATTGAGTACAGCATGTGACCTCCATACAGCAGTAGTTAACTGAGTTAATGCTGCAGGCCTGCCAACAACACTGTATACTGATTGAGATTTTACACTGGACTCTATTCATTCCTCGGTAAAATAAAGGCAGGAATTGTTTCTTAAAAGATTACCAACAGCACTGAATGCTTAAGTAGAAAGTCACTCTTGTTTTCTCTGTTTGTTCACCAATAAAAGGTACTTACCACAAATCCATACACAGTACATTCTGTATGTTCAGAAGTCTGCTGGTTATTATCAACTGGAAAAAGCTGAACATCATGTTTCTACCCATTCCCTGTGTACTGAATATCTGTGGTTTCACAAAGAAATGCAAGAAAAACCCAAACAATGCTCACACATGCCTCAGTGAGGGCTTATTGTCAGCTAAATCAACAGCATGCATGGAAATCAATGTTCTTGTCTGGGATTAGCTCTTTGTTGAATAACATGGCAAGGTGGAGCAATCCCTCACACTAATTCCAGCAAGACAAATACCAGGGGAAACTGTTCAACCTTAAAATGTCAATGCAGGTTAAAGAGGGAACGCTATTGTATAAACAACACACATCGCAGACTGTACAAAAGTAGTTGGTTCTGCTTTTATCTTCCTCAAATCTGTATCAACTTAGTGGTTATGGTTGTTAAGACAAAAACTTGATGTTTCTAAATTCCTGTCATGAGTAATGAAAGCTTGTAAAGTAAATAACAAGCGAGAGACAGAGAAGTGTACTTGGAGGAAT
Source organism: Maccullochella peelii (assembly GCA_002120245.1). Classification (NCBI taxonomy): domain Eukaryota; kingdom Metazoa; phylum Chordata; class Actinopteri; order Centrarchiformes; family Percichthyidae; genus Maccullochella; species Maccullochella peelii. Next base: position 140,610 of record LKNJ01000551.1, read on the forward strand.
GCCAGTATTAGTCCATACAGTCTGTGGACATTTATGAATATGTAGCTAAACTATTATTATTTATAACAAAAAAGGCCTTTGCACACATGATTTAGAACATGGAATTAACAGACGGAGCCGGTGCAGAAGCAAGCAGCACTGACGGTTCCAGAGAAACTTTTTATAAAAATTAAAAATACAGATTGGAAAAAAACGTGTCCACACTTGTTGACCTGTCTTTTTGTTTTTTTATGTATTTTTTTTTTTTTTTCCCAGCTATAAAGGAGGAGAGGTTTCGCTTTGGCAACGGATATGACCAGGTAGAAGATGTCATTGGTGTGGCTCAGCCTGTGCGTTTCAACAGTGAGTCTCACCTCATTTTAGTTGATTATATAGTTGTTGAATCTGCATTGTGACCCAGCTTCCATCAACTACAACGCTAAAGTTTCTGTTCCGTCCACAGAGAAATGCCCCAGTGGGTGGCACCACTATGAGAAGACGGCCAGCTGTTACAAAGTGTACCTGAGGAACGAGAACTACTGGCAGGCCGTGGATACTTGTCAGAAAGTCAACGGCTCATTGGCTACTTTTGTCACCAATGAGGAGCTGCAGTTCATACTGAAGATCGAGGTGGATTTTGACGAAAAAGTGTGTGAGCGCAGAGACCAGTGCAAGTGAGTTTTAACTTCACTATGTTTTGTTTGTAGCATTAGTCTAAACTTTTTGATGGCAAGTTCTTAAAAGACCTTCATTAAACGTAAATTATAACTGTTTAATCAGATTTTTTTAATAGTCATTTACCAGTTAACAGGATCTGATTAACCTGTATTTATTTATTGCCTATATAGTTTGCAATTTCTGTGAGAAAACACTTTTCAGACACCTCTACCCCTGTGCACAGCTCTGTCCAACCTCAGCACACTCCTCTTTCTTGCCTTTTTTTTTGGACTTTGTTTACGCAGATAATAGCTGGCTAAAGCTGGCTTTTCTAACTTGTGCCTTGCCCTTGTTGACCTTTTTGTTTTTATGAAATAAGATATACAGTCAAATGTAGCAGCGTGTTCCAGCAGAGGTGGGGGAGTGATAGTGCTCTGTCATTGGTTGCAGGCCATCTAGTGGCCAATAGTGGTAGTTTAAAGTGCTCAATATTGGCTTGTAGTAATTTACTTTTTTTGTCTGTCTTTAAGGTTTTGGGTGGGCTACCAGTATGTGATCACCAATCAGAACCACTCCCTGGAGGGCCGCTGGGAGGTAGCATACAAAGGTATTTGACTTTATCTGCTCTTTTAAAAAAAAACAAAAAAAAAACAAGATTAGAAAGATCACTACTCTTGTGTAACTTGATTGTTGTAATGCTTAAAAACATTTTTCTTTTTCTTTCCTCAACAGGGTCGATGCAGGTGTTTCTGCCACCTGAGGGTCTGACCAATTTTGGGGAGGCATCTCCCACCCAGGACAACGTCTTCTGTGCCCAGCTGCAGCGCTTTCAGATCAAAAGCATGAATGAACGAGGCCTGCACAGCTGGCATGCTGAGAACTGCTACAAGAAGTTCCCCTTTCTCTGCAAGAGGAGTATGTGTTCATTTAAATGTCACTTTTTTTCCAGTCATATAATGTTTATTTTGGACTGTGTTTTGATGTTATATTTCCCTAACAGGACAAACGTGTGTGGATATAAAAGACAATGTTGTAAACGAGGGCTACTACTTCACCCCTAAGGGGGACGACCCGTGTCTGAGCTGCACGTGTCATGACGGCGAGCCTGAGATGTGTGTGGCTGCGCTGTGTGAGCGCCCGCAGGGCTGCCAGCACTTCCGCAAGGATCCCAAAGAGTGCTGCAAGTTCACCTGCCTGGACCCAGGTACTGCCACATCTCACTAATTTCATATTTCGCCAATATTTTCTCCCTGAAAATAGTCAGAATTTAAGGACGTTCAGCCACCAGTTTGTGGTAGCTGGTGCACAGTGCCACAAGGTGGAGCTCCTCCAGATTTACTGCAACTTGTGGCAATTTTTTGTTGACTTTCTTTCAGCCACGGGATAGTTTTTTACACTGTGTGCCAGAGATATCCAACATATCTTTAAAAATATTTGTTAAATTAAGTAAAACAAGAATAAAATAGTGATTAAAAGTAGCCTGTTTTAAATGAAGAGTTGGCGTACTCAGGAGCATGACATCAGCAGATCATTTTAAACCAATGAGCTTGCAGCAGGTAATATTCTTATTTTGGCGGGGTTTTTATCCTCAGATGGAAACAGTCTGTTTGACTCGATGGCCAGCGGGATGAGGCTGATCGTCAGCTGCATCTCGTCCTTCCTCATCCTCTCTCTGCTGCTCTTCATGGTGCACAGACTCCGTCAGCGGAGGCGTGAACGCATCGAAACTCTGATCGGAGGAAACTGTGAGCATTAAGCCTCTTGGACTCTCTAAACGATGATAATTTGGTTATGTAATGTGGCTTTCTCATCATAATTAGTCTTAACTGCAGCACATGAGTTTTTATCTTGTATTAATTTCAAGTGCTGCGATACACAAAGCTGATTGGTATTTCTCAAAGAAGTGGTGTTGACCACTTAAGGCATGTTGGTGAACTATAGTGACCAACACTCACTGCAACTGTGCTCTTACTGTGCTCTAAACTACCAGAGCTTATTTGAGCAACAGTTCTGACTCTGTTGAGGAAAACATCTTTAAATTTGTGTTGTAAATGGTTTCCTTTTAAAAGGCAGATTTTGTGGATGTATTAAAGTGCTATTACGCAGTAATTTCACATCATCCTCTGTATCTGTCTGCTTTTATTTGCTCAGTGCACCACTTTAACCTTGGAAGGCGAGTCCCAGGCTTTGACTACGGCCCAGATGCCTTTGGCACTGGCCTCACTCCCCTGCATCTGTCTGATGATGGAGAGGGAGGCGCTTTCCATTTCCAAGAGCCTCCTCCTCCGTACGCAGCCTACAAATACCCCGACATCCAGCACCCTGATGACCCCCCTCCTCCGTACGAAGCCTCCATCAACCCAAACAGCCTCCTCTACGTGGACCTTGGTAGGTGCTGCCCCTGTTATTCATGTGTCTTGTCAGAGTGTTAAGCTCTCGCCTTCATTTCCTCTCTTTGTCGTTACCTGCAGGACACGGCGGGGTTTCCATGGTGCGGAGCCAGATGAACACCATGGGAGACGGGCTCCAGGCCGATATTCCCAACACCTCTGGTCCCATGCCAGACTCTGCGCCGTCCTCTCAGGAGAGGGAGGACTCCATAGATAGCAGCACCCTCCTGGTGGGGCCAGACACCCCGACAGATGGCCACGCCCCCGCCTCCATGCACGCAGACTGCGCCTCCACCCTCAGCACCGTGGTATAGGACTGTGGACGGACAGCAGGGAGCTGCATCCGGACATTACCTGCTGGTTGAGGAAGGTCATGAGTGCGTTCTGCGCCGGGAGAGGACGCAGCAGACTGTTGTCGTGTATCAGAATGGTGACTGCAGGGAGGAGACTAGTCTGGAGTTTGTACAGGCATCTCAGCAGTAGCCTGTGTCTTTGAGGTGTTACAGTGATGCAAGGATGCCCTCTGTCTAAAGACTCTACTGCCGTTGGCCTCTGAGTTTTGTTTTTTTAAAGACACTGGCATCTGAGGGAGCAGAGAGGACTATGTCTGTATAGAGAAAAAAAAGAAACACTACATTGAGGCTGCGAAGGCTGCACCTTTACTTTTAGAGTTGACTGAGCAAAGCTTTTGAAACATCTCAGAGTAGGCCTGATTGGTCGAGAAGCCCTGATGTAAATACCCCCTCAGGTCTGTGCCGGTCAAATTTGTTAGACTTGTGTGTCCCAGTCCAGCACAAGGCGAAGAATGACAGATGGACAGTGAAGCCAGCTATTGTTCCTTGTGCATTTTTTGTTTGCATCATACTGTCATTCAAATGGACGTATCTCTATTGATCTGTCAGGCTACGATAACGTTCTCATCAGCCCTGTCTGTCACGGCATGTGCCAGATCTCGATTTCTACTCGCTCATAAGAATCTACTGTCCCCTCACTTTCTTATTAGTCTGATACATGAAGCTGTCTTCCAGGTTTATAGCGCATATTTGCAGCAAAAGATGTTTTGTAATAATAGAGGTTTAACCTTGCAAGAAGGTACGGTTAGTTTCCTGCTATAGGGTTTTTAATAGATAATGCTGACACAAGGCATTATGTATCAAGGAATGTTGTGGTACTGATAAATATCTGAGTTTGGTATTGTGTTCTTTTTGATGATAATTTATGAGTGCAGGCTGTAATCTTTGATTGTTTTACTGTGGGACAGACGCAGTCTGAACTCCCCACTGATCAGCGAGCGAGAGCGTTGAAGCTTGTAGTGCATGTGTGAAGATTAGGGACGAGATATCCCGTCACTGAATTTGAGAAAAATCAATTTATTTACAATAACTGTTCCAGCCATTAAGTGGTTTAATCATGCAGTTGGTCCCATTGTTACTTTATCATCAGCTTTTCGCAGGATAGTCGTGTTTTTGCTAACTGAACCATGTTTAGTGACTCAAAGCTCAATGTTTTGCACGCTCATCTCTCGATTAAATCATTTTTTTGGTGTTTTTTTGGAAGGAAATTTGTCAGCTGTCACATTTGGATGCTGCCCCTGCATTCTTGATGTGTTTGTATGTGTGATTCTTCATGTGATAAATCTGTTATCTCAGTTATCGAGGTTGTTTTCAGCTACTGATGAAGATGATGTCACTGACTAGCTGCGGGTCTTTTTCTGTTTGGTGTTGATGGGTCTGTTCCTGTTCTGTTTTTCTCAGTGGGATCACAGTAAAAAAAAAAAAAAATTGTAATAAAAGAATAGTGTTAACTTGTTAGACCCCTTGTTATGATGACAATCGATTGATTCTCTCAAGAATGGATTTTTACAAAGCCTGAAGAGGTTGGATCAGAGTCGACCCACAACCACCAGCATTCAAACCGCTTTTGATCTGCCTCAAGAAAACCAGCTGTAAATGTTTGTCTGAATAACTGCATGTCTGTGTATCTCATGTTTGAATGTATAAACCTTTTCTTTTTTTTTTTTGTGCTGAAGCCTATTTTTCCCTTTTTGTTTTTTTTTGTTTTTTTTGACATTGACCATCCACAGTGGATTATCCAAGAAACAAAATCTCATGAACTGTGGGGAAAAGTACCATGTGCATGTGTGTATAGGAGATGGTGTTCTGGTTTGAATTTTTTTCTTTTTTTCATCAAGTTTGTTTGGTTTTATTTTTCAACCTGCTTTTTGGTGCATGTTTTTTTTTGTTTTTGTTTTTTTAAATCCTCTGGCATGCTGAGAGATTTTTCTTTTTGACCATTTTTAGCTCAACAGTCTGTCCTGTACAGTAGGTTTAAAGACTCCTGCATATAGTTTAATTTCTCCGTATGCATCGAAAACACCTGCCCATGACCCCTACAGCTGCATTTACACTGTGGTTTCTGTGCTAGACTATGGTGGTAACAAATTTTACTGGATTTCAAATGTTTTATGTATAATACAACAAATGCTTCATTTCATTGTCTTATTTCATAGCCTTTTAAATTAAAAAAAAAAAAAAAAAAAGCTTCATTTTCGCGGGAGCTTGTGTTTTTCTGAGGTAGATGTACATCTAATCAAATGCCAAATAAATTGCACCATGAAGGACGACTCATGCGTCAGTGGGTATGAACACAGCAGCACGCTGAACTTTATGTTGAACCTCATCAATCACGACATTTAGCTGCTCTGTGAGTCCTTTGACTCATCGAGGAAATCCCTCCGCCTGCTGTGACCAAATGTCAGAGGATTAAGGTGGGATGCAGGGAAATCCCCCGGCAGTGAGATGGAGGTTGTTGGATAAATCCAATCCACTGTAACCACAGGATTCAAATAATTTAAAGAAAGCGGATATGGTGCACCTCGCAGTGACTCATAAGGCAGCGGGCGGAGCAGAGATAGCGATACCCTGCTGGAAAGCATTGTTGCTGAAGAAAAGAGGCTTTGTTCACACGGGCTGAGTAGTGACCGAATCACATGATCTATTCCTGGATGGGAGAGATGTAACACTCAACGCTGAGCTGCTCAATCAAGACGGTGATTGAATTTATGAGACAGTGATACTTATTACACTTGTGTCTGAAAATTAATGAGATATTTTTATAAGTCAAATTGAGGACATTAACTGGCAACATAATCACAATTTTATGTGCTGCATAATTTGTCAAATATTTTCACTATTATTTCAGGGAGAATACATGTCCAAAGACATTTATCTTTATGCATAAAATTTTAATAATACCCCCTTTTACTCAAAGGACTTAACTAATTGACCAGTATATTTAGACTTTTTTCTGATTATAACAAAATTAAACTACACGGATACAGTACTATTATATTTGAAATAAGGAATGTTTGAGTGCTTTAAATATTACTTTGGTGGACAATGGTGGAGTTAAAAGGGAAATCTAAAAAAAACGTATACAGTGTTATTTTACAGTAATACAAAAGGATGTTTCCACTTTTTTTTTCTTTTTTTTTTACTAATGAGAGCGTTAAAGGTGATGCTACATTTTTACAGCATCCCTATATGAAGCCATATATCTATATTCTGTTCCCTTCTAATTCAGCGTGCTACACATCCTCTGACTTTCCCATGAGATGAATGGGTCTTGTTACTGGTCACTGTGGATCTATGCTGGCAGCAGCAGGAGGAGGCGGTGGGTGGGGGGTGGGTGAAGCTGTCCTGCATCAATGAGCCTGTTGATCAGAAAAGACCACTAGACTGGTAATGACACGGCTCACTGATCAGACCAGGAGAAAATAAAACTCGGCTTTCACCTCTGTTCCTATTTAAGCAGGACGTTCACACTGATCTTCAGTCTACCTCAGATACTGACACCTGTCTGGATTCATCGGGCTGCTACGATCCTATGATGATTTGGACTGCTGCTCTCCTGATGATTATTGTTTCACACATTAATTCAGGTGAGTCTCGGATGACAACAACTATATTTTTATGTCATTTTTATTAAATAAGTGTGAAGATTAGCTATGCTTGACATTTTGCTATTTTTATATTCCAGAGGACTACTGTTATAATGAGCTACACTGTGGTAAGTAACCTGTGAACCTATGAACTTTTTCATTTTAAAACACACAGACAGCAACTAAAAGAATATGATCTCTTATTAAAATGTGAATGGTCCTTATAACATAGATATTAGCACCATGTGCCCACTTACTGGTGATTAATTTATCGGCCAATGGGAGACATTAGTCAACTGAAATAGACCATGATTTTATACAATTAAAGTTCTGTTATTTATTATTTTTAAACTGTTGTTGGTTTGTGAACCCTTAAAATGAAGTGATGTCTTCATGAAACCATCAGCTGTGTCATTTGAATAATTGTTTGAGGCCTCAAGAGGTTAAACTATCGAGTATTTCACAAGAAAAAAAGCAAAGATAAGAGAGAAGTCTGGGGGATAAAAAGCTAAATTTGAGTAGCACAACAATTTCTTTAACAAAATTGTTCCATTTAGAGCATTTGATCGTAACATGCAATCTTCCTCAGCAGATGTTTTGAGTGAGTTAACCCACTCTTCACCTTGGAAACAGTAGTCGACAAATCAAGAAAGAAGAATCAGAATAAGAAAACATACTGCTACTACTACTGCACAATTTCATGCCAGCTGGGCAACGTGAAAATGGCATGATCGAAAGCTCTGGAACAGCTAATAAATGGACCTTGTGGTGAGATTGATTTGTCAGCTGCTGCTTCTAAGCTCGAGATTTAGCTTTCAGACTTTTAAGCCAACATGGACGAGAAGTTGTTGTAATTCGATAACAACTGGGGTCTGCTGAGGAGGATCGTGTGATATGATCAAAAGCTCCAGAACAGCTTCAAAATAGACCTTGTGGTGAAATTGTTCAGTCAACTTTTCCAAAGTGTCTTGCGACCCCACGAAGAGGTCCAGGTTGAGAACCCCTGACGTAGAGAACACTTCTTCTGTTCTGTCTTTCACGGGTGTATTTGGTTCTTATGCGGTTCCGTCGCCATCCTCAGATCCTTATGCATGGGGAGACATGTTCCCGTCTTGTCACCCCTTACTTGAAGAGCATCACTCCCCCATCAATCTGGACCACGAGATGACCAGAAACGAGTCTCTGGGATCTTTACATCTGGAGGGCTTCGATGTGACTCAAACAGGCCACTGGACGCTCAAAAACGATGGACACTCTGGTGAATATACTACAGATACTGTCATGAACGTGTATGTTATTGTCTCTTTTGTACATTTGTGTGGGTGATTACATGTTTCTAGTTGCTCCCAGTCGTGCTGCAGGTTGGCAGTGGCATGTCGGTGAGCGGTGGAGGTCTTCCAGGTGTGTACCAAACCATCCAGCTGCACTTCCATTGGGGAGGCCCAGCCACCAACGGCTCGGAGCACACGGTGGACAGACGCAGATACCCAATGGAGGTACAGTATGGTCAGTAGACAGCTCTACACTGTCACCAACCAACTGTTGCAGCAGGCTGGGTCAGCGCAGCATTCCCTTTAATGTCTCTGTGCTTTTCATTTCTAGATGCACATAGTCAACATGAAGTCCATCCATCCGAATTTGACAGCGGCCTTGGATGATCCAACAGGACTTGCTGTCCTTGGATTCTTCATTGATGTCAGTTTAAATAAATGTGTCTTATACATTCACGCATTTGTAGTTATTTTCATACAAATCCATCCTGATTTTGTCCTGTCTTGCAGGTTGTTTATGCGGACAATGTGCACTTTGGACTCATATCACAAAAGCTGTCCTCTGTTGCTTACAAAGGTTAGAGGACACTAATAGAAGATTAATTCCTGCCTGCTGTTTGTGTTGTTTGTAACTCTGTACTAATTACGGCTGTGCATCCCTCCCCAAGGCCAAACTACTAAAGTCAAGCCATTTCCACTGATGAGCCTTCTGCCTAAGCACAACATGAGTCAGTATTACCGTTATTACGGCAGCCTCACCACACCTCCATGTTCTCAAGTGGTTGTATGGACTCTGTATGAAGTACCCATCTACATCTCATGGTCCCAAGTAGGTCTCTTAAGTATTTTCTCTGAAAAAAACATATGAAGGGTTTCCTGAGTGCTGTGAATAAACATGATTTTTATATTTTCTCCTCAGCTGGCTCAGTTTACCTCGCAGATCTTCTCCACAGAGGAGGATGCAGAGCAGGTGACACCTCTGCAGAACAATTTCAGACACATCCATCCCACCTTCAGTCGCATCATCTCGGTGTCCAAAGATGCCAAACTCCTCACGGGGACAGCCGGCCGTCCCCTCAGGTCAGCGGTGTCACTTCATCTGCTTCAAATCATTTTGCTGGGAAGCTTCATCTCTGGACTTTAGTGTTAAATCCAAGTCTTGAAACACTACAACAAACAAAACAAAGATGAATTTGTGTTTTTACCACTCAGTTTACCCCAAAATGACATTCAGATGTAGAGTTTTCACATCTGTAGAAATGCTCCAGCAAAGGATAAATATTTAAAAAAAAACTGTGAAGAAGAGTACTGTAAAATGTTGAATTTTTTCTAAATATTTCATGATTGTGCCCTGCTGTCTCTGTGGGATTAACTCCATTAGTGCATTCAAAAATGTGATTAAAAATATGCCTAGTTACTAACAGTTTAAAATAATGTGAATTGAGCAATGGTAGCACTGAAATGTGTTTTATGATGACGGCCATGTATGCATTTATGGCTGCAGGCCTTTTACAACTCATAGCTTGTTCTTGAAAAGGTACAATCCTAACACATTATGGTCTTTTCATTTAGCTTTGGGTCAGATGTTACTCCACAAATATAAAAATTTAAGCATGATAATAGTTAGATTTAGTCTAAGTGAAAGTTGGAGTCTACAGCCTTGCTAGCGGCCCTGTGAGGCTAGACATTAGCATGCTCACATGGTCACAATGATAATGCTTGCATGTTTAGCATGTATAATGTTTACCATGTTCATCAGTTTAGCATGTTAGCCATTTGCTAATTAGCACTTAACACAATTGAGGCTGATGGGAATGTCATTCGTTTTTTTAAGGTATTTACGTATTGGACAAATAAAAATGTTGATCTGACGATGGCGCTAGATGAAAAGTGTCTGTAGCATGGCTAAAAAGAAAGGGAAAGGCAAATCAAAAGTGTTCATCATGAGGATCTGTTTTAGTGGATTTGGCTGTTGTTCACATTAAGTATTTTCATAATACAATACAGAGTTTTAGTTGAAAACACATTCAGTATGTGGTCGCATTAACTCACCTTGTGGTGTCTTGTAAACAGGAATTTCAATAGAAGAGAAATTGAAAGTTATCTGTACAGCTGTAACTCCAAACTTGCTAGCACATGAGCTGCATGGAGGTACTGCATCAAGTTATTCCCATAATATGCCTTTTTCACTGACATTGTGACATGTCATAACAGGAAAAACACAGGTGTAATTAATAAATATTAACACCGATATGGCACACTGATGCACTTGAATGTAACAGAGCCATCGTTAATGTTATGACAAGTCAAAATGTCTGCTGTGAAAAAGGCCTGTTGAAGCTCATTAAGAAAGGACCTCAAGTAAAGTGGAGGTAATAGTCTGCTAATGAGCCGCCTCTCCTGCATCCAACATGCAAAATATTTGCCAGCAGCATTAAAGTGTAAACTAGCAGCATGTAGAGATGGACTTCAAGTATATGGATAGGCTACACTGCAAAACGACTGCAAGTATCACATATGTGGTTGACACTTGAATATCAGTCTTTTTACTGAGTCTCTTATAATATTTCCTGTATTCAAACAATAAACATACGCTTCCTATTCTGTGTCACGTGTGCTGTTGTTGTTCTTGAGTAGTGAGAGACATTTGCCTTTTCTCTCTGCATTGTTTCCTGTTTGGTGAGGCAATGACTGTTATGCAAAGAGGCTTCAGTGAGTTGTACATTTGTGGCTAAGGTGTGTCAGTAGCACCAACATGAAATATCAAAAAAAAATAAGATACAACCCAGCAGGCACATACAGTCTGTGACAGCGCACAGCCTGCAGAGGAATATTTTAAAGTTGAACTGGTTTAGCCTGAATTTGTCTCTTAAACAGCAAAAGTGCTAGAAATAAAAGCACGACATCATGGAAGTACCTCTTGTGGTTACCAAAGGAGGTGGAAACAAAACAAGAGGGCACAGTTGGAGTGATAACGTTGGGCCAATCAGATCACTTGGTGAGGAGGTGTGTGTTCCTCTGTTTGATATTATTCATTGCTCCCTCTCCCATCCCACCCTCTCTGCTTGTGGTCACACCATCCTCCTCCTGTTATGGCCTCGAGGCAGCACACACACACAGACCACACTGTAAACCTCTCTCTCTCTGGACTGTGTATGCCAGGTTTAGCGAAGGTGACGTCAGGCTGCAGATTTTCACTGAAACCAAACACAGCCGCTAAATTCACGGATTAATAACACAGCTCCAACCAGAGGAGGAAATGATGGGTGAAATAACCTGTAGACTTGAGACTTGGGCTTGAGTCAGACTTGCAGTATGCCACAAAAAATTACCTGAGACTTGAATCTCTAAAGACCTGATTTTAGAAAAGCATATAACATTCAAGTCTCAAGTTTTGACCTGGTAAAATCCTGGAACATAAAAAATAAACTAGAAAAACTGCATTTCCTGCAGGAAATGCGTGGGAATGCTGAAAGCTGAAATTTATTTGCAAAACACTGCCGAAAATGCAGCTATGTGAAAAAGTATGTTAAAGGCTGAAGGAGAAGTATTAGAAGTAGTAGAAACAGGCTGAAGTATTAGTAAAAGTAGTAGAAACAGGCTGAGA